>JARLTB010000022.1:3925000-4507500 GCA_030141615.1 Unio pictorum
GACTAAATCACATGACATCGTCGTCCATATTGGATTACATCATCAAGATTCAAACCGGGAACTATTAGGACATTTATTTATCAGGACTCATGCAATTCCACTAGTGGATTATATTGTGTATTCTATTTGGATTAATTTTTGGACTTGATTCTCTAAAACCATAAGTTTATTTATGTTCTCTTATAAAACATTTGTATTTAATAAATTGATTGTTAAATTTTACAAGCTTGTTATTTTCACTTCTTTCTGTGTTGCTGCTTATTTGAGCCTAAGCAAGTAACACTGTAAATACCCTTAGGGATGTTGAAATTTGATGATAATTTTATCTAACCTGTAAAGAAATACCCTTAGGGATGTTGAAATTTGATGATAATTTTATCAAATCTATCAATACCCTTAGGGATGTGGAAATTTGATGATAATTTTATCAAAACTGTAAATACCCGTAGGGATTTTGAAATTTGATGATAATTTTATCAAACCTGTAAATACCCTTAGGGATGTTGAAATTTGATGATAATTTTATCAAACCTATAAATAAATACCCTTAGGGATGTTGAAATTTGATGACAATTTTATCAAACCTGTAAAGAAATACCCTTAGGGATGTTGAGATTTGATGATAATTTTATCAAACCTGTAAAGAAATACCCTTAGGGATGTTGAGATTTGATGATAATTTTATCAAACCTGTAAGTACCCTTAAGGATGTTGAAATCTGATGATAATTGTATCAAAACTGTAAACACCCTTAGGTATGTTGAGATGAGAAAGCTCATGTGCCTGCTCAGTCTTTACAGAGGTCACATGATACAAGATGAGACACAGGGATAATGGATACACATGTGATCCCAAAGGTTCACTGAAATTATCATCAAACTTTGAAGTATCGTTTAATTTTACAATTTTATAGAACCCTTTACACCTTCAAGGACTCCAGAAGATATTTAGAGTGTATTATGTGCCAGGAATATAGCTGGGTCAAATCACTTCGTGTTGTAAATCATGAAAATCTATAATGCAACAGATAAATGCATGTAATAAATTAAATAACAATGAGTTGGAGCTAATCTAATTGGGTTTACAATGAATAAGAATTCTGATGAGATAGTTCCTGACAATATTCCCAAGAAGATAGTCTTAGCTCCAACCATTTTCTTTTTTTAATGTAGCCAGATGTGTCTTGTTTGAATGAGTACCACAAATAAATGCCAGTTATGTACTATGCAGTGCAAAATATCAGTACTGATGGCAGCTCCTTGCATGGCAGATTTTAGCCATTGTGAAACGCTGTGCTAGTTCACACGATGGTCCTGGAATCTAATAAACAGTTTGATTTCATTATTCTTAATTCTGTTTGTTCTTTCTAAATATCTAAAACTTATCTTGTGCATAAGCTGCTAAGCGATTCCACCAACTTAAGATCACCAATTATAAAGGTACCTCCATTCTTATATACATGTAAATTCCTAAGATTTAAGAAATTAAGGGTTTGTTATCGCTGGCTTGAAGCAATCACTGCATGTGATTGGGATTTTTAATGTAGCTTTAACAGCTTTTCAGTCAAATCGCTACAATGTATGCAGTGTGGCTCATTCATAGTGATGTATAGCAAACATGTAGCATGATGTCCCACCTGGTCACATTATTCTGACACCAGGCCAACCAGTCCTAACACTAACCTCTTAATGCTGAATGCCAAGTGAGGTGGACACACTATCCACTGGAGTTGTTCGAAGCAATCACTGAAGCAAACCAACATGTATGAGGGAAACTTCAAGGAATATCAAGTTACTAGTGAAAGCTATTTAAATATCTTAGCACAACAGCAATATAATGTTTAAACATTCCTGGGTAAATTACATATCTGGTTAAACATTGATCTCCTGAATCATGTAACAATAAGCGTTGTGAAATATGAATCGTAAGACAAAACAGAAATGTGTTATGAGCGAATATGGCCATATTGATAGTACTATATCCTTGTCCATTATGAATAAGTACAGGTAAGGATGCCAAAAGAAAATGTGCAAATTAGCAAAGTGAATAGATTAGGTTTTGGTCATAAAAGCAATCACTATAGATATGTCTGATAGCCTATCTGTGCTGACCCGTCTCCACGTGCAGCAGAAATTGATTGTTATACTAAGTAACATGCCAGTAGTAGCAATAACCTGTGCTAATAAATGGATGTACACATAGATGGTGCTAATAAATGGATGTACACATAGATGGAAGGATGGATGAAGCCATCACCTATAATCTCCTGATTGACAACCAGTAGAGCTAAAACTAATGGTAAATAATTTTCTATGATAGAGAAATGATACTGATTAAAACAGAATATTTCCTCAACAGATTCAACATTTTAACATTAATTATTTTTTAATAAACAAACTGCAAATCTTAAGTTATTGTACATTCACTTGTAATATGGCTCTCACAGCTCAGTCAGTCCTCTTGCATTTTTATTGTTTAAATATAAAATAAAATGGCATCAATTCATTTAAATGCAAAAATTTTCTTTACATATAAATTATCACCAATCTTAAATTGTTAAAACTTAATTGGGTATCAACATAAAAAGCATTATTTATCATTCTTTCCATCTGCTTCTTTCTATCAATCCATCCTCACCATCTATCTAATAGTCCTCAGCAATAGTACAGTCAAGGGTACATTCATTTTTCAAAACAGCCATTGTAAAGCCTCTGCTGAAGAAGCCAAAACTTGACCATAACGATTTAAAAAACTACCGCCCTGTTTCTAATCTCCCATTCATTTAAAAAAATCTTAGAAAAAGTTGTTCTAACTCAACTTGTATCTCATTTGAATTCAAAGTCTTTTTAGCAATGTACAGTCAATATATTATTTCACCTTCTCCAGAATGTATTTGTATTCACAATACACCCTTACTGTGGTTCAAGTCCAACTTAATCAACAGGACACAAATTGTATCTGCAAATGGAATAAACTCCAGCCCAGCTGATCTATGTTATGGCATTCCACAATGGTCTGTTCCTGGTCCTGGACCTGTTTTCTTTATTCTATATTCTCAGCTGCTCTCAAGTGTCATAGATCAGCATTCAGTGTCTCACCAACTGTACACTGATGACACCCAAATATACAAATCTAGCCACCCAACTGAAGTTGATGCTACCATCCATGGAGTAGAGAGGTGCATTTCTGATGTGAAATCATGGATGACATGTAACAAGCTACAGATAAATGATAAAACTGAGGCCATTCTGATCACAACACCAAGACTTTCTCATTCACATCCTTTACCTCAAACAATAAATATCAGCAAGACCGACATTAAATTCACACAGTATGAAACCTAGCTGTTACTCTAGACAGTACTCACGCACTGCATCAACATGTCATGAACATATGCAAGGCTGCATATTTTAAGCTGAGATGCATCAGCTCCATTCACAAATATCTTTCAGCTGATGCCACTAAAACAATGGTGTGTTCATTAGTACTTTTAAGGCTGGACTAAAAAAAAAAACATTAAAAAAACTCAATTCTGTCTGATTCGTCTCAATATCTACTCCAAACATTTCAAAACACAGCTGCTCAGATCATCTTTAGAGTACTAGGATCAAAGCACACCTCCCCACTGCTCTATACCCTACATTGGCTATCCATTTGATCTAGAATCAAACACAAAATTTGTTTTCTGTGCTACGTTTCACTGACAAGACTCCAGTCTGGCACACCAATCCAGCCTCACCCATGTGTACACACCAGCAAGATACTTAAATACCTCTTCTGACAATCGTATACTCATTATTCCCACAATGAAAACGAAGTCATATGGAACAATATTCTGTTGCATACCAGGGCCCAGCAACATGGAATGAATTGCCCATTGAAATTAGACACAAAGACAAATTGATTCCTTTCAAGAGTGCTCTTAAGTTAACACATTAATCCCTGAGCCAAACAGCTAGGTAGTCCCCGACAGCATACTTGCAGAGATCGCCTAGAGCAGTGGTAGCCTAACCAGTGCCTGTATCCCTGAGACTTGCTGACAATACTTGGCTTGCAGATTTTTTTTCAGAGAGCTACGAGTAATAAATGTTATTTTTTTAGATTTACATTTCTTTAATTAAGCTAAAATTTGGCACAGCAGTTCTTAATAAAATTATGTACAAAATGGTATAACATTTCGAACTACATGCAGAAATAAAACTGACACATAAAGATAAAATGATTTTCGTACCAATTTGTTTCTCTTGCCTTATATAATCCATAAAAATCCATGATGAATTCACATTGAATAATTAATGCTATCAACATGTGAAATTCACTCCATTTGATGTACATACAAATTACACTTGTCATCTCTATTGCAAACTAAACTTCTTGTAAATACTTCTTCAGTCTGTCAAGTAAAAGTCTACTTCCAGCGGCTGATTCTCGTAATTTTCTTCATTTTCTAATCTAAATATTTCCACTAATTTTGCTGTTATCGAAGTCAAATTTTTTCCCCTTTCTTCAGCAATGTACACTCTATCTATATAAGCTAACATTTGATTAATTAAACTGCCGGCATAACTAGGAAATGGCTTCAAATCAACCAATGGTTTGCGCCGATTAACTCGTCGCTAAAGGATACAGGCACAGTAAAATCGTGCCACTCAAACTCGGTGCTCGGGATACAAGCTATGCAAACTCAGCCCCGTTATCGAGGCACTCGGGAGATGGGGGAGGTAAAGTGTGACAAGTTATCAAGGCAGCAGGGGCTAATGTGTTAAAACTCGCCTTTTTCGACTGTAAGGACAAAGTTAAAGACTTAGTGATGTTTTACACCTTAAATACTTTCAGCGTTTTTTATTTTCCATATTCATGGTCTTTGTTTTGTATTTTTTTTTGTAGTCATCACATTATAAATGTTGTAAAATGCTTAGAGCTTCTAAAGATTAGGCGCTATACAAAGTCCTCATTATTATTATTATTATTATTATTATTATTATTATTATTATTCTACACAAGCCCTCTGTATAATAGTCCTCAGCAACTGTACAGTAAAGGAAACATTCTATAAAAGCCATCTGTCTAACAGTCCTCAGCAACTGTATAATGATGGGTACATTTTACACAAGCCCTCTGTCTCAAAGTCTTCAGCAACAGTACAGTCAAGGGTACATTCTGCAAAAGCCATCTGTCTAATAGTCCTTGATTTTAATTATCACTGATTAGCAGAGGGTTAAACTAGATTGCACGATTACTAATATGGCGGTTCTTTTTGAAAATACACACACAATCGTGGCTCTGATACATGTGTAACTGTATTTTATGATGGACGGATATGTATCAAAGAGACAAAGTAGGCAAGTAATGCCTGTTTTTCATTCATTATTCTTTCTGTGGTGTAAGACAAAATACTTGTTTAACTTCATGGAACCACATTGTCATGTGAGCTTGCGGTAACTTCGTTACGGTGGGGTGGGGGGCAAAAATTTATCTACATTATAAACACATGTAATCTTTATTTCTGTGTAATTAAGATATTAATACAAACTAAAGAAAATGATTTTGGAATTATAATTCTTGAAATAGTTATAGTATCAAGAGTAGAAATGCCGGTACATGCATGACGGCTAAACTTAGAGGACCATTGTGAGAGGCTCCATATGGGGTGAGTGTTGTATGCTCGCCTAGGAAGTGAATAATAGAAAAAGTTACAATACACGAGTCAACAAAATTAATTACTAGAAAAACATAAACTTGATTCTTTTCTCAACTATTTAAACACTTATGAACTTATTCATGATAACCAGTCTGGCTTTCGCCAGAATCACTCCTGTGAAACTGAACTTGTATCTTTGATTGATAAATGGCTGAAAGCGTTAGATTAAGGAGAAATGGTAGGCACTATTACGGTTGATTTTCATAAAGCTTTTGATCTTGTAGACCATGAAATTTTACTTGAAAAACTAAAGATTTATCAAATGTAGTGAAAACTCCCTAAACTGGTTTACTTCTTACTTAACCAATAGAGTGCAAAAAGTATCTTTAAATGGTCAACTTTCTGAAAGTAAAAGTATTAATTGTGGAGTACCACAAGGCTCTATCCTTGGACCTCTGTTATTCATTCTATTTATCAACGATTTACCTCTTAAGATTGGAACTTCAATTTCTTCCACTGACCTCTGTGCAAATGATACTACACTGTCTGAGATTGGTAAAACCAAAATGGTACTTGAAAATAACTTACAAGATGCTCTAAACAGACTACAAGTATGGTGCAATGAAAGCAGTATGATCATAAATACAGAAAAAAACGAAAGCCCTAATAGTTACAACACAACAAAAACGAGCAAGACTAGCTAGCGACAAACTTAATGGGTTTTTTTGACAATGAGAGCCTTAATATGACCTCTCAAGATGGAATTCTTGGTGTATTCGTTGATAACAATCTTACTTGGTCTATTCACATTTAACACATTTCAAAAAAGGTTAATTCTTATCTTTGGCTACTGAGGAAAATCAAAACATACATTCCTCTTCAGCATAGGGTCATCTTTTATAAAAGTTATATTCAGCCATATCTTGACTACTGTAATGTAGTTTGGGGTAATACCTCTAATTCAAACATAACAACACTTATAAGGCTCCAAAAGAGGGCTTGCCATTTAATTCTAGATCAATGTATAGATAATTTTCTAGATGAAATGAATAATATAAAGGTTTTAACAATACATGAAAGAATATTTCTTCGAAAACCAAATTGATGTATGAAGTATCTAGAAAATCCATTCCTGTCTATCTAAGCAATATCTTTCACCAAAGAGATGCTGATGGTACCCCAAATTTAAGGTCTATAAGAAGAAAAAATTACATTATACCAAGGCCAAGGAAGGAATTGTTTAAAAAAAGTTTTCAATATACTGGTCCAGTAGTATGGAACAACATTCCCAGCGACATAAGGCAAGCTCCTAGCATTTCTTCTTTTCATAATCAATGTCTTACACTAGTCTTTGGATCTTGTCAAGGAATGAACGTTCTCCAGTTCTGTTCTCCAGCCGCTGCGGTAAGTGTTACATTTGTATTTTATTTGATATGTGAAGCATATTCATTTTTTAACACGTCATGAAATGACTTGACTACTATGCCGATTTGAAATGTTGGGAACTTTTTGTTACAAGCTGCTATAGATTTTAATTCCGTAATTGATATTATGACCAGTTTGGTTTCATTGTAGCTGTCTGTAGCTGTCTGCATCTATCTGTATGTCTGTACATATGTCTGTGCTTGTGCTTATGGTGGATGCTTGAAAGGTGGGCATGTCCAATACAAGTGTGCTATCCTAATTCAGGATAAACATGTCTTGCTGTCTGTATGTATGTGTGGGTTTATCAGGCTGACTGAGCATTTATATGAATATGGAAGGTGATTTAACCATCAAGGCGATAGTATAAAATATACTGCCAGCTTTTCTGTAATTTTGCATCATTTTCATAATTCAATTTTTCAATGCAGAATGATATTTTATATTTTATATCTGTTTATATGTTCACAGATGCCTGTGCATTCCTTCCAGGTCTGATACTTTGATTTTTAAAATCACCTAAATATCTAGTGTCAAGCCAGATTATTCACATCATGTTGTATATACATGTACTGTATATATTCTACCTAACAGATAAAAGGCATCAAGCCAGATAAGTTCTGTAACTAATCAAGTTACCTTCTCTGATGAAATCATCATCATCATCATCATCATCATCATCATCATCATCATTAAGACCATACAAAGACAAAACTGCTCATTTGTAAACTTGGGGCACAGTGGATCCATGAAGGGTGTGAGTGGCTGATACAATGATACAAGTGTGGACCAACCCAAGAATTCAGGATAACTGTGTGGTTTGTCAGTGAACACATTTGCAAATTTTAACAAATATTTATGAATCATTCAGCTATATAAATGATCGAGTCATATGCTTTTTCCAATTGATGTTGTTTCAAATGAGTACAATTGGGGTCATTTTGATTACACAAGATTATTTGAATCTTCTTTTGACTATGAGTATCAATAGTGTTAGCATTAACTGAATTCTGCATATATGTTTTAACTTCTATTTCTAAAAGAAAGTGAAACATTCAAATGTTGTGTTCAATTTCAATTTTGTTTATGCAAATGATTAAATTGTTATTATTTTTTTATACAGGGGCTCATCTTGTTCTGTTCTATATCTCTGCTCATATCTCTGTTATTCCATACATTAATTTCATATTTTGCTATTAACTTGATCCAGGTAATAACACTGTCGATCATCTTAGTTAAATATCTATTCAAAGCAAATTTCATTACATAATAAGTCCATGAAAAAGTACCCTAATTGCCCCTAAAATAACAGTCGAGTCTTTACTAATTCATATCAGAGGCTCCTCTTATTAAATAAATACACAAAGAAAGGGTATGCCAGTGAGTGAAGCTTTTTCAACATGACAAAACTATAGTGGCAACATTGGTTTTCCACAACAGAGAGCCTGTGCAGGCAATTTACATTCACTTATATCAATCCTTAAAGATTTCTAAAGGTCCCACATACTTTTAATTTCTTTGCAGTTTTTAAACGTGCATACAAACGTTTCCTTTTCATTCTTGCAACCACATCATTTTCCATACATTTCCTCACAGAGTTCATATATGTCCTACAATGTACCTAGGTAAAAAGTTGCTATATCGATATCAGTATTTTTATGTCATTCTGAGTTGTGCAGTATGCCATCATTTAAACGAAAAATGGAATGATTTCATAAGTGTGAATTGCAACAGGGATACACCTCTCCCTTGATAACTTGTACACAATGGGGTAAAAAAAAACTTAGACTGAACTAAAGATAATCAATCTCTGAAAGTTCATGAAAAACAACTCCAACAGGTTTTAACACATTACAGATGTGTGTGCCTCATTGTGTACCTGCAAAACATTGTGTATTACATCACTACTTTTTGCACAGCCAATCATTACTCCTTTTCTTAAAAAAGTAGATATTTGTTTTGTGCAAAAACTGTGAACATTGAAACTTCACGTTTTTAAATTGTTTTACTACTAAAATGATGATGTTGAGATTTTATTCCAAGCATTAGTGAAAATTCCATCATACTTGATGATGTTGAGATTTCATTCCAAGCATTAGTGAAAATTCCATCATACTTGATGATGTTGAGATTTCATTCCAAGCATTAGTGAAAATTCCATCATACTTGATGATGTTGAGATTTCATTCCAAGCATTAGTGAAAATTCTATCATACTTGATGATGTTGCGATTTTATTCCAAGCATTAGTGAAAATTCTATCATACTTGAGCAAATTTCTGATAATTAATATTACGTTAACAACAAATTTTAGAACTTGATTTGCCAGAATGAACAGTATCCTGCAAACAATGCTTCAAATTCATTCCTTTAGTTTGGTTTTTATTTGTGAATGACCAGGATAGTTTAAGGTTGAATAATTGTTACTTACATATAAATATTTATAACAATAGGCTGATTTAAATGAATTCACCTGAAAATTATAGCAACTACATACTTACACAATTAGGATCTGCATGCCATTTAATTTTTAATTTATTCCATTCCCTTTATTTGATTTAAAACCAAAGAGGGTCTGCTTTTCATCTAACAATACAACAAATACATGTCCACATTGGAGATCAAAGCAAAGTCAGCAAATTGTTAGGTTTAAACAAAATTCCCACTGACAGCTGTGATGTTGTGAGATTTAATTTTTCACATAGCTTTCTTTATAACAAAAATCAGACATATCACTATGATGTTTGCAGTGTGGCAGTTTATAGTGATGTCTTGCACTGGGGCATCAAGCAGCAGACATGTAGCATCATGTCCCACCCATTCACATTCTCCTGACACCAGGCCAACCAGTCCAAACATTAAACCTCTTAATGCTGAACACCTTGCAAAGCATCTATTAGTACCATTTTTACAAGTCATTGTATGACTCAGCTGGGTTTGAATCAGCAACCTCCTACATCTGAGGTGGCCACTCTAACCACTAGGCCACCAGAGCAGTCTTTTATGGACAAGTATTGAAACATTACCATGGGGGAGTTTTTTAAACATAATTAGAGGTAGCTTTTTGCTGCATGGTGCATTGAAATATTACCTCATGGCCGATTAAGATAGGGGAATGTTAAAGATCTAGAAATAGCTCTAAAAGCAGACCTTAAATTGTCCTTTCTATGGATACAATTATACTAGCCATATCAGGCTTATTATTAGATGCATACAGTCCAACTCCATCACATTATCCTAACACCAGGCCATTAGGCCAACCAACTTCTGAGTGCCTAGAGTAGCTGTCAGTACCATTTTTATAAGCCTCTGGTATGACTCAGCCAGGGTTCGAACCAACGACCTCCCCCATCTGATGTGGACACTCTAACCACTAGGATACCAGAATGGTTAGTTGTGGTGGTAAGTTTACATTTTTCATATCTGAATAAAGATGTCACATCACATTTATGATAACACTGAAACCAAATTAAAATATACAACTAAAACACATATTTCACTTGGTAAAATTAATTTCATTGCTTATCAAGCTGCCACTGGTTGACATTTTTCCTCACTAAACTTGTATCAAGACCATTATTTACAGTGCACTGAGAATTTATTGGGAAAAGAAAATGAAACAAAATATAAAATCTCTTTTTATAAGCTGAAAATTTCATGTTGTTGATTCAAATTTCTGGACTCTACCATTTTGAACAATAAAATGATTAATTTATTTTTTAAAAATAAACAATTTTCATCTGGAATTTCTTTACCTTCAACAAATAAGGGTCAATTCTTTTGACATGCTCTAGAAAAAAAAAGTGATCCACACCTGCCCATGCATTATAAGGACATTGCAAATTATTGGGGGGAGCAGTGTATTTCGATCAGTAGAAAATTCATGACTGATAAAAAGGCAATCCCCATTTTCACAGACTTCTGACAAAACTTTAATAAGATTAATATTTGTCTGATAACAGCCCTTACTTTTTACTGAATTTATTAGGCTAATGCCCTGGTCTTATCATGGGGGAGAAATACTGTACAAATATATACAATACACTTCTGAAGACTGCCACAAGCCATTTTCAGCACATCAGGTACAAAATACCATACACAAGAAGAATTCACAGGTAAATAATAATTGAAACATGGGAAACATAGTTTAACAACTACCTTGAGTGAAATAATCATGGTGGGAAATAATCAATAATCTGGACACAAATCTGATACAGATTAAAAATATTCCAATTAACAACATGTAGTAGTGTGCAAGTTGAAAAAGGCCAGCAAGTTTCCCTTATGCCAAGGGGAACATTAGGACCAAAACATAATTAATCTGAGTTCAATAATTATCAGATAAAGCTCATTTATTTTGCTGCCAATGGCCTCTCTGCCAGCAGTGAACTTTAAGTAAATAGAAGAAAACTGTTTGCCAATTTATTAAGAGACCTTAGGACTGGTACACAACATATCAAACACCTAAATCAAATCATTAAATCAAAAATCTAAATCAACTCTCTAAAAGATAGTGGAATTCACCATTTTGGAACCAGTGACAAAATATACCTTTTTCTTCCAATAACATTGTTTTAGCTTGTAGTAAAAGGATGTTTCATCCCAACAACTGTCAGAAAAATTAATGTTTTCCTGTTTTATTTTACCCAAAAAGAATGGTATTCTTTTTCCATGTCTTCAATAAAAATCAACAATATATTGGAACCCATTTCTCTCCTTTATTTGTCACCTTTTCAATTTTGTATCACTTAACCCCTTTATGAGCCACAGTAACTCAGATGGCTGAGCAGTGGACTTGTAATCCAAGAGTTATAAATTCAATACCTGCAGAGTCCATGACATGTCAGCTACTTTGACATGTCACTAGGACTCTGACTACCTCAGCATTATATAGCCTGACTAACAAGCCAATATTTTTTGTTTTTCTAACAGGCTTCAAATAACATTCCAAATTTCAATCCATTTCTCTTCCAATTTCATTATTTCTGTAATTTTTTCAATCTTTCACTATCTTTAAATGACTTTAAAAAGAAACATGTCACAACACGTATACAAACAACCATCATGAACCTACACACAAGACAAACATTCCCTACAGAAACCCTAGCATCTACATCTGGGGTTTCAACAATCTGGTCCACAAGCTGCATGTGGCCCATGGAGTTATTTCCTCCAGCCCCCAACAACACCTGCAATTTGTAAAATAGAAATTTGACTATTACATCCTTTACTTCTTTCTTTCCAACCTTTCAATTTGCTACCTCTTTTATGAGCTGCTTTCACTATATGAAAAGGTTTCATTGCTGCGGTCTCTGAGCCACTGTACTAGTCTTCCTGTGACCCAAGTGGTGATTTCAGTTTCAGACCCCTGATCTATATCAATGTGAAGTATCAAATTTTGAATAAGCTATGAACTTTAAAGTTGAATGCACCAAGCATTAAGATTTTATCACATTTAGACCAAGGGGAGTATTTATGAAGGTTCATTTCAACCTGTTTTCTTAATTTCTTCCATATCAATGTTAAAACTTCAAGGAGCCAGTGTTCCGATTCAATGAAATTGACCGGATATCTTAAAACAGATTTGAGAAAGAGACAACTGAACTTCCAATCCCTGTCAATAAGTCATTCTTCGAAAAAAAGTTATATACCATAGTTCACAGAATCTGGCTGATGAAACAAATAATTGTCTAAGGAAAATGTGTTAGAAACCACTGCTTATGATTAAAATTAAAATTAAGGGAAATTAAGGTGTTCATCATGAAAGTAATGTGAATTTAAAGTGTCACAACCTTGATCAAAATTCTTTTGTCCAAAGTTTTCTGAGAAAGAGAGAGAAGGTTGGCTCCAAGTAAGCATAAAAAAGGATTAGTGCTTTTCTCATTAAATGAGAAACGGACCAGGTGTCTGTCTTGTGAGAAAGACTGGGTTTAGTGCTGGATGCACAAGTTTTAAAGTTAACACTGCTGTAGGAAAATTTGTTTAATATGACTGGGTTCGATATTATGTATCGTTTATTCAATTTCATGGAGGGGTGGCCAAGTGGTCTAAAGCACTCTCTGTTATGGATCACTGCTATCTCACCTGTCTGCATGGGTTCGAGTCACAGATTCAGCCAAAGTGGGATTGTGAGAAAGCTTGCCAGTAGCGTCTCACGGGTCGGTGGTTCTTTCCCTGGGTTTTCCCTGGTATTAATACTGGCCGCCATGTATAGCCTATCATGTGCTAAAAAATGGCGTTAAACCCTGCAACAACAATTTCATGGAAATGTGATGGTGCTAGAGTTGCTATGCAATTTATCTTTTAACTTTACAATTAGTTCATTAGCAGAATTGATTGCATGTGACTCAAATGTTCATATGTGCAGGACAATACTGATTATCGTGAGTTAACAATAACTACCTATATTTGCTTTTGTAATGTTTAATAATCTGGAAGTGAGTAAGAATCTATGAATTTTAGGCAATAGTAATTGAACATATAATTTTAGGCAATAGTAATTGAACATATATTAGGATACGGTAAATTTTTTATAGAGAGGTCATGTGATAATTATGGCAAGGTACTACAATAGGTAGGCTTTATGCAGTGTCTGAATGGCTAATGTGTTCTGAGTAACATTAGTTAAGGAATTTAGATACTTCTAGAAAGTGGTATATATAGTGATTTAGGGACATTTTTGTCCTATAAGAAAACAATTTGCAGAGTCTAAAAAAGGAAGAGAAGTGATGAGTCAGGTCCAAAAGGGAGAAGTGATGAGTACAGAGTAAAATCTAGAAGTCCAAGAAGGATGAGGCAGTCAGAAAGGAAGACTCAAGGAAATAGGAAACATTGGAACATGGTCGAGAGGAAAATGATGCAATCAGTCGTGGACACTGCACTCATTACACCTCCCGTTATGATGATGAAATCAATCTAAATTAGACACTGCTAGTAAATCCTGTTAGTATCATTTAAATTGAACTCAAATTATCACCAATAATTTGTTTGATAAAATTTGTTATTCTTCTTGTCAAAGGGGGCACATATTGCATGATTTCTTCCCAATAATCTTGCATAGTTCTCTGGTGATATTCCATCTTTCACTCACACCGAGTCAAAATATTGAGGGAGGTCATTCCCTAGATAATGTAGTTAAATAAAATTAACTAAGTAAGAGGGAGATGTTAGAATCAATATATGTGAAATGGAAGAAAGCAAAAGTCATGCTTCCCTTTCCACCTGTACAGTCCAAATTCAGTCTGTAATTCAGCAAAAAACAGAAACTGGTCACCCATTTTAGATGGTCGGGTCCCCAGTAGCAATGTGGATTTGTGTCTCAGCTCAGTCATAGTGGGATGTCGGAAATTCTGCCTGCAATTTCTTTGGCTTTTTGGTTCTTCACAGAGTCTTCCAGAGTTCTTCCTCATCCAAATATATCAGCTACTATGAATAGCATATCATGTGCTGAAAAATGACACTAAACCCATAGTATCAACAACAACACAAATGTGATACTCTCTCAGTGAACTTGATACCAAGAAAGCTACAGGACTGAATCAGATTGGTCCATGACTCATTAAATCTTCTGCCTCTGCTATTTTCGATCGCATAACATTCATAATTAATTAAATATTGCAAACTCAATCATCCCCAAAACATGGAAAACTGCATAAGTAACTCCTATTCACATATATGGTTCTAAGAATGATGCTGATAACTACTGGCCAATTTCAATAATACCAAATGTGTCAAAATTGATTGAAAGACATGTCTATGACTCATTCATATCTAACCAAACATTTGCTGTTACACCCAAATCAATAAGGCTTGAGACAGAAGCATTCATAACTGCCTTGATGTCCCTAACTGATAAATGGAATGTCTAATTGTTTATTTACTGCTGTATATAATTATTTCAATTAAGTCAATCTTGTGCAACCCATTTAATCCAACAATCAGAGGTTCAGCGATTTCATTAAATACAGAAAACTGCTGATAAGCAAACAATATTGTGTGAACTGATCTATGAAAAATTATGTCTGCAAGCTGATGTCAATCATTAGTTTAGATGAACTGGAAAATATGGTAAGATAAGTATCAAAATAAAAAATGTGTCAAATATTAGAATAATCAGCAATTAGAATATCTGGGTTGTGAACTACCTTGGAGATTCATGGTTCAATGAAGTTGATGAATCTGAAATAGCATAGAAATTGGGTCCAACGTGAGGGAAGCTAAACAACTGCTTAGGATGCCATTACAGCAAAATTTTTAATCAAAATATTTCCTAAGAAAAATTAACACAAATTTTAATCACAGTTTTCTTGAGAGGAAGTTGAAAAAAGGTGTTTCAGGTGGTTTCCTGTGGAAGTCACAGTTGCTAAAAGAGCAACCCCTGATACAATCAATTAATATAAAGTTTGAACAAAGCTGTTTTGAAGAAGTTGAAAATAGGTGTTTTCCATATGGATGTTATGAAAGTTATATTGTTGCTAAAGAAGTAACCCCAGACACAATTTAGTGAGAGCATGTCTTAAGAAATATTCCTACAAAGTTTGAACAATGCAGCCACCTTAAATATAATTTGTATAGAGCATATCTGAAGAATTATTCCTGCCAATTTTGATCCAAGATATTCTTGCAATGAAATTGCAAACTAGGTGAGTTACACCACAGATGTCCAATGAAAACTTCCTACTAGACTGACCTAAAATGGCTCCACTATTCTACAATAGTGAAAAACAAGTTTTCCATATCAATCCTAAGGAAGTTACAACATTGAAAGAAGAGACATAACATACATCTGTTTCATAAAGCATATCCAAAGAAACATCCTTACAAAATTTTATAAAAACTGGTTCAGCCATTGTAGGGAAGCTGAAATTTGGTTTTCCAAATGGTTACTATGGAAGCCACACCACTGCCAGAAGTGCCACCTGAATGTAACTTTTTGTTAAGTATGTCCAAAAGAACATTCCTGCTATGTCTGATTTCAACTTGCTCAGTGGCTTTTGAAAGTCAGTTGTGGATAGATTGACTGATAACAAACAGATGCAGGGCCATGCACAAGTTCATATGGCCTTCAACCAGGTGAACTAAAGACAACTTGTGCATCAATGAACTGGACAGGTCCAACAATCAGATATATATATATATATATATATATATATATATATATATATATATATATATATATATATATATATATATATATAGCAAAATGATGATATACAAGTAGAACACTGACAATCAAACTCAGCAGAGGCTTCATATATATCTGCCTATAAATTTGGTAAAATTTGGTTGAAATCCAAGAACTTCAGCAAATGCAATGGCTTGCTGTCAGGGTTTCCTTCACTTTTTATTGCATGTTCCAAACCAGACCTCTATTATCCATTAACTCTACCCTCCTTTGCCAATCCACCCCTAAGACAGATTAAAGTGGCTTTAATGCTACAAAAACAATGATTCACATGCTGACAATCCAACACTTACAAGGTCTCCTCAAGCTTAATACCTAATTTGGAGTAAATCCAATGATAATTATGAGAGTTTTATGTAGAAACAAAAAAGAGTGGATCAGAAACTGATGGGTTATAATGGTGCCAAATGATATTTAGAGTACTATCGAAATTAAGCAATGGTTTTTGATCAACATCAGGCTACATACACCAGATCTAGTTGAAATCCAACAATTAATGTTCAGAAAAATGAGTTAATGTGCAGAAAAATGAAAATACTGTACATAACTGAGAACAACAAAGGTCCTGCTCTGATGTACTATATGGAGGGAACCAAAGTTGTAGAATTAATTTGAAACTGGGTAAAGGTAAGCAAAACCAAAAAAATTTTACCAAGAGTTCTTGAACATTACATCTGACCCAATAGAAACTTTATTGGCAAAATTTAAGTAAAGCTCTACTTTTGAATAAATCAGTAAACTTAGTAAAAAGCTCATATTTTTTTCTACAGTGAAAACCCATCCATCAATCCATACACTTTTGTTCCAAGAAGCTGCATTAGCTTGGTGGTTACAGCACTGGACTCATGATCTGATGGGCACCTGCTGATTTCATCACCGTATCAGCTCATATCCTTTTGCAAAACACGCTACTCTTCTTGACTTTGTTGTACATAATAACCTTGTAAGAGTCACAATAGAACTTTTTTTAAATTTTAAAAAACCCACTTCTAATTCATCCCTTTCATAAAGACGATTGAGAATGTAAAAAAAAAACCAAATAACTTCAAAGAATGATTCAGAAAATATGTTCCTAGAAACTGTAGTCTGGATGTCAGAAATCCCAGTAAATGGAGTCCAGAAATCCCAGTAAATGGAGTCCAGAAATCCCAGTAAATGGAGTCCAGAAATCCCAGTAAATGGAGTCCAGATAAACAAACCTGCACTGTAGATATAATTTAGTTGGTGAACTTAAGGCCAGTAATATTCTCAATGGCAAATTAACGGGCTGAAGTTGATATGGGACCCTAGCACTCACAATCAAGCATGTAAACTGGTGTCACATCAAAAGTTAATTGTATTAAACGAACCAGAATCAATACACATACAAATATTTTCTACCAGTAACCTTTAATCTCACACATGCTAATAATAGTTTTATCCAAAGCAATTTTGGATTAAATCTTCTTCAATTGCCTGCTAATGTTCTGATTCCCTTGTGACATGTGCTCCAAAGTTCAACCTTTCTGTTTCATATCAACTATTATGTGATGAGTTTGATGAAAGAAATATAGCCAGAAGGATAATATTGATCAACACAATAATCATCCTACAAAATTCAAGAAAGAAAGATTACAGAATCAAATACAATTATTGCTCACTTTTCAACAAAGACATAAAAGTGTACCATGTTGTAAACAGGATAACCTTGTACTCGGTTGTTTTTCCAGGACACACAGTTATTTTAATTAGCTTAACTTCTTGAATTTATTTTTAAAAATGAGCAAAAGTAAGCAAAAAAATTGTGAAACTTTTTTTGCTATGATCATAAAAAAGCCTGCAACATTCATTAATATTAACAAAGCTAATCTGTTCGTACAAGTTCTTGAATTCTGGATCAACCGCCATAATCAAGCATGTACTAAAGCATGTCTCTTTAACTCTGCAATGAGACACTTTCATTAATTCCAACAAGCATTTTACCAACTGGTTTGGACAATACTGTACAATGGCAGACATAAAGTTGTTTTATATTCGCGATATCTCCGCCGTTATATGCAACTTATAGTGCAACCACAACAGTGCCACTGTCATTAATTAAACATGATATCTTCCAATGTACCGATTATAAAGACCTTACTCTTTATTTATTAAAAGCTGTTCATCATATATTTGTAGAATCAAGGGGTCGCTCCAGAGATACTGTTCTCATATCTAACAACTGCTTTACGCACCATTTTTGTTTTACAAAACCATTGCAGGTGATGGTGGTGGTGGTGGTGAATTCCCTGTGTGAAAATCCTGAAGAACTGTTAGGGGTACCATTTTATATGAATGATGGAGCCATACTGTAGCACATAATGAAGAACTTGAAGAGGTTTTTTTTAGCATAATGTAAATTCACAATTTGTTTGGGTTCGGGGATATCAATTTTTGTGGGGGGTTGATGATTGATACACATAATGAATTTTAAAAAGCCTGACGGACAACGATCCTTCTGTGGAAACAACAGGACTTATTCTCCACAAATATTCTTCTGTAAGAATAATAGGACCCCTTCTCCATGAATATCTTCTCTGGGAACTAAGGATCCATTTTCCACATATTCTTTCTGTGGAAACAAAGGACCCCTTCCCTAATCTGTGACTTCAAATACTGACAAAAATGTAATTTTTCACAATAGTACAAAAAACTGAGGCAAAAATACATTATTTAACTGAACAATTTTAGAGAGAGACATTCTTCTATAGTCCTGTCATGAGCAAGGCAAGTAAAACCTCCATATTTTATTAAAGTATATATAGGCATTTGTTATGTGGGGAAAATTTTTCCCATGATAAACATTTGTAAACACCAAATAATTTTATTGTAAATGGGATTAATGGATATTAATTTCAAAAACTGCAGCAAATTGTTCATGGCATCATATAAACTCCAATATATTACAAACAAGCAAATTAGTAGATAATCAAAATATCAAGAGATTGACTTCTGACCAAGAGTCATGCACTAAAATTCCAATATAGTCCATTATAAATAGAACTTCTTGACAGTCTATAAATGGATTTGCTATAATTTCTGTTTTTGACGCTAAATGATTAAGCTGAGAATGATAGGAATCTGGTTTCAGTCCTGTCTTCTTAATCTACTGGAATGCAAGTCAAAGTGTTTTTTTTCATAATGAGAGTTAGTCATGGGTACAAGTGAATAATTGTGCCTGTAAGCCACTGGAAGACTATCAATCAATTGCATGAAAGTTATATGATTACGTCTGGCACTAACTGTTCATGTAAAATTGATGTTCACTGTATTTGTTCCCTTGGGGGTTGCCAGTTAAAGTGCTAGACTGTAATTCTGAAATTGTCCATTAGCATCAAGAATACCTGAAAATCTGATGCATCCATTTTTTTTAACCATGCCCCAGTTTCACTAGATATCTCAACATTTCTTCTCAAATAGAGATCCTACAATTTCCTGACTATGATAGTACATGTATTAACAATACTGGAAAATTTTATTAAAGATGGAGATCAAAGGAAAAATGAAACAAATTTTAATAAACTTTGCATGTATACATCTTGATTTTCAAAAATGAATTAAAGGTTTCAATATCCAAAATTTTCTTCCAGGATAAAACAAGACTCTTGTCTGAAGAAGTGCAAATATTATGACTTTATTTTAATCTTTGATGCATGTTAATTTCTTAGGAAAAGTTCACTGTTGCCAACCAAGCAAACAAGACAAATATATAAATATTTCAAAATCTCAATTTCAGAAACAAAATGTGAAACAGTGAAATGGGGGCAAAAATCAAAACCTGAAAGTCCAAGTTTGAATATAACATCATAATCAAGATGTATTTTCTGTTAACGATGATGGCAATGAGAAAGAGATTAACAGTCTGACAAAGAGAAAGATATACTGAATGATTCATCTTACCTTGCCATCGCTTTTCCAGTAGATGAAGAATCCATATTCATCTACACGTACCAAACAGTTTGGTTCCAACAAAGAACATTCCTGTGATATAAAGAAAACAGATATTACTATCCAGATTTTGACAGTATGGTGATGGTGGTGGTAGTGGTGGAAAAGGAAATGGCTCAAAGTACCAATCAGCTAATTTGCTACCTCATTCATAGTTTTGCTATTTGGTAAAAATTCAATTCTAAGTTTGCTATAAAAAATTTGGAAAAGGCCGCCACCACCACCATCCTGTGATATTTCCTATAAGAAAAGCACTGGCTGAATTATTATACTTCTTCACCCAAAAAATTTATGTCATTCAATGTCAGACGATACAAAATGATGCATCCCAAATTTATTTTAAAAATCTGAAACGCACATCATCAACAAAAAATTTGGTCACGGTAACAAACAAAAAAAAAGTTATTTTCCCAATAATATTGTCTTCCAGTCATGTCACGACCTTAATCTTACCTTTTCACTCCAAATCAATAGGTGCCCTTCTTTTCTCAAATGCTAGCCATTCACAAATTTTGGTTATGATTTGTATATATTGTAGAAGGCATTTTACATTCCGACCTTGATTTTGACAAAAAATAGCTTTCTTGTTTCATGCCATCCACAACCAATAATGGACTCTAGATATCATGTAGAAACTATTTTTCTTCTTATAGTCACTATCACCATCTATACTGAACTTTTCAGCACAACAGAAATGGGTGTTTTTCTTATCCAAATTGCAAGCAATTTACAAAATGGACAAAGTATCTGCTATAAAAGTTAGGTTACTATGTAGAAACATTTTTTTTCCGTCAATCTTTTTGGCATTTACCTTACATTCTAGCCTAAAGATATTTACTACCTGCTACTCCATATTTAACTCTAAACCTGATCAGCAGGAGTAAGGGGAAGGTACAGGGTAGAGATAGTAGTGGTAATGAAGGAGTAAGGGATGTTGAGGTGAAGTATAATACATGTACAGTCGACTCCGGTTTAACTGCACACCCTCGGGCCCGTCACGAGACTGTGCAGTAAACCGGAGTGTGCAGTTAAGCGAAGTACAGTACAGTACAGCTTTAAATCAGCACGGCAAGAATATATGTGAAGAATAATTTTAAACAATGATTAGAATCCACTCTTTCAACTTTTGCCTAAAATGTTAAGCTTGTTTTCCTTCCTACGAACACAATTTCACTGATTCAACCAATGGATCAAGGAATTACAGCAAATTTCAAGAAATTCAATAGATCGCTTGTCATTCGAAAACTGCTGTCAGACATTGATGGGTCATCTCCCACAGAAAAAGTGTTCAGCTCTAAAGTCATCTGCATCCTGTTTTTTTTTTGCTGTGCTGTCATTTAAATTTAATTCTGTTTCGCATTTTCCATCTTTCCTACCATGCATTTGTTGGTTTGAAATCATTCAAACCGAACGGTTTAGAGCAATGTTTCCCATGCTGTACATGTACTATGATTTTTCCCACGCTATTGCTCTCTAGTGGGCGCGGATATACATGTATATACCATCTAAGGCGTCCTTTACATGTCAATCATTTACAAAGTCGCATTTACCGGCTTATTTGTCGGCTTATTTGAAGCACTACAGCAGTGGACTGGCAATAACAGATCATGACTACAGATTGTGCAGTTAACCGGAGTAAACTTATATTGAATAATGTGCCACGAGCAGAAATTTATTGTGCTATTATCCAGAGTGTGCATTTAACCAAAGTGCAGTTATCCGAAGTTTGTTCCCATTGAAAAGCACTGGGAAAAAACGGGACATGCGTGACTACGTGCAGTTATCCGGAGTGTGCAGTTAACCGATGTGCAGTTAAGTGGAGTCGACTGTAATTAACTCCTTCAACCCCATTTGTGCCTGTAGGTGTGATTAGGCTGTACCCTACTTCCATTAAGGTTATTTAAGATCCACCAAAGTTAGGGGTAGTACAATAAAGCAGACAGATGTAGCTCTATGGATGATACCAAATAATCAAGATTTTCTACTTGCATTACAAAATGCAGAGGGAAAAACAAATCTTTTATGACCTGATTTATTTACACCCAAACTTTGCCCATTGTCAGAATCGGATTTTGTGTCTGGATTTTAGACTTCTTAGTCTGTGATCTAAGGCAGACTGGTTTGAACTGCACACAGATAGGTGAACCTTTGTGAAAAGTAGCTTAAGTTGGGGATTGGGAGCAAGAAGTGGCCTGGAGTCGAGAAATAATGGGTCCAATAAGACAAAAATTTTTTTTACCCTTCTGCACATGCCAAGTACATTCATAGCCAATGAAAAACATTTCTAGCACAACTAGGCTAGGGTCTAAGTAAAAAAAAACTAATGGAATATATTTGGATGTATTCAGAATTAACCTTCAAAAGGAATTTCCTACCCCTATTTTAGACGAAAACGACCAGTCTCCAGGTCCAAATGAGTTAACACATTAACCCCTTCCGCCTCGATAACTCGTCGCACTTTACCTCCCTCATCTCCCGAGTGCCTCGATAACGGGGATGAGTTTGCATAGCTTGTATCCCGTGTGCCGAATTTAAGTGGCACGATTTTACTATGCCTGTATCCCTTTGCGACGAGTTGAATCGGCACAAACCATTGGTTGATTTGAAGCCATTTCCTAGTTATGCCGGCAGTTTAACCAATCAAATGTTAGCTTATATAGATAGAGTATACATTGCTGAAGAAAGGGGAAAAAAATTTGACTTTGATAGCGGCAAAATTAGTGGAAATATTTAGATTAGAAAATGAAGAAAATTACGAGAATGAGCCGCTGGAAGTAGACTTTTACTTGACAGACTGAAGAAGTATTTACACGAGGTTTAGTTTGCAATAGAGATGACAAATGGAATTTGTATGTACATCAAATGGAGTGAATTTCACGTCTTGATAGCATTAATTATTCAATGTGAATTCATCGTGGATTTTTATGGATTATTCAAGGCAAGAGAAACAAATTGGTACGAAATTCATTTTATCTTTATGTGTCAGTTTTATTTTTGTATGTAGTTTGAAATTTTTATACCATTTTGTACATAATTTTATCAAGAACTGCTGTGCCAAAATTTAGCTTAATTAAAGAAATGTAAATCTAAAAAAATAACTTTTATTACTCATAGCTCTCTGAAAAAAAATCTGCAAGCCAAGTATTGTCAGCAAGTCTCAGGGATACAGGCACTGGTTAGGCTACCACTGCTCTAGGCGATCTCTGCAAGTATGCTGTCGGGGACTACCTAGCTATTTGGCTCAGGGGTTAATGTGTTAATAGTAACTTTTGCCAAAGCTGAATTAAATGGACTCCTACGACATTAAATTTAATTCTAAAGAGATAAAACTCAGCATGGCATGCAGCACTTCTGCACCAGGGAAAACCCCTGCAATGTGCTTCTGCTACTGCTGTTCCTGATAATGATACTGACAATAGTAAGCCATGTGGACATGATAATTCTCACCTGTTGAAAACTACTATCAGTGTGCACAATTTAATTATTTCAGGTAGTATTGTATAATTTAAGTGAAGATAAATAATTTCTCAAATTTATTGATAATCTTAATTACTCTTATTTACTGTTTAATTGTCATGCAAGATTAATTATGGTGTTATCTGTAACCAGTCTTGCCCCAGTGGGGGATGTTACATTTAGGCTATCAGGCCAGTGAAACAAAGAAACCATAATAAGTGAGAAGGTGCCAAATTTCCCTTCTTAGTGAAGCTTTTAGTTTGGAATCATTTGTTGTGAATTTGTAACTCTTTTAGTTACATTGTAATTTGGAATTACTTAGTTGATAATAATAATAATAATAATAATAATAATAATAATAATAATAATAATAATAATAATGACTTTATTTAAAGAGGGTAACACAATTAGCTAAGAACTAATCTACCTTGAGGCCCTCATGTAAGGAATTTATTTATTTCAGCAGCATCTCAGAAGCCACTGGATATATTGGGTTTGGAAGATGGAAATAGAGTGGGCATTTCTAATCTCAACTGGAATACTATTCCAGAGCAAAGTTCCAGAGTATTGGAAACTTTTTTTTTGAATAATTCCTTATTTGGTTTGGGAATTTTATACTGTTTTGTAGACGTGGATCGCAAGTGGGGTGTATTGCCAGGTAGCCTATACTGGAATAGGGATTGTAAATATTCAGGAGCACTATTATTGGATATCCTGTACATTAATTTGGCTTTTCTTAAACAGATTTGGTCTTTAATAGGTAATATTTTTAACTTACCAGCTAAATTTTCCTTGCTTTCTTTCTGGTTTGATATTAGCTTAAATGCTCCTTTTTGAAGATTTTCCAACTTTGATATGTTTTTATCATTTGAATTACCCCATACTTTATAAAGAAATATGTTACAGATAATTTCCTAGTAAATATAACGTTTTGGGTAATTATAATAAATATTAAATCTTACCCTGGAGTGTCATTATAGAGTAGATATATACGGCTATAATTTTGGTTTCTGACCTTAGGTTTTATGCATTTTCATTTGTATGCTAGAGATAGACAAATTTATGCAGTTAGCACAGTCTGCTCATAAGCTTAGCTCAAAACCAAATCTGAAAAAGGTCATCAGGGAATGCCTCTTATATGTCCAATCATTTATAAGCTAGTGTCAACCACAGAGCAAGAGTCAAGCCAGTCGGTCAGTCTGCATGAAAAACTAGAAACCTTTAGACTAAATTAAATTTTAAAAAACTCATTCTTGTGAGATTCCACCCTTCCTATTCAAATTTAATTGTGCTAGTTTTAGAAGAGGCTGAAAAGTCCAAATTCTGATAATTATACTTTCTAAATTCAAAAAAAATGCAGAACATTACAGACACAGACTTGAATGAGATAAGACTAATGTGAACAATAAATTATACATAGTCTTGTGTTGAACAGTACTGAATCTATACATTATTAGCATCATGTTAAACTGTGACTGCCTGTGAGCTTGCCCTTTGACATCCTGATCTCAGCTGTATCAACAGCTTGCCCTTTGACATCCTGATCTCAGCTGTAACAACAGCTTCAGCTTATTTCATTCTTTCAAACACAACTAATTGATGAAAGCTATTGCCAATACAAGTGAATGTATCTTATCATACGGAATAAACTTTATTTCTGGTCACAGTGAGTTGCTTTCTTATCAATTTGCCAAAAGATCAAATCGTTCCTGAAGGGGGCTAATACAAACTATGCCAAAAGATCAAATCGTTCCTGAAGGGGGCTAATACAAACTATGCAAAACACAGGTAATCATGTAACATTGACCTCTGTACTAACAACCCCAATATTTACAGCCTACTTTTCTTGCCATATTTTCAAGCCATCTACATTGTCTGGTACAAGTATATATGTGGCCTGTAAAACATGTTTATTTTCCAGAATCAAATGCCACTGTATTATGCCGACCCTGACCTTGGATCCTATCATTACAAAGTCAGAATGCTTTCTTCCAACCCCATTCAAAAACTCTACAACAAACCAATCACCCATCACAGCAAATATTCGGTAAGTTTTCACTTTGATCAGCCTAAAACCATTTAGTTAAAGCAACCCCAACTCATGCACCAGGTATTTTGAATCTCTCCTCAATCCATATTCGCATAAAAAGATATACTGTATAAACTTTGCATATGCAACCTACTGATCTGATTTTATCTGCTGATTTACATCACAAGGTGTGGCTTTAAAAATTGCTTATCATACCTGTGAAGTGGAAAAGTTCCACATGGCTAGTCTAAACGATAGATCTTTAAAAATATTCATCTTGCCACCTGTGCTATGTATATGCACTGTCTGCAGAACAGTAATTGAACAAACTTTGCTATGATGTATGTTCATTGAAACTAACCTGCAAAAACTATAACGCAAAACATCAACACATAATTTTTAATATTCACAACAATATCACTGGAAAATGTATTACGTATATTTGATACAAGTCATTTATATTTATTTTTATTGTCTGTTTGTTAGATTCAATTTGGCATTTTAAGTTTTAAGATTCATTCATTGAAGGGGGGGTGACCTGTACTTTACAGAATAAACACCAGGTGTTGACCTCATTTCTGACCTGGTTTCAGAGTTGTAAACAAGCTTTTAAAATGATTGGTTGGTTTCAAGAACAAAATGGAGTTTTGTATAAACATCTTTCTATTTTAGTTGGGTCATACACTGTTTACGCGATTTCTTGAACGTAAAATTGATCTGAGAGATTCTAGAAGATCGTGACCCCTTCCTTGTTTACATATAAACAGCTATATAAATTATGTTTTGGAGCGAGCTATTCAGTAGAAGTTGGGCTTTTAGAATATTAAGTTGTCTTTTTGAGTTATTATAAATTACCTTGTACTGGAAATTATGTCAATTTGCTTGGATCAAGAGGAATTATTTTGTTATTTATCTGGAAAAGAATTGCGTTCATAGAAATTTTATTAACAAGAACTGACTTCATCAAGTGACATCGTCTTCCATATTGGATACTTCATTGGAATTCCAACTTAGAATTATTTGGACATTTTATTACCAGGACTTTTGCAATTTCTCTAGTGGATAATATTTTGAATTATTTTTGGATTAATTTTGGAATTGATTCTTAACCCTTTGAACCTGACAGGCCGGTTTACCTGCCGGTTGTAATGGTGTATATACCCGAAAGACCGGTATACCGGCCTAGCTATCTACCGTCATAACCCGACAGGCCGGTATCCCGGCCTGTGTTATGCTATTCGCTAGATAGTCAGTGAAATATAGATCTTGCATGAATGGTACAACATGAACGAAATTTTCGAGACAGTTTGTTACATAGTCATAGTAATAAAAAGCATTTTATAAGCATGTTTGAAAAGAGACAATTTGATATTTGCTGTTATATTATAGTGGATTATCATTCTAAGGCATAATATTACTTTTATTTTGCAAAATTTTACTTTTTTATAAAATTGTCAAAAATTGCCGGGCAGGCTAGGGTTATTGTGCCGAAATATGGGGGAGATTAGGGTTCAAAGGATTAAAACTGTAAGTTTATTTTTCTCTTTTGGAAAATATTTGTGTTTAATAAATTGTTTATCAAGTTTTACAAGCTTGTTATTTTCACTCCTTCTATGTTACTGTTTATTCGAGCCTAAGCACATAACAAATGATATGTCTCACAATCTGCTCAACAAAGGCACCATACAAATCCAGACTTTCCTTGTTTTCTGTACAGAACAACTTGTTTTCTCCCTCTTACGTTGACGTAAACTCACTGGTTTTTTTTTCTAGATGCGAGAACAAACACTGAAACATTCACAAGAAGCATCGAGCATCGACAGACAATTGGATGAAAGCATAAGACAGTCCAACAGTTCAAGTAATACAAGTACTTCCTGCTTTTTTTATCTCTTTAAAAGATGAATTTTGCAGTCCAGTATGACATTTTAAATATATGGTCACTGATGCATGTGCTTTTTGTTCTGGTTTAATGACTTAGATTTACATAGCAACTCTTTTCTTTAGAGTCAAGCCAAATTTATCACATTTTAACAGCAATTGCATTTATTAGTAAATGTAACAAAGATTTCCATTGGTAAGAACATAACCATATGATCAAGCTGAGCTGTTCTGTATAAAATGTATAGAAAACTACCTCATACCATAGTCAAATGCAGAATAACTGAAAACACTGAAAAAGAAGGCACACACACACAGGCTTCATGTCTTCAAAACAAAATAAAAATGATGGCGGGTTTTTATCTTCCGAAAACAACAAACTGATTTTTACAAAATAAATAGCAATTGTTGAAATTTTTATGAAAACAAAAATCATTTTTTTAACTAAATTTGATATAAATCTGGAAAAAAATATGCTAGCTAATGGTCTCTTGTGTTACTGGTATTCAGCAGGCAACTGTTGTGTCCAAAAAGACAGAATACTCCAAATTTTCACTATATCTGTCATATCATTAAAATTTCATACATACAGGCTTTAAACACAATGACCCATGAACCACTGTCATACTTTCTGAAGTGGATGATATTTCATAAGCTGAATTGTCAAATATTCCAAATGAACCATCTCAGTTTTTGTGACTTCCAGCTGAACAATAGATGACCACAAAGTAAAACAATTTAAATCTCTGACAGACTAGAGGTAACCAGAAGAAGGAAAAAAAATTTAAATCTCAAAAAGAGCAAACTCTTTTATGCAGACCCCTATTACAGAGGTAGTAAAATCAAAATCTATTTTATTTGGCTGGAATGAATAAAGAAATTGAGGGAAAGGTGACAAAGGCCAACATTATAAGACTTCAGCCCATAGTTCTACAATATAAGAAACTGCATTAAGAAATTTCTTAATGTATTCAAATCATACAAAACATTTTAATTTTAAACATGAAAGTTGCCAACATATTGCTCTTGCTGTAAGCACAATCCATGATGTAGTATGATTGTGCATTTTCATCAATACCAACAATGCCATCAGTTCAAGTTCCAGATTTTCCATGCATGTTAGAAATCAGAGTAATTGATCCTTGAGAGAACCCTCAGCGATAACTGGTCTTGGTCATTAAGCTTTGACTAACCTTGGTCACTAAGCTGTATAACACATGAAAAAGGCATGTTGAATGTGTTAATGGCTAACACTCAGGATGGTAGATTTAATTTGTTTCACAGTTTTCACAAAATACCCTATCAAATTTCAAGAAATGTAGCTAGTTCCAAACCTACAAGTACAATACTCAGTTTGTTAAATTCTTATATAGTATTCTGTATTTACAGCAGAACCTATCCTGAAAGACCACCCATTCAACCAAAACTTGATTAATGGTGTCTGAAGACAAATGACAGGTCATAACACCATATAACCAATAAATCTGCAAGGAGAACCTGGTCTCATGAAAGGTGGTCTTTCGTAGCAGTGGTCTCTCAAGACAGGTTTTACCATAAAAGTAAATACATTACACTTTTCAGTACATACCTCATCCCACCGGTCAAATATTGCTCCTTTCTGAAGAAGTTCTGGAACTAAGATTCTCCACTGGAAATCATATGTCTTGGCCATCAGTCAACTCTGCTGAACTTATGGCATCTGAAAAACACCAGGCACAATGGAATAAAACATCCAAATTTATAGATCAATCTAGCAGAATGTATCCTGCAAATCTTCTTTTAGAAAACCAAAATGAGATAAACAGTTCCATTATTTATCAAGAATTACAAAATAAATAGAGCAAAATTTAAAACCTTTCAAATGCAATCAGTTTAACTAAAATCCACTACTGATTATTTTATTATTTCACTTCCCACATATCTTAATAATAAATTAATGTTTTTATTTTATGCTGGGCTGTGAATTATGATAAATAATTTCACTGCCAAGTCAATAACAAGAAAATCATGAAAAATCATGAAAATCCAAGTTATTCTTAGATGCTTACATGGCCGAATGGTAAATATGTTTGCCTTCCTTGAAATACAACTGGAGTATAAATCCAACAAGGCATGAATTATTTTTTCTTGATGTGCTAATTCACTTTGAATTGGGAAGGAAAATTATGCAACTGTTGATATTTTATGCATGAATAATCACAAAAAAACAACTGAAAATAAATGGTAAACTGCTGACATTGCAAGCATCCAGAAAGAAATCAGCTGTTTCAATCTGAATGCAAAACCTTTTGCTAACCATTGTGTATGAGCAGATAATAAAAGGAAAACCTGCTTGCTACAAGTGAATAACAAATATATTTTATCCAGTGGATGAAAACTTAAGTATTTTCATTTGTGGCTTTGCCACTAATGAAAATACCATATTTTTCACCAACTTGATGAAATAGATCCATTATTTACTTCTTTCAAAACAAAATCCTCTATATATCCAATTCCTTTTAATCTGCCATGCAAATAATTACCTGGCTGCTATTTGAGTGATTACTGTATAGTTTATTGAAAGTCATACTTGTTTTCATATATTGTTTGGTGTAATTTCAGAATGTGTTAGTAGGATGAAAGCAAACATGTCTACAGTACACTGCATCCACCAATTTGACTAGGAAATGTTGCTCTTAGCATAAAATGAATTGATATATTGCATGTACTTCATCACAACCCATCAATACAATGATTACTGTTATTATCTCTGCAATCACCAACCTTATCAGTCACATCACAATTATCTTCAGCATGTGCTTATGCAGCACTCCTAATCTGAAACAGAAGCAGCCATTCAGCAAACTACCGGTACTTGAAAATCTTAGCAAACATTTCAAATATTAGATATTCAAAGCTCCAATAGTTTGATCATCTTCTAAATGAAAATCAATTTATGGTAACAGATGATGAAATCTTATATGTTTAGTTAAGGCAATCTAAATAGTAATTACAATGTATATGAAAAGTAAAATGGCTATTTGGAGCAGTACACACATCTTCTTAACACTAACTCTGTAAAGAGTCATCACCAGCTTCAACCTTTAGACACTGTTTGGGGTTTTCAGTATCATCTACATCTGACTCATAAATGACATTCTGATGTTAGATGAAGGATACTTTTCTACAACTGTCACACACTTTGCAGCCAGAGGTAATTTTTCTTACATATCTGAATTATTTGGACCTCTACCATGCTGGGGTCAAATGCACATTAATCTAGACCTGTAAATAACTTGTAAACATTGTTTTCATAAGGTATGATCAAGCAGGTCTTGTCACATGAAAAGGTGAAAACTGAATGTAGGATCCAACAGTCTCACAAAACAACAATGAATAAGGGAATGTGCTATGAACTGCACTTGCTAAATATTTTTAACACATGCAATAATACACTGTGTGACCACACTATAATACAATTGTCAGGGTCCATAAAAATTGACCTTGTTATGTTCCAAACCATCTTATAACCAACCAAGTCAGGAAGCTGAAGAAAATAATGCATGTACCCAACATGGCAGGTTTTCTGGGACCAAATCGGTGTTCAAACTTAGTGAGATGGTGTCCAAATCAGGGTGACTAGCTTAATGATCAGATTTTTCAGATAACTAAGTGCGAAAGTGCATATCATACCAAAACTAAGGAAATTAACTACAGTGAATAACAGTTACTCAACTTGATTAATTTTCTTATGTTACTTTCTTAATCTCACAAAATAATTTAAGAAAATTCTCATAAATCACTGAACTTTACAAAACAATGTCACACCAGTACTTCAACCATTCAAACTAACATTTGTTCAACATGTGCTGTATTTCAGTCTTGTAGATAAGCTCTTTTTGCAGCAATACACAAATCATTTGAAGGTCTGAGTTCAAAAGGATCCAACTTAGCATTTATATGCCACAAATTAATTAACAACAGTTTTTCCACATACATTTTCATGGTGGTCTGTCTGAATGCCAAAACAGTGCTCAGGATCTGAAATATCAGGATGCAGATAACCAAGGAGGGCCTTCAGGGTCTGGTCATGAAATAGAAACCATCAGTCTGATCAGACACCCAAGCAAAGTCATGCTGATGATAATTCTCAAACAGAGAAAATTATTGCTAAGAGCAGGCAGGCTTCCAAGCTGGAAGGAGCACCACAGATCATATGTTTCAATTTCAGATACATTTGTGAAAAATTACCTTCAGAATCAGCAAAATCTATACCATGTCTTTATATGCAACTATGAAGAAGTACAACATCAGCTCCAATCTGGAGTGGGTTGTTAAGCAAATCTATAACAAAGCCACCAGTGCTGTCCTCGGCAATGGGAGCATAGAAAATTGGTTCCTAACAACAGTTGGAGTCAGACAGGGATATTTACTGTCACCTAACTCTTCAAGAATTATGGACGATGCCTTGGAAGACCACTAGAGCACTGTCAGCATCAGAGTAAGAACAATACCCAACCTTCGCTTCACAGATGATATTGACAGTTTAGCACAAGATGAAACAGACCTGGCTGACTTGGTTGATCACTGCAGCACAACCGCTACAGCATATGGTATGGATATAAGTGCCACAGCAAAGATTGATAACAAAAAACACCAATGCCATCAGTGCAGAAATAATGGTCCGATGACAGAAGCTGAAAACAGTAAAATTTTTAAGTATTTGGGATCAATTATCATAGATGAGGACTCCAATCCACCAAAACTAATTTGCAGGATTGCCCAGATAACAGCAGTAATAACAAGGTTGAGACTAATATGGAAGGATACCAACATCTTTGCTGCAACTACCTCGTAGAAGGACATCACACTCCCAAAGAAGCCACTCAGCAGTGTTGAAGAAATGTCATCCAGATTGCTTTCGTTTATGTCACTTCAGGCACATGATATGACAATTTCTCATTTGCTGCATACTCTTAAAGATCATTTCACCCTACTAAATATGTTCAAATGTTTGTCACAAGTTGTGCAGTACACAAAGCTTTCTCTCTTTTCACCATGTTTTACACATTTAAGTTTATCTAACCATGCACTGTTGAACTTCCAAAGATATTTCTCTTTTTCCAATTGTGTATTTTTCACTGAATCATTCAGCATGTTTCAACCAAAATTATAATATTTCTACACAGATCAAGAACTGTTTCATACTTCATAATGCCTTACTCAACAATGAAACATTGATGAGTAAAACAAGTTTTGTTTGTATAATAAGTGAATCAGCTAATGTTATGAGCAGCGATTTGATTGGTTGTTTGGTCAACAACAATTTGACTGATGGATACAATAGTTGAAAAACCTATTGAATGCTGTTCAAGCTTAAATTACTATGCCTGGCAGATCTTGTTTTAGCAGGAAATACCTGTACTTGGCAGATTTGTGATTTCCAGGAGACTTTGCATATGGAGTCTAAAATCAAAATATGGGGTCTAAAATCAAAAGACTAAAAAACAATCCAGGAGACTTGGCAAGTATGATGCTTGTTCAAATACTTGTTGTTGTTGTTGTTGTAGAGTTTAATGCCATTTTTCAGCATACGATAAGCTATACATGGCGGCCAGTATTATTGTTGGAGGAAGAACCAGAGAAAACACCCGGAAAGAACCATCAACCCACGAGAAGCTACTGGCAAGCTTTCTCACATAACTACATTAGCAGAATCTTAGACTCGAACCCACGCAGACAGAGATGAGACGGCAGTGATCCGTAATGGAAAGCGCTGAAGACCACTAGGGCCCCTTTGTTCAAATGCACATAAATCTGTTATGTCTCATCATCTGACCAACTTAACTGTAAAGTATGATCCAAATACATATAACTGTTGACATATGTCAGATCATGGCTGTTATAATGTACATGGGGAGGAGATGGTAATTTGAAAGAAGTTGACTGAAAGGTCATGCATACTAATTTTTGTGCATTATAACTGATATCATTCTCAAATTTCCTACAACCTGCAATAAATCAATGACATATCATAAACAAAACAAAAATTGGTAAGAAATTACATATTTAATGTCAAATGTAACCCCATGTGACACTGACCCAGTTCACGATTTAACTCCTCTATGTATATATTAAATAACAATCAGGGAACAACACTTTCCTGCCTAACCCCATTGGTTATATGGAAGGTAATGGATACTAAACTTTCCTAATGCACATTGTAAATCTGGAATACCAGTTAACTAGAGAATGAAATATGTAGATAGGTATTTGAAATCAAGCAACTTTTATAGTGTCCAATGACCAACTTTATAGTGTCTATAAACACATCACTGCCATTTTCTACAAAACAGTTGAAAGTTTCCTTAAAGGCACAGAGGCACAAGTCTGTTGAATGTTGCTATTTTAAACGATACTGATTATCAGAGATTGTGAAATCACAACGTCGTAGTATAAAACATTCAAATATTTTTTAAATAACTGTCATAAGAACTATTGGTCTATAATTAATTTTATTCATTAGAATACCAATTTTACTTTTAAATCGTAGGATAGCTCTAACCTTTTGTGAAATCATCTGAAAAAAGTTTATGTACAAACAACATGCAATTAAATAAAATCATCAAAAGTATCTGAAAATGTAAAATATCTGATCCTGGACATTTATAAAGGATTGAATCTCCTCCATAGTTAAGCTTTTACAAACATAAAACAGCTGATTTGTTACCACTCGTAAGCAAGAAAAGAAAAGCAATCTCAAACCCAGTTTGGTAAGTGCATTTTGAAATTATGTCCCTTGACGTGTTCTCCACTGCAGAGAATAAGAAAAGTATAAGCCACCATTTCCGGAGAGCAATATCCAACAATGGGTAGAATACTTATTGAATAAATTGCCATTTCTTGTATGTGCTCTGTGGATAGATGGACACACAGTAACACATGGCATACATCCCTATCTATATCTATCTATATATATAGATGTGTGTGTATATATATAGATGTGTGTGTGTGTGTGTGTGTGTGTGTGTGTGTGTGTGTGTACACACACACACACAGAGTTTTCAAGAAGGCTCCTGGAGGAGGGGTGCAGTGGTTGTAGATTTTATGGGTTATTTGCCATATATTTTAATGATAAATGAAGAATGCCTATATCCACCTCCCCTTTCTCACAATATAATATATAAAGCAGTTATCTGCATTTATTGATTTACATTCATGAAAATAAAACCAGTTTAAGTCTTTCATTGCTGCACAAGTAAATAACAATCAAAAGTCAAGCACTGTAGCCTTGTTGAATAAAGCCTAAAACCATTTCAACCATTCAGTATATTAAACCTTAATCACATCTTCTGAGCATATCAAGGCCTGTTTGCATTTGTCTCAAATACTACAGAAATTTATTACTCATACAGAAGTCTAAATGAAAATGTAGAATTGTGAAACTTTCTTTAACCTCATACACCTGCTTATATGTCAAATCCAACTGCACAAAAACACAGACCTAGTTCAGCCAGTACATTATGCAAGGGCAGATCTGGGTCTTTGTAGTTAGCATATTGAACTTTAAATATGAGTGCTATGGTATGACTCTACCTGTGGCAAATTAGGGCACCTTACTCTTGTAAAATTCAAGACATAAATGGACATGTGGACAATAGATCTGTCAAATGGAAAATCTAAAGCATGTTATTTTAAACTTATTGATTGACATGACTGACTCATAACCATGAGGGTTTAATTCCTGTCCTGACCAGGCTGGCAGGTTAGTGTACCAAAGGGCATCTCTCACCAAGGCTCTTTACTCCAACTATATATATGAAACATCAACCAATAAAGCAAGCAATTCCTCTTCCACACCAGCTCCAATCATCATCCATCAAGCAATCCCTCTTCCACTCCTATTCCTATCATACAGTTTGATAAATCTAAAGCCATTGTACAATATTCAGCGATGCCATATGTACAAGGGAATCCTTAAAACTTATCAATTTTGTTCTTTGTGTGAATTGACTTTATAGATGAAATGGTGAATTGTGTTCCTTTTTCAAATAGGTGTCCAACACATTTTCCAATCTTAATTTGCCAGTACATATTAAATTTAGTACATATTAAATTTAGTGTGTGTGATATTGATTTTTAACATTGATTTAACAATTTTACAATCATACTGCTACAATGCCTGCAGTGTGGCAGTTTATAGTGATATCTAACACTGCGGCATCATGCCACAGACATGTAGCATGATGTCCCACCCAGTCACATTATCCTGACACCAGGCCGACCAGTCCTAACACTAATCTGAGCATCTAGAAAGGCAGCTGTTAGCACTATTCTTATAAACCTTTGGTATGACTTGCCTTGGATTTGAAAGCACAACTTCCTGCATCTGAGGTTAGTTAATTCATTGTTTTCCCCATGGCCTTTGTGCCATCAGTATATTTATTATTAAAGAGTCAACCAATTGAGACCAGAGCCATGGTGGATCAGTGGTAAGTCTGCCAGACACAACTGAAAGGGTGATGGTTCAAATTCTAACACTAGATCAGTCCACGTTAGCTATTAAATTCTGTTCTTTAACAAGGTACTTTACTCCAATTTCCTCAACACTAAATAAAAAATTGTTTTGCTGTGACTTAACTTTTTTTATTTTTTGTTATAAAACATTCTCTATATGAGAACAGATAAAACTCTAGTGTTCTCTGGACATTTATCCTTTAATTAAAGAGCAACCCAATACTAGCACTAGTTCCATATAATGAATTCATCAAAAAATCAGTTTATATTTTTCATTGAAAACAATGCCTTATGATACAAACTCAAACTATATGATACAGGACAAATGTAAAATGAACAATAAACTAAATCAGTTTTCTTCCTTCTCAGAAATGCTTGTGTTTGTAACCAATACAAGTGAATAGTAAAAGTGCTTTTTAAATCATTCTGCTTTTGAATAATTTCACAAGTTCAGTAAGTATATCCTATTGATTTATGCAATAATATAAGCAATATTTATTGTGTAGCATATATTCGCTGCTACATTTTTCAATTTAATTATGCATGCCATATTACTGTGATATTTATCATAATGCCACATGATTTCATGTACATGTATTACGGGATTACATCGATTACAGTTTTAATAAAATGGATTGGGATTTCCTGAAAGCATCTTTATATACATATGCATTTTACGCATTTATACATTAAATACATTTAAAGCAACTTTCATTAACAAGTATTTCAGGTAACACACCTCTACAGTAATGTTTGTTCACCTCTGAATGCATCGACCTAACAAATCTGGCTGCCTTACATGTTTTGTGTTTGTGGAGTTTTTATTTTTTAATGTAACTTTAACAATTTGAGTCATGTTACTACAATGTCTGCACTGGCAAATAATAATCATGTCTAGCACTGGGGCATTATGCCAAAGACATTTGATATCGTGTGCCACTCTGTCAAATTATCCCGACACCAGGCACACCAGTCCTAATACAAACATGTTAATGCTGAGTGCCATGTGAAGCATCTAGGCCACCAGAACAGTCAGGTTGTCTTTGGTAAAAAAAATTTACAACTACATGCCTTGTAATGGCACTTCTTTAGCTTCAAGCACAGGATGGGATTAGAAGTTTTCATAAATGCACAAATAAGCTACAACCTTTGACAAAACAATGACAACACTTGGTAATAAAACAGAGGAGGTCTAAACACTCTCCATGGTGACATAGATACAGTATGTTAGCTTGTGAATGCAAATCCACATGCATTAAAACTGTAGAAGGGATAAAAAAGGTGCATGCAACTAGTTGACTGCAGGAACAAAACTTAATGACCTAATAATGTTTCCTACTTTAAATATTTTCAGCATTATTTATTTTTTCTAACTTCACGGTGTATTGTTTTTATTTTTGTAGTCATATCATTATATATGTTGTAAAGTGCTTAGAACTTTTAAAGATAAGGCGCTATACAAAGTCGTCATTATTTTATTATTATTATTATTATTATTATTATTATTATTATTATTATTATTATTATTATAATGCAGTGCCCTAGTACAAATCACATACATTAATAGCAGTTATCATTATTATGTCATTTAAATGATTTGTCCAAATTAAGACAAAGTTTTGAAATCTTAATGATTTATAAATCTTTTTCAGGAAATCAAAATCTTCATTTTTCCACTCCAATATTTAACAAATGCACAATCAACGTAGGGCAACTTCCAAGCGATAGTCATTAACATAGTGTTTGTTCGTTCAAACAAATTTGTAAAGGTTTGACATCTGTACACCATTCACAGAAATAGTTAGTTTAAAAATCATGAGTGAATAGTTCAGTAACCTGCCTAAAACAGAAAAGCACACAAAGCACCAGAGAGGACCAGGGCAGAAGACAAAATTTGTGGGCACTTGAAAAATATCCAGTAGGCACCAGTGAATCACAAATTGAGACAATGGTGGACCCCTGACCATTGTGTTTCCCCCAGAATTAGTCCTACCCTGTCCAAGGTCCTGGATAGGATTAACAAGTTGGATTATCCATTCTGAAAGGAAAGGGGTGTGTGGATGATTTTCTATGTGACTAGAATTACAATTTGTACAAATCTTCATGTATTTAGATGACTCTTCTAAACTATATACTAGTACTCACGAAAACACGATGACTTACAAATCTCTTTGTTCCATATAATTAATTTCACAGTGGATGAATGAATACATGTGAACACAGCAAAATCAATGCCAATATAATCAGATCCCAAGCCCAATGGAAGAAGCCACACAAGCTACACATAGCTGATAATACTGTAGAAATTGGTCATTACAAATGTTTCGCTGGATGACTTAATGAGTTAACTCGTCATTATTATCCATATTTGTTCAAGGAGTTAGCAATTTATGGAGAGAGAGAGAGAGAGAGAGAGAGAGAGAGAGAGAGAGAGAGAGAGAGAGAGAGAGAGAGAGTAAATTCCTTAGCCAAACCAATGTATCATAAGCAGTTTTGGGATTCACGTTCATTCCCATTTAATTTATGAACTAAGTGGCAAATCTTTGAGGAATCTGCTAAATTTGTGATGTGCCATCTTTGGTGTTCATTGTTTACTGCTAGTTAGACAAGTTAACTTGTTTATTTTCAGATTATTCATTACCATGCAGTCATAAGGGGGGAGAGGGGCGTAGTTAAGTTGATAGTCATGATGCAGTAACATAAAGCAATAGATACTCATGTATTGTTAAAAATACTTGATGAAAACATACAGTTCAACTCTAATACTTGCAGGCTTGCATACTATTGTTTACTACTATCTGCAGTGATCTATATTGTCAAATGTTCAATTCATGTAAGAAGTGCAGGTCACTCGAGTTGCCTACATCAAATGCGCATGACAGTACTGGACATGGTTATGTGATAGGTTTCGAAAGCTAAAAATAGTAATGGAAAAAGGTATATATTTGCATCATCACCAACACAATTCCAACACAAAAAAATAAGGCATTGTTATTTGCTGAACAATTGCGGGAGGGGGAGAAGTGGGCACAAAACTACATACCATATTCCAATGGCAGTTACCATCTGAATTCAATGTAAATTAAACAAGAAATCATGAAAACATAAAGACTGGATATTTAATGTTGTTATTTGGATTTAACACCATTTTAGGTTATACATGGAGGCCAAAATAACTGGTAGAAGAAGAAACTCAGAAAAAAAATCAAAGACCCACTTGAAGCAACAGGCAGCTTTCTGAAGCCTTTCTCACCTACCCACATTGGATGAACTAGAGACCCAAATTCACGTGGACTGAGGTGCGATGACAGTGATCAGTAAAGGTGAGCACCTTACACCATTCAGCCACCATTGGCACCAATTGCATATTTCAATATTTAATGCAAAGAACCATGCATTGGTATATTATATACATGTCGATAGCATAGACACTAAAGACAGTTAAAATAAAAATCTTTGTACTCACCAACCTATCTCACTGCATCTGTAAGAGTAAATCCATAATAATGCCATAAAAAATATGCACAATGAAGTATAATATTTAGTTATTTTGTCACAGACCATAATGTGTCTGAATTAAATACCCAAAAATATACTTGAAAATATATTAAAAGATCAGGCGCAGTTACGGTTCAGTATATATGCACAAGTAAATCCCAATGTCATTAAGCAGTGTCTGTATAAATAACTTACTGCTAGAATTCCGCTGCCTGAATCAGAATACTTTATTGTTTTCTGAAACACCAATTGATTTTCAGCTGCTTCCAGCTACTGTTGTGTTTGCTCTTAGCAAAGTCAGTGTTATCCCTCAGCATTTGTTTAACACTAGGCTTCAACTAGACCAAGGCTTCAATGTTATCAGCATTTGTTTAACACTAGGCTTTAACCAGACCAGGGCTTCAAGCTTCACTTTATATTTCCATTGCCATTATCCAATACAACTAACCTCATTAACACACTAATATCCATTTGTATGAATGACTGAAGCAAGAATAATTGTTAATGGGGAATGTATAATGTTATTCAATTATCAACTGACTGCATGATGATTGGCAATACAGTACAGCTAAGCCACATGCATGTCTTCACAGCTTTCATTTTTAAATCATTGTCCATAACTTGATAGCTGTGGGAATGACTAAATAAAAAGTAGAGCCTAACCGAGTAGATAATTTTCGCCAAGTACCAAATCCAAGTATTTGGATGTACTATTTGCCGGATCTGGGCACGAACTGAGTAGTAGGTGCAACTCCAGAGAGTACCGTTTGTTTCATTATCGTATGAGAAGCTTAAACTTTTCGTGTACCGTATACCGTATATATCACCTATAAGATGAATTTTTGTATTATTAACTAAAATTATTATGTATTAAAAAAATTTTTTTTTAAAGTTCGATATTTATTGAATTATTTTACTAGTAACCATTTGTGCGCATAATATTTGCTGGGGCGAATACTTCCGAATAGTACCGAAAAACAGGATATTCGGCCAAAGCGAATGTCCGAGGCGATTTCCGGTTAGGCCCTAATAAAAAGCAGTGACTTTAATTATTTTTTTTCAATTCAGGTGAGAATCTTCATGGAAATAGATAACATGTCCATCCTATAAGCTCTGATGGTCTATAACCAGTTGAGCTAATAATGTGCAAAAATAATGGCCCTGACCATATTAAATTCGCAAAAATAATGCATAATACATGTGATAACAGAGAAATGACTGAGACTGCAACATCTACAGATGCAAATGCTTTACCTAATTGAGTTGCTGACTATATAGTTACACACTTTGTAACTAAATGAATGTGAATCTAGCTGGATATGGGAACTAGATACAGTATGTACACAGGATTCTAGGTTTAAAATAAAACAAAATAAACATTTTCATCAATGACCCTCGTAAAATTACAGCACCTAGGAAGAAATGAAATTAAAGTTTAAGATCTCCAGTTGTGTATCTTGTGGTAGTCACTGCTCTTTAACAGACAGTATGTCCGGTTGCATTATACAATTTTTTCATCATGTGGCAATATTAAATAATATCATCACATTCCTGAGGATTTGGGCATAACCACTTTCCTACAGTAATAGTAGCAACTGTCCAACACTATTTAACCAAACATCACACCTGCTTCAAAGTATTTATGAATTACAAGTGTAGTCAAGTTTTAACACTATTTTTCTGCAACTAAAATTTAATATAATGCAGTTTTCACATAATGTTCTATCTTAATGATGTATAATCTATACCTTATTGCCAAAAACAAATAGAACTGTCTGCAAACAAAAAACTAAAAAAATGTAAATTAATTCTGATCCTTATATACTTCAACAGTTTCCTCATTTATCCATTAGTAGTGTGATAGATACAGATGTGCATGTTTTGTTTGGTTAGCCATATTTACAGTGCTTTGTGCAACATTTGAATTGGTTTGGGCTGAGCCCTATAAAGGTGTCTTTTGCTTGTTGATGAGACTTTGATCAGTTTTGTTGTCCAATGAGAATAAAGTGTTTTCCCTGGGGACACAATATGGCAGCCAATCAAGCATGGCCTGGAAATCAAAAGCACTTAAGATCTTTTATTTGAGGTCTACCAAAAAGTGTTGATCCATTATACAAATTTAACATTTTTCAGGAAAAAAGGGTACAATTTCCAGATTTATATGTCCACAGAAAATACATAAATTTGAATTTCAAGATTTTAGTTAGACATTCTGTTTGTCATATTACATTCATCACAGCTGGTTCAGCTTAGACAAATGTGCTAGGCACCAAAACAAAAGGTTATAATCATCAACTTTATATGCTCTAGCCATTTCAAAAAAAGTAATTAAAACTCTACTGTCCTATCTACAATTAATCTTCATTTCATTAATTATAATGTACTATGTTTCTAGTCTAAATAATAATAATAATAATAATAATAATAATAATAATAATAATGAGGACTTTGTATATCACCTAATCTGTATATAATGATACGACTAAAAAAAAACACACCCTGAAATTAGAAGAAGAAAAAAAACATGCTGAAAATATATAAGGCAGTAAACTTTATTAGGTCTTTAAGTTTGTTCTCGATGAACTGAAGATGAATTATAGTTACTCTTGCACCACAGAGCTGACAACTGTGTTCTTTACTGCCAACATGTTTCCAGATAACTAATGGCTAAATTATCGCAATAATGGAATGTAATTGAAAGCAAACCAGTCTGACCACTTTCTGTGGCTGGATATTATCAATGCATAAATTGCAATATTTTGTCTGGCAATAATCACACAGACTCTGCCAGAGCTCCCTCTGATGTAAAATAGCGCATATATCAAGCTGATTTTGCACATGGCACATAATATGCACTCATTGAGAATATTATTGAAACAAATCAAACCAAGGTACATGTACTAGACTAATAATGTCAGCAACCACATTTTATTTCCCTAGTTATAGTGACCATCACATGGAGTTCTGATTACTTGTCATGTTCAATTGCTGATATCCCTCTAGGTAACCAGTGACTAATTATGTTTGTGATGCTTTTAGCAACTATACTCCAATGTGTGATTCTTTTTTAATTGCCGATAATCCTCTTGGTAAGTAATGGACAAACACCTCATGTTAGTGATATTTTACTACACTGTGACTATCAGTCCACTGCCATATCTATACCACAAGACAATGCATGAATGTGACTATCACAGTATCAGTCCACTGCCATATCTCTGCCACAAGACAATGCATGAATGTGACTATCACAGTATCAGTCCACTGCCATATCTCTGCCACAAGACAGTGCATGAATGTGACTATCAGCCCACTGCCATATCTCTGCCACAAGACAGTGCATGAATGTGACTATCAGCCCACTGCCATATCTCTGCCACAAGACAGTGAATGAACGTGACTATCAGTCCACTGCCATATCTCTGCCACATGACTGCATGAATTTGACTATCAGTCCACTGCCATATCTCTGCCACAAGACAGTGCATGAATGTGACTATCAGTCCACTGCCATATCTCTGCCACAAGACGACAATGCATGAATTTGACTATCAGTCCACTGCCATATCTCTGCCACAAGACAATGCATGAATGTGACTATCAGTCCACTGCCATATCTCTGCCACAAGACAGTGCATGAATATGACTATCAGTCCACTGCCATATCTCTGCCACAAGGCTGTGCATGAATGTGACTATCAGTCCACTGCCATATCTCTATGACAGACAGTGCATGAATGTGACTATCAGTCCACTGCCATATCTCTGCCACAAGGCTGTGCATGAATGTGACTATCAGTCCACTGCCATATCTCTATGACAGACAGTGCATGAATGTGACTATCAGTCCACTGCCATATCTCTGCCACAAGACAGTGCATGAATGTGACTATCAGTCCACTGCCATATCTCTGCCACAAGACAGTGCATGAATGTGACTATCAGTCCACTGCTATATCTCTGCCACAAGACAGTGCATGAATGTGACTATCAGTCCACTGCCATATCTCTGCCACAAGACCATGCATGAATGTGACTATCAGTCCACTGCCATATCTCTGCCACAAGACAATGCATGAATTTGACTATCAGTCCACTGCCATATCTCTGCCACAAGACAGTGCATGAATGTGACTATCAGTCCACTGATATATCTCTGCCACATGACTGCACGAATGTGACTATCAGTCCACTGCCATATCTCTGCCACAAGACAATGCATGAATGTGACTATCAGTCCACTGCCATATCTCTGCCACAAGACAGTGCATGAATGTGACTATCAGTCCACTGCCATATCTCTGCCACAAGACCATGCATGAATGTGACTATCAGTCCACTGCCATATCTCTGCCACAAGACAGTGCATGAATGTGACTATCAGTCCACTGCCATATCTCTGCCACAAGACAGTGCATGAATGTGACTATCAGTCCACTGCCATATCTCTGCCACAAGACAATGCATGAATGTGACTATCAGTCCACTGCCATATCTCTGCCACAAGACAGTGCATGAATGTGACTATCAGTCCACTGCCATATCTCTGCCACAAGGCAGTGCATGAATGTGACTATCAGTCCACTGCCATATCTCTGCCACAAGGCAGTGCATGAATGTGACTATCAGTCCACTGCCATATCTGCCACAAGACAGTGCATGAATGTGACTATCAGTCCACTGCCATATCTCTGCCACATGACTGCATGAATTTGACTATCAGTCCACTGCCATATCTCTGCCACAAGACAGTGCATGAATGTGACTATCAGTCCACTGCCATATCTCTGCCACAAGACAGTGCATGAATGTGACTATCAGTCCACTGCCATATCTCTGCCACATGACTGCATGAATCTGACTATCAGTCCACTGCCATATCTCTGCCACAAGACAGTGCATGAATGTGACTATCAGTCCACTGCCATATCTCTGCCACAAGACAGTGCATGAATGTGACTATCAGTCCACTGCCATATCTCTGCCACAAGACAATGCATGAATGTGAATATCAGTCCACTGCCATATCTCTGCCACAAGACAATGCATGAATGTGACTATCACAGTATCAGTCCACTGCCATATCTCTGCCACAAGACAGTGCATGAATGTGACTATCAGCCCACTGCCATATCTCTGCCACAAGACAGTGCATGAATGTGACTATCAGCCCACTGCCATATCTCTGCCACAAGACAGTGAATGAACGTGACTATCAGTCCACTGCCATATCTCTGCCACATGACTGCATGAATTTGACTATCAGTCCACTGCCATATCTCTGCCACAAGACAGTGCATGAATGTGACTATCAGTCCACTGCCATATCTCTGCCACAAGACGACAATGCATGAATTTGACTATCAGTCCACTGCCATATCTCTGCCACAAGACAATGCATGAATGTGACTATCAGTCCACTGCCATATCTCTGCCACAAGACAGTGCATGAATATGACTATCAGTCCACTGCCATATCTCCGCCACAAGGCTGTGCATGAATGTGACTATCAGTCCACTGCCATATCTCTATGACAGACAGTGCATGAATGTGACTATCAGTCCACTGCCATATCTCTGCCACAAGACAGTGCATGAATGTGACTATCAGTCCACTGCCATATCTCTGCCACAAGACAGTGCATGAATGTGACTATCAGTCCACTGCTATATCTCTGCCACAAGACAGTGCATGAATGTGACTATCAGTCCACTGCCATATCTCTGCCACAAGACCATGCATGAATGTGACTATCAGTCCACTGCCATATCTCTGCCACAAGACAATGCATGAATTTGACTATCAGTCCACTGCCATATCTCTGCCACAAGACAGTGCATGAATGTGACTATCAGTCCACTGATATATCTCTGCCACATGACTGCACGAATGTGACTATCAGTCCACTGCCATATCTCTGCCACAAGACAATGCATGAATGTGACTATCAGTCCACTGCCATATCTCTGCCACAAGACAGTGCATGAATGTGACTATCAGTCCACTGCCATATCTCTGCCACAAGACCATGCATGAATGTGACTATCAGTCCACTGCCATATCTCTGCCACAAGACAGTGCATGAATGTGACTATCAGTCCACTGCCATATCTCTGCCACAAGACAGTGCATGAATGTGACTATCACTCCACTGCCATATCTCTGCCACAAGACAATGCATGAATGTGACTATCAGTCCACTGCCATATCTCTGCCACAAGACAGTGCATGAATGTGACTATCAGTCCACTGCCATATCTCTGCCACAAGGCAGTGCATGAATGTGACTATCAGTCCACTGCCATATCTCTGCCACAAGGCAGTGCATGAATGTGACTATCAGTCCACTGCCATATCTGCCACAAGACAGTGCATGAATGTGACTATCAGTCCACTGCCATATCTCTGCCACATGACTGCATGAATTTGACTATCAGTCCACTGCCATATCTCTGCCACAAGACAGTGCATGAATGTGACTATCAGTCCACTGCCATATCTCTGCCACAAGACAGTGCATGAATGTGACTATCAGTCCACTGCCATATCTCTGCCACATGACTGCATGAATTTGACTATCAGTCCACTGCCATATCTCTGCCACAAGACAGTGCATGAATGTGACTATCAGTCCACTGCCATATCTCTGCCACAAGACAGTGCATGAATGTGACTATCAGTCCACTGCCATATCTCTGCCACAAGACAATGCATGAATGTGACTATCAGTCCACTGCCATATCTCTGCCACAAGACAGTGCATGAATGTGACTATCAGTCCACTGCCATATCTCTGCCACAAGACAGTGCATGAATGTGACTATCAGTCCACTGCCATATCTCTGCCACAAGACAATGCATGAATGTGTCTATCAGTCCACTGCCATATCTCTGCCACAAGACAATGCATGAATTTGACTATCAGTCCACTGCCATATCTCTGCCACAAGACAGTGCATGAATGTGACTATCAGTCCACTGCCATATCTCTGCCACAAGGCAGTGCATGAATGTGACTATCAGTCCACTGCCATATCTCTGCCACAAGACAATGCATGAATGTGACTATCAGTCCACTGCCATATCTCTGCCACAAGACAGTGCATGAATGTGACTATCAGTCCACTGCCATATCTCTGCCACAAGGCAGTGCATGAATGTGACTATCAGTCCACTGCCATATCTCTGCCACAAGGCAGTGCATGAATGTGACTATCAGTCCACTGCCATATCTGCCACAAGACAGTGCATGAATGTGACTATCAGTCCACTGCCATATCTCTGCCACATGACTGCATGAATTTGACTATCAGTCCACTGCCATATCTCTGCCACAAGACAGTGCATGAATGTGACTATCAGTCCACTGCCATATCTCTGCCACAAGACAGTGCATGAATGTGACTATCAGTCCACTGCCATATCTCTGCCACATGACTGCATGAATTTGACTATCAGTCCACTGCCATATCTCTGCCACAAGACAGTGCATGAATGTGACTATCAGTCCACTGCCATATCTCTGCCACAAGACAGTGCATGAATGTGACTATCAGTCCACTGCCATATCTCTGCCACAAGACAATGCATGAATGTGACTATCAGTCCACTGCCATATCTCTGCCACAAGACAGTGCATGAATGTGACTATCAGTCCACTGCCATATCTCTGCCACAAGACAGTGCATGAATGTGACTATCAGTCCACTGCCATATCTCTGCCACAAGACAATGCATGAATGTGTCTATCAGTCCACTGCCATATCTCTGCCACAAGACAATGCATGAATTTGACTATCAGTCCACTGCCATATCTCTGCCACAAGACAGTGCATGAATGTGACTATCAGTCCACTGCCATATCTCTGCCACAAGGCAGTGCATGAATGTGACTATCAGTCCACTGCCATATCTCTGCCACAAGACAATGCATGAATTTGACTATCAGTCCACTGCCATATCTCTGCCACAAGACAGTGCATGAATGTGACTATCAGTCCACTGCCATACCTCTGCCACAAGACAATGCACGAATGCAAGACATACCTAATAGGGTAGCATATGACCAACTTGATCAAAATGCTGTTTGAAAGAAGCCAATTGTTCAACTGCTGAGTGAATGCAATTGATTTTTTTTTATTAGCTTTGTTTGATAAAAAGGATTTTTAACATAGCTTTAAAACAATTTCAGTCATATCGCTACAATGTCTGCAGTGAAGCAGTTTATAATGATGTCTAGCACTGGGGCATCATGCTGTAGACATATAACATGATGTCCCACCCAGTCACATTGGCAGTCATTATATGTTAAGTTTAATCTTTATCATCAAATAATAATTAAAGTTGGATTTATTCTGGTATATAGGTTCATTCCAAGTCTTATTTGTGCTTTGTATGATTACCCCATATATTTATTGTTAATATAACTGCAATAAAAAATATGCAGCATAAAAGTGTTTAATTAAAATAATAATAATTTTTAAATCACTCTAGAGTACTGAACAGTGTATGGTGAACATCTGAAAGAACAGAAACAAATGAAAGTTTGTTTTTCTTCATTCCAGCCGGTCCTACAGCAGAGCTATTCAATGATATAAGTGATATTTGTTTGCAAACATGAACTCATTTGTATATTTTAGTTTAATGTTGTTGTTGTAGGGTTTAACGCCATTTTTCAGCACACAGTAGGCTATACATGGCGGCCAGTATTATTGGTGGAGGAAGAACCCGGGAAAACCCCCAGAATGATCCACGACCCACGAGAAGCTACTGGCAAGCTTTCTCACATAACTACATTAGCCGAATCTTAGACTCAAACCCACCCACACAGAGGTGAGATGGAAGTGATCCGTAATGGAGAGTGTTTTAGACCACTCAGCCACTTGGGGCCCCATTACATTTTAATAATGTATACAATGCCATTGAGGCATCAATGGCAATTAAGTTACTACCTACTGGCATTAGCATAACACTCATACAAAATTAAACTTGTATCATCTGACATACATCAATATGGACTAGCATTAATCCTATGTACATGTACAATTAATAGAATGAGAGAAAATAACTTTACCCAATATGCAGAATGTTGCATGATTTGCATAAATAGCAGCTTCCATGTCAACTGTGTACAATAGCAGTCTGTTACTGTACAAGATAAATAATAAAACAGGTACCGTGACTGAGCCCTTGAACACACTGCTTTAAATTCAACCAGACCTTAACAAAGTCAACGGTTAACCAGACCTTAACAAAATCCTGTCAACATATGCATACATGTACCAGGTGCCAGGTGGTGAATCAAAACAAGCACTTTCACATGAAAATGACTTTGCTCAATAACAGGTAAATTAGTACTTTTTTTTCCAAAGAAACGAAATTGTCAATAGTCATTTGTTTTCTATTAATCTGAAATATTCTGTCAATGTATTTTTAAACAACATGCAATGCTATTAAAAAAGGAACATTATAACAAAGCCTTAGGAATATGTTATGCTTTCCACTGGGAAATTCGAACTTGGACATTATAACAAAGCCTTAGGAATATGTTACGCTTTCCACTGGGAAATTCAAACTTGGACATTATAACAAAGCCTTAGGAATATGTTATGCTTTCCACTGGGAAATTCAAACTTGGACATTATAACAGAGATAATGATGTATTCAAAATGTCAAAAATATAAATCTTTACAATATGTGCTGGATCTATTTATCTTTATTAGTGCAGTTTGATGTGAGTGCCTGAATCAAATGACTGCTTAGTGTTGATTTAGGAGATCTGTATGTCAAATTACAAATAGATTAATTTGACAGTGTTCTACATGATTTGGCTTAGAATGTCAAATTAATCCATGTATTGTCTAATGTGACATTTTAAACCATCATAAAAATCACCTGACAAGATATCCATCATGTGACAGTCAAATTACAAATCCACAGATGATCTAGCTAAAACCACCATTTCCAATGAGCAAAGTAGCATCTGATTGGTTCCTGCATATTCATGGAACAGCTGACTGTCCACAGATAATCATAAAATGCAGCCTCTGATAAATCTCAAAGAAAATAATTTGTAACAAAAAATAGATTATGCTATGGAGAATGATCATGCTAATGACTGATATTCATAGTTCAAAGTTCAAAGGCATAAATGTGCCTTTCTGCAATGAATTTCATTACAACATGGAATGAACCATTTCTTCCTTCTGAAATCCTGTTTACATATGCCACCACTACATATTACAGATATTAATGTGTTTGTTAAGTAAAGAATTCACTTTCCCTGTGTGTAGTTCAAGAGTTCTGGAAGACTCCTGCTGTGAACCAGTGTTCCCTGGATGCAATAACTGTGCCAGCATATCTCATTCTGAACTGTGTAAAATCAAAAGCATTTATTTGTTTTGGTTTGACATTCTCTATAAAACTTTATAGTCAATTTAATCTGCTGAGAATTAGCATAAAACAGTAGTCCCTTAATGGGACTGATGATCTAACAAAATATTAATATCTTTTAAAATAACCCACATACTGTTGACTGCATGCAAGTTACCAATTCAAGTTTTAGAAATTTTCTTGCAAGAATTATTTCTTGCTGAGCACCTTGACAGTCCACTGTACAATAAAGATCACACCGAAGATGTTTTGAACAAAAGAAAAACTTATTCCTCTTTTGTCACATTAACAGGACTGAAAATTACATATTAAAATTTCAGACTCAGCATCATGGCCTTATTTCAACTGGTTAAGCATTTAACTTGGTGTCTCTGGAAAAAAGTAAAACTCTTAACTGACAACATTTATTTCTATTCTTTGAGTAATGTTCTTTTTCATGATGCCCCCTCCAGTGGCCCTAGTGGCCAGTACTTTTGGCAGTGTGACTTAGTGGTCTAAAATATTCACCTTTTACTGACCACTGCCATCTCGCCTATGTTCTTATTGGTTCAAGTCCACTTGGCAAATGTGGGTATGTGAGAAAGCTTGCCATAAAAAGTGAAAGAAAACAAGCATGTAAAGAATGTTATGACTCCATGAAAAATAAATAAAGTGAAACTTATTTGAATAAAATTCAACAACTAACTTATTTCACTAGAGCATAATGTGAAAATTCACAAGACAATAGTGTGATTCAAATCCAAAAATTAAGCACACAAAATATATATATACATGTGAAGTGCTGAAGATTAAAGTTTAATGCATTAGTCATTAAGATTTTATCACATTTAAACAGGAGAAGTCTTTATGAAGGGTCACTTCGACCTTTCTTCATTTTCCATGTCAGTGTTAAAACTTCAAAAGGGCCAGCATTCCGACCCAATGAAATTGACCAGATATCTTAGCACGCTTTTGAGAAAGAGACAGATGAACATCTGATCCACGCCAAATAGTCATTCTTCAAAGGGAAAAGTTTTATAATGTAATTCAGAGATTCTTACAGACGAAACAAATAACTGTCTTAGGAAACATTTTAGAAACCACTGCCTGTGATTGGCCTGATTGAAATTAAGGAGAAAACCTTGGAAGTATGTAATGTGAATTGAAAAGTGACAACCTTGATCAAAATTCCATTACATGTAGTTTGAAATTTCCTTAGATAAATTTTGACATTGAGGAAGCATATTAAAAAAGAATAGTGCTTTCCTCATTAAAAAGTGAGATAAGACAGAGTTTAGTGTTGGGAGGTACAATTTCTAAAGATAACAGCATTAAGGTCTACAATTTTTATTTCACATAAAATCCTTTTTTTATTCTTTTTTTTTTTTTTTTAATTCAATGTGTTTGATATGACTAGGTTCCATATTATGACTCATTTATTCAATTTCATGAAAATGTGATGCTAGAGTTGTTATGTAATTTATCCTTTAATTTTACAGTTCATTGGTAGAATCAATTGCACGTGATTCAAATTTTCATATGTGTAGGTATTTATAGGGTTATATGAAATAAATATGAAATAATTTCCTTTATCTGTTAGGATGATACTGATTATCATGAGTTAACGATAATTACCTATTATATTTGCTTTTGTTATTGTGGTGTTTGCCGACCCAAAATTGAATTAGAAACATGTATAATCAAAGTAATTTGGACAAGCCACTGCTTAATGTTAAACATGACCGCAGGCTAGCACTATCCCTTATGTAAGTTTGCCGTGGCTAGGGTGGGAATCCCGACCAAGGCCGTCAGAAGCGCAATTATTACCTTGGTGTGGAGGCGCTTGTGCAGATAAAAGAAGTTGCCCGAAGGAGTGGACATGCCTTATCTTCTTGATCCGCAGACTGACAGCCAGGTTGAATTGGTCGCTTAGTCAATTGGACAGGGCCACAGCGCTACCCAATCAGAATCGAGATAGGGACGGGACCCTGATTTGGGCTAAGTATGATATCCTTAAACCTGCCAGCAAGATTTAGTTCGCTATAGTTTGTTAGAGAGATTGCCAGAAGATAGCAGCTCCGATCAGCCATGCGTTATTGGCAGGGAAAAAAACCTTAGGACAGGATTCTAAGTGTAGCTTCTAAAGGTCAGTGAGCTAGTTGTTCAATCTTTGAATGCGACTGCATTTAATTGTAGATCATAGATATACTTATTATTATTACTAGAATCGTAGCAGAAATAATTATTTTGTGATGTTAATATGTTTGTATATTTTGAAGAATGAGTTCATATTTGTAAAGAATCATATTGCTTGCTAGCCGTCGTAAGAGTTAATATTATTATATTTCGCTATGTGGTTATTTTATAGTAGACTAGCACATTTGTCCATGCAATTATAGATTTTGCCATTGCTGAAATGAATGGTATCTTTGAAATGGTTGCACTGTGAGAAATTAGTACCGGTAATATGAATATTTGAATATTTGTGTACACTTGTGGGAGTGTAGTGTACAGACATGCGTCTGGTTGTTGTAATATTGTAAGTACAATGAGATTAAATATATATTTGGATATACTGATGTGATACAATGTATTGATGTATGTATGATACCGTGTTATTACACCATTGTTAACCTGTAAGAAGTGTGTGGGAATTTCGATGTGTATGTATGCATGACCTAAAAAGTAATAGCTTTATCTGATGGTTAATTGATGATTTAGTGTGAGGTGAGATTCAATAAACCATATGTTAACGCCTTGTGGTTTTCACAGGAAGCTTCGAGGGACAGACCAATGATAGTGGTCCCAGCGTCTACGATAGAGAGACGGAAGAAAAGAGAAGGAAGGAGAGAAGAACGGGAGAGGTGAAGTCCAGAAGGAGTGGGAGGAACGAAATAAAGAGATGAGTAGAACCAAAGGCCAGGAGAAAATCAAACTCATACTGAAAATCATGAGATGAAGTAGGCTGTCACTTGGAGGACGAGTGATTGAGTTTATCATTTAAAATTATCGACTTTATTAAATTATTATTATTTTGAATTTCATCTTCGTGTACTATAGAATTTCACCGTCGGCAGTGCTGACAGGTGGCTCAGAGCTGTACATCTATTTTGTCAGTAAATTAACTTTATAACTTCACGAGCCAGGGTGGAACTTCCATAATATTTTAATTAATATATTGGAAGTACCCCACCCCAACCTTTGCAAACGCTACAGTTATGTTAAATAATCTTGAAAGGTTAGGACTTGTGAATTTTATGCAATAGTAGTACCGGTAGCATACTGTAATTTTCGATAGACCCATAGCTGCCAACCCTCCAGGCTTGCAATTAGTGAAAAAAAGGATTTAAATTAGTGAATTTTGACATGAATTCATGAAGCAATCAAGTTCAGGAATATTTGTCGGAACAAGTGCTTAGCATGATAAAGGTAGATTGTGTTCATCAATAAAACTCACAAAGAATGCTTCAGCATTGGTAGCTTGAAGGTCTTCAGTCAATGGCGTATCTCATTCGGACCTGATCCATTCAATAACCAAAGTTTGTTGGCTGCATTCAATGGCCGATCCTGTCTTTTGTCATTTTGACTGTGTGTTACATAGATCTGTGATTGGTTACAAATGGATTTTTCCAAAAATCAGACCAATATTAACCAAATCAGAAATAATTTTACTTTTCTTTGAGTAAATTTGAAATGTTCAGAATTCAAGGCTTACTAATGGAGGGCAGTTTCACTATACGTGTTCTGTTCATGAAAAATCATAAATGATGGCGGACATAAGACTTAATGATGGTGAGAGCGAAAATGAGGAGTTTCTTGGGTTTAGTCTAAAAAATATTGAGCAAGCAAAGGAAAAATATATTCGGCAGTTGGATATTTTGCAAGTTTTAGATTCAGACATAGAAGTTTCTGAGACTGAATCATCAGAAAGAGAGGATGCTGATAGCGATGATGAGAGAGTTCTTGCGGATCTAGCAGATAATGTAGCGATCATGTAAATGTTGTAAATAGTGAATAAATAAGCTGTGAAAGAGTTGGACAAATAGAAGAAAAAATATATTACTGTGTCAACATATTCATTTGGAATAAATGGTGAAAATTATGTGGATTTTTATTTTATATAAGAAGAGAAATTAGGGTAAGAGTGAATGCATGTGTATGATATTTACAAAATAGTCTAAACAGGTAAAACTATATGGGGCACAAGCAGCTAGAAACAGCTTAGTGCAGCTGGGGCAGAGCAGCAGTGATACTGATAACAGTGCTGGGGCCGAATGAGTTAAAATATTTCAGAGCTGAAATCTGCTGTGAGTTCTTAATTTTCCCATCCTCTATGTGCTTTTTGCTAACAATGTGGATCCTCATATTGTCTGTACCTCCATGCCCAATGCTAAAATTTGTGGCACTGTGCAACAAACAATATCAGTGTTTGATGGCTGAATACACAGCCAATTTTTGGAATATTCCAAACCAAACTTCGCTTTTTATGCAATACATTTCTATTTCCTTGGTAGTGAAGATGTGATGCCGAATGGTAAGTAAAATCAGTGTTAGTTGCGCATACACTGTGCAATAGTCTGGATAGGCGCCAGTTTTTCTCCAAATCATTTGTAAAACTGCTCTTAAATATATAGATTAAAATATACTAAGATGCTTGCTACCAGGCTAATTGTACCAATCAGCTATAGTTCTACTAATATCGTGACCAGCAGTACCGGGCTGTTTCGGCAATTGCTGATATCATGACTAGCGCTTAATGGAAAAATCAGTTATTTTAAAAAAGATTTAAAATAATTGAGAATTGGGGAATTCAATATTTTTTTTTGCACGCAGCATGAATTTGCGAATTGCTGATAAATTCATGAAATTCACACCAAAATCATGAGGGCTGCCAGATTTGCAGACTGCTCACATGATAATTTATAACCTGTCAAGGTAAAGATATTACCTTAGTAAGTCAAAGTTTACACAGTGTGTGGATAGGAAGTATGTTCTGCGTAACGTAAGTGAAGGAATTTTATGTAAATCTAGAAAGTGGTACATATAGCTAATTAGGGATCATTTAATCCTTTATGGAGGAACAGCTTTCAGAGATAGAGTGAGACTCAACAATCCAATGACAGAAGTGAAGAAAAAAGAGAAATGACCAGTGAAGTCCGAAAAAGAAGTGACGAGTTTAGAGTAAAAGACTAGGAAGTCCAAGAAGGATGAGGGAGTCAGAATAGGAAGACTCGAGGGCACAGGAAACAGTGGAACTCAGTTGAGAGGAAGGTCATGCAATCAGCCATGGACATTGCACTCTTTTCACCACTTATTATGATCATAAAATAAATCCAAATTAACACTGCCATTAAGCATTAAGCCATGTTCATATAATTTAAGTTGTCGTTACGAATATTGATTTGTGTGATTAAAGTTATTTTTGGTGTCGAAGGAGCTCATATTGCATTATTTCTTCCCAATAATCTTGCCCAGTTCTCTGTTGATATTCTATATTTTCACTCACACCGGGTCATAACATTGAGGGAGGTCATTCCCTAGATGGTGCAGGTATATCAAAATTAACAACCCTCTTGCTAAGAGGGAGACAATACAATACACAACAGCAGAAAAGTGCAAATGGATATTTTAAACTATAGTTATTTTTCTTAGTGCTACATTTTCCAACAATAAACAGAAAAATCATTAGTAAAACTGCTTTCAAGCATTTCAATTCAGTGACATACATGTACATAATTCCAAAAAGGAAACTAAGCATTTTTTTGTCATTTATTCAAATATTGTGAAATTGTGATATTCATAAATAACCAAATATTTATAAATTGACATTAAATCTTCTACTATGTATCCTTTGATAATGTGCTGAATGGATATATTATTTAAGGCAGATGATCATTGATATTTGTGTCACATATTATCTTGCCCATTCCCATAAAATTAAATTTTTGTCTATATTATATCCTGATGAAACTCATTATTCATTAACATTTCATTATCCAAGAGTACAAACCATGATGAGTGTATAAATTACACTGAAGTTTTAAGCATAAAAACCAATTCATCTGTACAATGTAGTTTTTTAATCTTGAAATTTATACGAAAAATTATAACTGAAAGTAACAGACTCCATGATAGCAGTATATTTAATAACACTAACAGGTTAAAAAAATAATTATCAGTAGAAATAGAATTTTCTGGTTTTCTTATTTCTGGTGCTTACAAAAATAAGAAGTACAGAAAAGATAAATTCAAGCCCCGGTACTCCCATCAAACTGCTATTATGATTTTGAATAGAAATATTTCATGTCAACAGACAGAATTCTGACGGAGTCACATAAAGAATGTTGTAGATTTTGTAAGATGTAAAATATTTGGTTACTACTTCCTTGCCAAATCTGTAATCTTGTAAACATACTGCTTCTGTTTATAACCATATCTTTTGCAGCTATAACATCTGATAGGTTTAATGTTCTGACAAGCATTTGTTACACATCCATATCATGTTACACATCCATATCATATTTATTCTAAAAGTAAAACTGCTCTCCAATAAATAAATGCAAACCTGATCAACTATAGTAAATACTGAATGAAGTCAATTTACATATTTAATGCACTTCCTTCTGAATCATTTTAACAAACTTTTGTTCAGACTAGTCGGAATTAAATTGCAAGTTTTCTACATACAGTATTCTGTTCAACAAAATAATTAACCCAACAACGGAAAACTACTTTAATAGAACATTTATTTTTATATTTATGCTTTTAAGTATCATCATATGATGACATAGAATTAATGAAACAACATTCAGTGCTAATTTTTTTTTGATAATGTTCAAAGGTACTTCTGTATTAATGTACTGTAACTGTATTGTAACTGTACTGTAACTGTACTGTAACTGTATGTACCAGTATAATACAACCAATTGCCTAAGCATCATAAGTGCATTTAGGTAATTAGGTCTTATCAGCAATCACTGCCGACAGGTGATTGGTCAGTTCTCAAGTATAGCAGACAGATGGGAGGACTGCCAGCAAAACCACCAAAAGCTGCATCAATATAGACCTCTCATTGCAAACAATACACTTACTTCTCATTAATACTCCAAAGGATGTTTTGAATGTATAATTCTAAAAAAAACAACCAATCAATAGTATCAGTACATGTATATCTATATACTAAATGTTCTCTGTAGATCCTGAAACACAAATTCAAAGCCATGTTTCCCCAATAAGTGGAAGTCCAGGATACAGAAAAATGGAAGTCCTCGGAAACAGACACTCTGTTACTATAAATGGTCCTGGTACATGGAGACACATAATAAACGTGCAGCTAATTTGTTTAAAGTCACTAGCACCACATAAATCATACTTTCAGAATGGTTCTTAGCTTTTAATTTTTTATTTTCAGACTTTTATGCAGTAGAAGAAACACAGCTTTTCAGACCATAGAAAAAAGAATCCCCTCCAAAAAATCATACATGAAATTACAAGTTTTTTAATGTTGCGACTAATCTGGATTTCATTTCGTTTGTAGTAACAGCATGGACACCATGCTCATTATGGTGCTTACCATTTCACCCAATCAATGAATGTATTATCAAGACATAGGCACAGGGCAAGTTACCTTCACCCAATCAATGAATATATTATCAAGACATAGGCACAGGGCAAGTTACCTTCACCCAATCAATGAATGTATTATCAAGACATAGGCACAGGGCAAGTTACCTTCACCCAATCAATGAGTGTATTATCAAGACATCGGCACAGGGCAAGTTACTTTCACTTCAAATCAACAGTGCTGTATTATGTTACAATAATACTGACATCTGCCCCACTGCCTCCAAAATATTAAATGGTTGACTCTTATTCCTGTGTTTTACTCATTAGCTTTATGTAAATTCATGAGCATCATAATTATTCATGTAGTCTAATAGACAGTACAAGACTGAACAACCAGCTTCCTCCATTCCTCTCAATTTTCCATCATTCTCAGTGAATAGCTAAATGTCAAGCCTGTCCACTCTTGAATGTTATCTTCCCACCTCTTTCTCTGCCTGTCTCTCCTTTTTCTTCCATGTACAGTGCCTTGCAGGATTGTCTTGGCAAGTCTTAATGATTGTGAGACATGCCCATACCACTGCAGTTTATGTTTTTTTTTAATACTGATAATGAGATCTTCATGACACCCAATGGCTTGTCTGATCATCTGCCGTATTTCTTCATTGGTGACATGGTCTTTGTACATGACTCTGAGAATCTTTTGGAAACATCTCATCTCTGTGGCCTCTATCATTCTCTCCGAGTCAGCTGTTATGGTCCATGATTCACAGGCACAAGAGAAATATGGAGATCACCAGTGAGTGCATCAGTCTGACCTTTGAACTGAGTGTGATGTTCTTGTTGTTAAAGATGGGCTTCAGTGTTGCGCTGCTGTTGTCTGTGCAATCCTGGAGAGTACTTCAGGCTTTGATCCTTCGTCTGTTACCATTGCCCCCCAAATACTTGTGGACTGTTTCTAGCTTTGCACCTTGGACCCTTATGTCAGTGGTGATACCCTTGGTGTCATAGGTCATCATTTTGGTATTCCCAGTACTCATTTCCATGCTGTAAATTGCAGTAGTTTATTAGGCTCTCTACTAAGCTGGCTAGTTCTTGCACATTTCCTGCTAATCTATCAATGTTGGCGACAAAACATGGCTCAGTGGTTGTAAAGTTCTGCACAGTACTCCGTCCATCTTTTCAGAATGTCTTTATCTTCAGTTAGGCAGTTTCCGGCTTTGTTCTGAAAGGAAGTAACTCAGCGTTGTTTTGTGCTTGTTAGATCTTGGACCAGTTGGTATGATTTCCTGCTGTCATTCCTTTTCATGTTTGCCTCAACATCTTTGGACTGTTCTTCTATCATACTTGTCTTGACTTCCCCATTGACTGCTTTGTACAGCTCCGCCCCTTCTGTATCAATTTTTTTCTTCTTTAGCTCCCTCATCTTGTCACATAGGTTCAGGACCTCAACAGTGACTCAGGGCTTCTTGACTGGGCAATGTCTACCAAGGATCTTACTAGCCATTTCAGTCACTGATGTATTGAAGGTGTTGATCAACATGTCGATGTCAGTATTGTCAGCATCAAGGATGGTGATCAGTGCATATTTCCCACAAATCATTGCCTCGAAGGCTTCTACTACTTCGGGATTCTTCTGTTTCTTGAGATCAAACTTTATTATTGTGTGGCTCTCTTTCTTAACCTTTACTAAATATAGCATGAAGGTCATCATTACCAGATCGTGGTCACTTCCTATGTCCACTCCAAGGAAAGCTTAGTCTTGACAATATTTGACTTCACATGATGCAGTCAATCTGACTGTGATGGTCTCTGCTTGGACTGTGCCATGTCCATCTTCTGGCTACTCTCTGTTTGCCAAAGGTGTTTGCCAGCATAAGGACATTGTAACAAGTGAATTCCAGGAATCTCAGTCCTCTCTCATTCGTTTGTACATTGCAGCAACGCCCACATGCTCCTTTCCAGTTTATGCAAGCGTCCCATCATATCATGGCATCCCAACTGCCTTGATCAACTAGAGTGTCTTTTTTTGGTATTTTATCCACAACTTCTTATAGCTGGTCATAGAAGTCTTCCACATCTGCATCATTGTAGTCTGATATTGGGGCATATGCTGGTATTATGGTGATGTTGAATGGAGTTGTCCTGAGGTGGATGGTGGTGAGCAGACTGGAGATTAGCCAACATCCCATGACAGTACATACGCTGTCCTTATGGACAAGGAGCCCAACTCAATGCTCATGTTTGTCCTCTCTGCCACTGAAGTACAGTTTGTGGCCTTCTAAAGTAGTTGGTTCTCCAATATTCTTCCACTGTATCCCACAGAGTCCTATAATGTTCCAGCAGCACATGTTTGTATGTTAGCTTCTCAAGCTTTCCTGTTGCTCTCAGTGTTCTCACATTCCAGGTGATAATGGCGTTGTTGTTCCTGATACGAAACTTAACTTGCTGCTCTGAGCACCAGTTGCATCCTTTCCACCTCCACCCGGGTGCACAGTGGAAGGCACAGCCCTTGTTGAACCAGGCGACAACCGAGCCAATATAGGATGAATAATGCATGTTATTTTTGGGGTCACTTTTGACAATTTGTAAAATCAATAACTTCAAGTTCCATAATTAGTTCACAGCCTAGTGCTGCAGATATATCAAAGTTACACAAAACATCTATACAACCTGCTGCTCTTTGAACTAAATGGATTTAAAAAATGCAATGTAAGTTTCTTATGGGTAAAACATTATTGGAGGCTTCAGTAAACCACTAATTGCATAGTTTTACCAAAATGTCAAAGAATGACAAATGTATTGCTCAATATATTTAACTATATACATGTATGCATTTCCAAGTGAACATGAACAAGGGACAGATTATTATTCATGCAGGACAGGTGATAGCTAATTATCAGTAAGCAATGATATATGGAGAACAATAATAGTACTGCTTCCCATTTATTGATCAACAAAATATGTTTTTTCGGTTGGCTGACTGTCCCTGTTTCTTATTGCTGATTAGCATTTTGTTGCCCCAGCTTTAATTTTTTTTTTTTTAAATCCAAAATTTATTGGTGCATTTAACTGAGCTGGTTTATCCCAGTACTCAATCTGCTGATAACATATATACTAATCAAATAAATTTTTTTTAATTCCCAAATTTTATAAACTAATCATTACAATATATATATATATATATATATATATATATATATATATATATATATATATATATATATATATATATATATATATATATATATATATGTGTGTGTGTGTGTGTGTGTGTGTGTGTGTGTTAAAAACATACCCTATTTTTAAAACCTATGCAATAAGAAACATATTGGGGGGGGGGCATACTATACATTACTACATGTATGCAAAACTACTCAACTACCCATCAGCACAATCCTAGCTATGCAGTGTCAAATTAATTATCCAAGAAAAAGGAACCAAAGAAAAGATGATCACTACATTATACACCCAACTCATATTTAATCACGTTCTTTGTAGGCACAAGTAGAGCATCGTTGACTTTAAAGATTATTGTGCAATTGGTCTCAATATCCTGGGCATATGGTCAAGGTATGCAGTCTTGAACTATACTAACTGTGCTGAAGCCATTTTTTTTTCTGGATAGACTTATCATCACCTCTGACATTTCAAATCCCAGAATCTACAGGCTGCTTTATAATCATACATGAAAGCCATCCATAAAGTTTGCACAAGGAAACTATTCCAAAACAAAAGGTGTTTTTTTCTCTCTTCAAATCTTATTTTTCAATGACTTTATTATTGGACCTAATCATAAACAGACTTCTACCATACCTGCTCTCCACAAATTTTGGTCAAGGTATGTGGTCAACAACAAACATTACATTAAAAAAAACACTTTCTTTCAGTTAGCAATCTTTACTTAGAGTTAATGGTCAATCAGCTATCAAAACACATGCCTGTGAATAAGCAAGTGTTTGTCTCTTGGTACATTTGATATCAGCATCAACTATTTGATGGCCTGAAGCCTAACATTCACCTTGAGTTATATAACACTTGAACTACCCTGGCCAAGGCAAGAAAGCATCTAAATAAAAAGACAGTCATTCAATGTTCTTCTAAAAACTCAGCAGCTCAGATTATTTTCACTTTTCTAATCTTCAGGCAAATTTGATCTAGTTAAAGGTTGTGTGTGTGTGTCTGTGTTTGTCTGTGTGTGTAGTATTTTTTTTAATTCAACCATAAATTTAACATTACTGATTAGTTCATGATGACTTGTTATTACTGGCAGTTCATCAGTTGACTCCTATTTTGGATAGACAAAGCAAAGTTGACAAAATATATGATAAGACTGTGACTGAATTCAAAACTTTCCAGGCAAGAAAACACAAATTTTGAAGGAAAAGAAATATTGAAACATTTCTCAAATTAATGAAAAGAAATCGCAGGGAAGTACCATTCAGCAGTGCAGAGTAAAAGCTACCATAATAAATACTACATTTAAATATCACACACACAAAAATTATCCGAAATCCTTGACAAAAGAAAGAAAATTATAGAAAATTAATGTCAATTTATGATGTTATGTACTAAAGTATGTATGTATGTATGTATGTATGTATGTATGTATGTATGTATGTATGTATGTATGTATGTACGTGTGATTTGGATTTTTAACGCAGTTTAACAATTTTTCAGTCAATCACTACGATGTCTACAGTGTAACAGTTATAGTGATGTCTAGTACTTGGGCATCATGTCACACACATGGAGCATGATGTCCCTCCCAGTCATATCACTATGATGTCTGCAGTGTGGCAGTTTATAGTGATGTCCAGCACTGGGGCATCATGTCGCAGACAAGTAGCATGTCCCACCCAGTCACATTACCCTGACACCAGGACGATCAGTCCTCAGACTAACCTCTTAATGATGAGTGCCAAGTGAGGCAGCTGTTAGTACCATTTTTGTAAGTCTTTGGTATGAATCAGCTGAGGATGGAACCCATGACCTCCTGCATCTGAGGTGGACGCTTTAACCACTAGGCCACTGGAACGGTGTGTGTGTGTGTGTGTGTTAAAGCTGTACCGATGTCACTTTTTGCCGATTATGCCAATACCGCGTATAGCCGATTATTAAAATTGCCGATACTGATTATGAGACATATTTTTTCAATATCACAGTATATACTCGCATATAAGCTGAATAATTTTAGGAAAAACTAAAGGCCTGGAATAAGGGGGGGGGGTCGGCTTATCTGCGGACCAATGTCTAAACTATACAGTTTTTAGGTCTTTTTGTTGACTTCTGTAACGAATATAAATCTTGGGACATAAAACAATAATTTTTTTCCGTATCCTAAGACATAAGACATAGGCATGTTAAAAAAAAGTAACTATCAGTGACCCGACAATTATTAAACTGTTATAAAGTACTATCATTGATTAAAAAGAGAAAAGTTTAATATTCGTTTGCAAAGGGTGACCCGTTGTCAGTGAGTAGCAATTACACTTTTGAGAAAATGGAAATTTTGAGTACATGATGACAGAATCAGTGTGAATTACACTTGTATATTGACAAATTACATTCTGTTTACTTTTGTGTAATAGAATCCACAATAAAATATTGCATGAATCACATCCTGATACGAAAAACACTGAATCAATGTTGGCACTAGCACATGGTTGGGTAGTTGTTATTTACATGCTCCTTGATTTTGGTCAGTCTCTTCCCATCTATGATCTTATTGACCAAGGGGCTATTCACAGGGAAATGAAAAGCTGTCAAGAGTACATGTATTCTCCACAAATACTTTTGTATCGGGTGCTATGACAAATATTAAAGCGACTGAACCAACCACTTGTTGCACTTACAGCAAAGTTCTTCACACTAAGTTTTTTTATCGCAAATACTTCATTGAACCATTTTGTGGCTTCCTCTACGGCTTCAAATGTAGCAGTCTTTTGCTTCTTCCTTTGGGAGCACAGTAGACTAGCAAGTTGGTCTAAGCCTTTTTTTTTTTTATTTTGACATAGCGGCTTTGTCAAAATAGAGCAACTTGCTGGTATAGGGAGCACAGTTACCTTCAACGTAGTCTTTCTTTATAGACTCGGCAACTTTCATGCTTAATGAACGGGTGTTAGTTTTAAGCGAAAAAATTTCACAGACCTCTTTGCGAGATGTTCAGCCCTCAACTTCCTTAACAGCCAGATATTTAGTTTCCAGAGACTGTAAATTTAATTTGCATTTTACACTGCTGTTGGTAGCCATCGTAAAAGTAAATAATGTTAAAAATGAAACTTTCACAGCAAAATAAACTTGTTTTAATCATCGATCACTTTCAAAGGTCTCGGAAAAGCGTAATCATGCATATTTGGACGCATTTTTTATGTCTGGGATTCAGACAAAAACATATACATGAGTCCTCAGTACGCATCAATTTGCTGGATGGCAAATTTAAGGGCTTGCTAGTCCTGCTTCAACCACCTGTTGAATGGGAAAATGTATTGATCAATTGATCATTTTAGCTGTTTACAATCAGAAAATTCAGTGGCTGAAAGACCCCCAGATGTACATGTTGTCATTATAAGAGTACATCTGAAGAATATGACCCACAAGATAGGCGGCAAGATCAAAGACTTGACTAGCTGCAGAGTGGTGAGAAAATGTGCTGATATTTACAATGACTGATTTCAGAGGTAGAATGACCCACTGATGTACTTGTGTATAATACATCAAATGAATAACTTTCGCCTACATTATTTTTCTTCATTTTCAAGTGTAGTAATCTAAGTAGTGCTTGTGTCCTCAAAATCAAGGCCAGTTAGACAAAATGCTGTTTGCAAATTTTAACAAGAAGGGTTAAACAGCTAATTGGCGAATATTGTAATGAAATTCAAATTAGAAGTTGCTAGAACTGACATTTCATGTGGAACACTATGTATGATGCCTAACTTAGTGCTTGGAATAAGACCTTATCTTGACATGACAATTCACTCTCACTCTAATGGACAAATAAGGGCTACATGTCAGTGCTGTAAAGAAATTTGAAAATTTAACTTCATGGCAACCACTGTTTCTACTCATATAGAAATATAGCCATTTCAGGTATGCACAATTTGCTTCTGGTAGGGGACTGCAGTGTTTACTGGTGATACTCTTGAACTCCTAGTTTTAAAATCCTAGCTATACCTTTGTGCATTCTTTAGAAATACAAGAATTTATCAGATTTCACTTCTTTTAAGTTGCAGCAAGAGGCCAGCTTTACAGGCCCAAACAAAAGCCTAGAGGGGTGGGTTTTGCCAGGTGGCAAGATCAACTAATTGTTGAACAAAGTACGAGTTGGAACTGACAGCTTGTCGACATAAATAATTAGAAAACAAAGGATTTGTTCAAGCTAACATGTACGTTTATCTTTTATCTCGACGTTGACATAAGCATGACAATTTGGTAGTAACAGTAGACCAAGGGACTGGGACTTTGTTTTTTTGTCGACATAGGCGGCTTGTCGATATAAGTGATGTCGATATAAACGGGTAGGACTGTATTTAATTCTGATTTAAAATTCAAGTCATGTCAACATGAATGTTATGATTGAATTTATATTTTGGAAATTTGTTAATTTTTAAATTTGTTAACATTGGCACCGATTATTTCTCCCGATACTGATTATACCAATTGTTCTAATAATCGGCCCGATTATGACTACGGACAATTAATCGGTACAGCTTTACTATGTATGTGCCTGCATGTGTTAATGTATATATGTATGTACTCTCTTGTATTGATGCATACCATTGTAAACAATATTTGATAAAGTTCAAATTAAAAATAATCTAGTTAGAACATGTATGTATTAATTATGCATCTATGTATGAATATATGCATGTATGTATGTCTGCTATTCAATAATACCACTGTCTATATTATTTAATATCACTGAAAATACTGCTATTAATATTTTTATTATTATTATTATTATTATTATTATTATTATTATTATTATTTAGCATTTTTTAAATATCTAATTACAGTTTTCATTTTTTTAAATTGATCTATCATTTATCTCTCTCTCTCTCTTTCAAATTTCTGCTGTGATGGCGGAAATAATTACAGCTCCATCCTAAGCATGGTTCCTAATGATATAGCCCTCATAAGGTTTCCAGGCATTATTTTTACCTTGTGGTGATGATGATCTCAATGCCTACATCAGCAATTTTAAAAAAAGGTCATTAATTGATGTATGCTTAGGTGTTTCACCCTAATGAGTGTTCTGAAAGATTTAATGCCATGAAGAGGGATTTTACTCACCATTCGCATACCAAGGTCATTCAAAGTAAATTTATTAATTACTAGTTAACATTCAAAAGTCAGAAGTGATTAGAAACAGCATAAAACTTCCATATGGAATTAAGCCTGACAGTGTTGGTCTCCACTACCAGTAATGTCAGACAAAAAAAGCAGAAATCTACATGTTATTGCTAGTCTAGTCCAAATAAGATCATGCAATTGAGCATATTACAAATTTGCAACCATATCCCTGTTTCTGATCTTGGAGGTCATTTTACAACCTGATCTATTTTAAAAGTAAACTTGTTCTGCTTTTAATCTGTCATGCATCATTGATTTGTTTCCCTTGCTTTATGGGGAAAAGAATCTACAACTTGAAGATCTGCTGAGAAGATATTTATCATGACCACATTCATTATTTGCATTTTGAGAAAAAAAAATGGGCTCTCTTTGCAACAGTGTCAACTTAATGAGTTAGTCCTGAAAATTTGGACTCTAGTTCCAAGGACTGACCTCAGAACATGCTATGCAGGAACCAGTTCAGCCCCTAATGTATTACCATTAGGAATATCAAGATTAATGTCTTACACCAAAGAAGCAATGTTGTAAATGAATACCTTTGCAATGCTGTAAATTACAGTACAATTGATTTTACTGTATTGCTGCCAAATCTGACAGGAAATTTCATAAAGTACATGACCTGCAAATAGTTTTATTCCTTTAAATCTAATGGGTTATCTTCACCCACACAAACCTCAGCTCCATTCATGGCATGTGGCAGCTATTATCTGGCATTTATAAGGAGAAAGGAGAATTACAAGCAACATCAGTTATTACTTTGTATGCTAATGTATGTACACAACAATGGTACTGGGTAATTAATGCATTGATTTACATACCTTGATCTATGCTAGTGAAATTGGCTGCAATATATGCAGTGCATGTACTATTCTAGATAGACCCATAAATTAGTTCTACAATGTATGGCGTCTACCCTAATATCGACCCAAACAACATTAATATCAGGGTAGACGTCTTACATTGTAAAATTTGCTAATCTATATGTAGGCCCGCAAATGCATGTGCCTGACTTTTACTTCTTGCAATTCACATACCAAACATGGAGCTAAATTTGCACACTTGTTGACATGATCAACCATTGCAATATATATAGATATCAAATTAGACGTAAAAGGGTACCCCAATAATACGTTAAATCGGAGACCCTATACAAAAACGGACAACTTTTGTGCCAGATAAGCTATATAGTCGTACAATCTAGACGTCAACCCTGATACAGTAGTTATGAAGGCGGTCAACTCCCCCCCGCCTCCACCCCTACCTGTCAGAGTCGACGTCTTGTTGGACTTGAGTGAACCCACAATAAAAACCGATACCGTATTATCATGGAAAAACAGTGTCGGCTTCCCCAACTGCCAGACATATTTTCGTGGGCGCTCTCCCTTATTTCTAACGCATTTAAAAGCAAAAACAAAACAAAACGGTTTATATTCTGATATTTAGCAAATATACTAACCGTATCAAGGTTTTTATTATTATCCAAACATGTCCTTCGTGAACAACGATAGCACATCCTATCATTTTTCATCTGCCGTTTTCATTACAGCTCTAATGTTGACATAATTTGCCAACCACGGCTGCTTGCGCAGTCACGTGACAAGATGTTTCCCGCTATCTGACAATGAAAATTCTCAAGCAGCTGCTGTTGGCTTCAGCAGACGCACAGTTCGTTAGAATCTACTAATTTTGCCAATGTGAGCCTAATATATAGTATGCAATACATTGTAATAATATATGTGCGTGTCTGGTTGCATATCTTACAGTCTGTATACAAAACTATCGATAACAAGAATTATAAGATATGTTTTAGTGCATATATAATTTATACTTATTATTTTTATGTACAAAAGTTATATACCTGTTTTCACAGTCCATAATTTAATTTTAATACACTAATGTACAGTGTTGATGACGGATAATGCATTAAAAAAAAGTACAACACACTTCCAGTGCTTAAACAGCACTACTGTAAAAAAAAAAAAAACACGAGGCCACATACTTTACTACAGCATTAAAAAAAATACAGGGGCATTAACGTTATTACTCCATTAAAAGTATATATACACCTTACTGCATACAAAGAAAACACGAGGCCAGCTTGTAAAACACCTGCACATTAAAAGGTAATATCTCACATTAAAACAGAATATCAAGCTCACTAGAGACAGGCATACATGTATATATATATATATATATATATATATATATATATATATATATATATATATATATATATATATATATATATATATATATACTGTACATATGTTTTATTTATAACACATACAAATACAAATATTTGCCTTTTGAACGGAGTTGAGATTTACTACAGGCAGCTGTATATTCGCCGAATGAATGAATTCCTCACATTCCCGAGCGTATCCGCTATAAAATGTAGTTATATTCCTTTTGTGGTTATTCACAATCAGAATTTCATATCGATTATTTTTCTTTTCTTAATTTTTATTTTTCTTCACACTGATTAAATCTATATAATACACATTTATGATTTAAACATGAAAGATTGTTTTAATGATAAAAGTAGAGCTCTACAAATACATGGTTAGCTCCGCCATTTACATGAAAGTTTATGCATTCACGTATGGACGCATGAACATTAATGTAGAATAGAAAGCGAGTGACATTGCATAAAAATGGACTGAGTATTGTAAAGAACTCTACAACAATTCGTCCACAGGAAACCCTGGTGTGCTTGTAGTTCCAAACTCCACAAATGATGATGATTTCCACGTTCTACAAGAAGAGGCAGGGTCAGCAATAAGAGCACTGAATAATGAGAAGGTAGCTGGAGTAGATAACATCCCAGCTGAACTTATTAAGAATGGTGGGGAATCAGTGATAGAGCTACTAACAAAAATGTGTAAAAGATCTGGCAGACAGGCGAATGGCCAACACAGTGGACCCAGTCACTGATTATAACACTCCCCAAAAAAGGCAATATCCAGCTGTGCCAACATTACAGAACTATCAGTTTGATCAGCTCTGCTAGTAAAATGATGATGAAAATCATTTTGAACAGACTGAACCCACAAGAAGAAGAAATATAACATTTCTGCTGGACGCAGACGCTTCAGACTTCAGCAGGAGCGGGCTGGAGAGGGGAGGGCTACTACTTTCGCCAGTAAGCGCCTGTACCCATCACAAGAAAGATATTATATCATGAAAAGAGAACTCTTGTGAGTGGTAGTGTTTATAAACCAAATTAGACATCATTTATTGGGTCGTCCTTTCATCTCTCACACTGGGGCTCCCAGTGGCCGAGTGATCTAAAACCATCAATGATACGGATCACTGCTATTTCACCTCTGTCTGCGTGGGTTTAGTCTCGGGTTCGGCCCCTGTGGGTACATGAGAAAGCATACCAGTAGCTTCTCGTGGGTTGGTGGTTCTTTCTCCGGTTTTCCAGGGTTCTTACTCCATCGTTTATACTGGACGCTATGAATAGTCTGTATTTTGCTGACAAACAACACTTCTCATACTGACCATGATTATTGAAATCACCTTCAAGGCCAGCAAACACACAGCTGGAAGAACAAAGCCAGTAATCATTTAGTGTACAGTACCGTTTAGGTGGAAACCATGGTGACTGAAATGCATTAGCTCGGGGGCCTGATAAAACAGTGGATTGTGATTGCAATCATATTTGGGATGAAAGTCATGTACCAATCAGTATGAAAACGTTTTGATGAATATAGAATGTTTTGTAGCTATTATTATTAAGAGAATTCATGATCCAGGTAACAGAAATGTCAGCAGTGCAGCTGGATGGACATACAAAGTAAAGACGATATCGTTGCATGCAAGACGTTAAGCACATTGAAAATGCGTCGGAAATACCCGAGCTAAATGAACGCTGACAGCTGGCGAAACGATCTAACACTTAGGAGCGCAGGACCTACAGTACAGATGGGTGATGGAACAATTTCTTCTTGTGGATGGTTTTCTGTGCTATCGACGGCAGGATCCTGTTTCAAACGAAACTCTGGTGGTAGTACGTAGACGGTTCAGAAGATTTCTGGAGTTGAGCTATGCAGTGCTGGTCATGCTTATATACGAAAGATAAAGTGAACCATAACTATATCTGGTATTGCTTATCTCAAGACGTTTAGCATTTTGCAAAAAAGCTGTGATCTGGGTGCAAAGAAAAAATACGTAATCAATAAAAGCAATGGCACCGCTTTAGACATAATATAGGGAGCTACAACAGACCAGATTCACTTATATGTGTTAGAATTATCGTTATAGAGCAAACGGGATAACAAATAGTTGCTGGCATTTATCTACCGGGTCACTAAAACAATGGAAGCATTTCCTTTTACACATCAGACTGCACAAATAATAGTAGAGAAATCCATTCGGGATCTTGTGATTCACAAGTAGTTATAGGGGGCACTCTAGCGACAATGGAAAATCCAGTCAAAAACAGCTTGGGCTAATCTAGCGACAAGGGGAATTTAACATGGTGGGTCTATCTAGCGACAAGGGGAATTTAACATGGGAACTATTTGGGCCTATCTAGCGTCAAGGGGAATTGAACATGGTGGGCCTATCTAGCGTCAAGGGGAATTGAACATGGTGGGCCTATCTAGCGTCAAGGGTAATTGAACATGGGAACTATTTGGGCTTATCTAGCGTCAAGGGATTATTGAACATGGGGAATATGATTTGTATAGGGGACTGTAGAGCAACAAGGGGAAAATAGAGGAAAAGAAAATTAATATCTTTTCGAGGCATATGAGTGGCCTTGAAAACAAACCACACAATCTCCTATCAAAACAGAAGGGAAGGAAATTAAAATCACACAATCTCCTATAGGAAGGAAAGGAAAACAAAACAAGAATAATTAAGAACATTATACATTCTATGTGAAATATGTTCATTGTTTTCATTCATTCATCAATTTAATAAAAAGGTAGTATGATATTTATTGTCGACTGACTTCTTAACATATCTCAAATTTAAGGGATGTCCTGTGTTTTCAGCACACGATACAAACAATGTTGCCAAGTTGTAACAAATCTAAGTCGAAAGGGATAAAAAGCAGTAGCAAAATATGCTTTGTTCTATCGACAGTCTAAGATGTGTGTTTTGATTTGAAATTCAAAGTTAGCCATAGGCAGGGTCATAAAATGCAATGTTACTCGCGTCAATCATTGTTACATTGTTACAATTCTTCCGAACGTGTGTTTTGGTTGTGGTATTTTTATTTCAAAGTTACAGTGCAAGATCGATCACTCGAGTCATTTTTTAAATAGTTTTGTATTTGTTCTAAAAAACGGTAGATCTCATGCTTAAAAAAAATTCCGTGACACATTGCAGTGCCAAAAATAAAGATAAAGCTCTGATAACTGAATTGTACAAGTTTGTCAACCGAATATTTTATTTCATCCAACGATTTACTAATAGACTATTTGTAAGGGTGTAGCGTTTGAAAAACAAATTACATGACAAACGAAAATTATGGTGCCTACTGATTAAAATTTTGGAGAAGGGTCTTCAAACGGGAACATCTACCATTAGGATTTCAATCAAACGTATTACGAGAGAGAGAGAGAGAGAGAGAGAGAGAGAGAGAGAGTACGTTATACATACTTTTTAAAAAAATCAGGACACTTACGCTTGCTTTTGTGGTATATTTTCCCTTATAAAAATTCAAAGAAACACACATCTCACTTAGAAAATCAATTCCATAGGAAAGGTCCACGATTTTAAAATATCACCAGAGTGAACCGATGACAAATACAACTAAAATGTTCTCACAAAATAGTACATCCAAACATGTTTTGGTGTATTTCACAATAAGATTGACATTTCCACGATGGTGCGATTATTTGTGCATAAGTTTTATTGTTTGGAAAGTGACTAGTGGACAGGTACAGAAATACACGCCTTATCTTCTCGCTGTGAGAATAACAACTGAAGCCGATTTGAAGCGAAGGCGGTAGAAAATATCAGTTTGCCAATGAAATCACTTACAATGAGTGACGCATTGTTTGGTTCGAAATTCAAGGTAGGTAGTGTAGTGGTCGGGCGCAGAAAAAAAAAAAAACACGTCTTATCTTGTCACTGTACTAAGAACGAGTGAGGGCATTTTGAAGCTAAGAGGGTAGAAAAAAAGTGTAGCCAATAAATTGCTTCTAACGACTGGCGCATTGTTTTGCCTAGGCTCATACATTGATTCAATTGCAGCGCAGGCAGACTGAAGTGTGAACTTACAATCCCTTTGTTGCACATTGTACCATTTCTTCATGACACATTAACTACTTAACTGCAATTATTGTTCGAGTTTTAAAACTGACCCAAAAAAAATACTTTCTCACTTTGACACTTTGACATAAACACATTCGTCTAGGTAGAGAGAAATAATATAGTAGTGAGTGGTAACTTTTGTCAAATTAGTGAATTTGGGGTTTGTATAAAGTAATAAACTAAAGTACAGTGAACCTCAAGGATGATAACCCAATCTGTCTGTCTATTGATGTGAATATTTACATCCTTAACAATATGACCTGCAAAACACAAAGATATACGGCAAGCATGATTAGAATGAACACAACAACACCTAACTGTAGTAACAAAGAGATGTTTTTCTTCACGTCCGCGTAACTTCGAGTTTCAATCCTCTTGCAAGACAAACTTGGTATCCTTTTGTGAGCGTGAAATTAAAATACTGAAGAAACTTAAGCGCTTTGCTATAGAATATAGTATAAATAATTTCAGCAACAAACTAAACAACATAAATACCGTTACAACAATAGACAGCCCGAAATCGTTTATTAAAAAAAAGAAATACGTTTAAAAAAAATAATTAAAGATTAACGATGGCTAAGCAATAAAACCGAATTAAAGAAAGGCAATGGCATTGGTATATAGGCCTTTCACTTTGATAGTGTATGCGGATGTAATCTGCCATGTATTAACAGTTTGAAAAAAAGGTATACGCAAAAAGAAACCTCAATTCAAACTGACTTTTTCAGATTTGTTCCTTCTGTTTACTTTTTGGGAACACATCTAAACACTATTCAAGGAAAATACACATCAAAACAAACCATATCATTTACTATCCAAAATCACACCATTTACTAACCACACACACACGGGAAGCAGCCAAAACAAACCATATAATTTACTGTCCAAAATCACACCATTTACTAACCACACACACACACACACACACACACACACGGGAAGCAGCCAAAACAAACCATATCATCTACTATCCAATATCATACCATCTATCATCCACACACGGGAAGCAGCCAAAATAACACATACAGTTTTCTATCCACACACCGGTAAGCAGGCAAAACAAACCACTTCATCTACTATCCAATATCACACCATCTACCATACACACACACATACACACACAGAGGAAGCAGCCAAAACAAACCATATCATTTACTATCCAATATCACACCATTTACCATACACACACACAGGAAAGCAGCCAAAAGAAAACATACCATTTAATATCCACACACACACACACACAAACACACACACACACACATACACACACACACGAGAAGCAGCCAAAAACAAACCACATCATCTACTATCCAATATCACACCATCTATCATCCACATACGGGAAGCAGCCAAAATAAAACATACAATTTACTATCCACACACACACGGGGAAGCAGCCAAACAAACCACACGATTTACTATCCACACACACACGGGGAAGCAGCCAAACAAACCACACGATTTACTATCCAATATCACACCATTCACTATCCACACACACGGGGAAGCAGACAAAATAAAACATACCATTTACTATCCAATATCACACCATCTATCATCCACACACGGGAAGCAGCCAAAATAAACAATATAACCTGCTATCCAAACTCACACCATCTACCATCCACACACACACACACACACGGTCAAGAAGCCAAAACAAACCATATCATCTACTATCCAATATCACACCATCTATCATCCACACACGGGAAGCAGCCAAAATAAAACAAACAATTTACTATCCACACACGGGAAGCAGCCAAAATAAAACATAATTTACTATCCACACACACACGGGGAAGCAGCCAAACACACCACACGATTTACTATCCAATATCACACCATCAATCATCCACACACACACACACACACACACACACACACACACGTAGAAGCATCCAAACAAGCCACATCATCTACTATCCAATATCACACCATCTATCATCCACACACGGGAAGCAGCCAAAATAAACCATATCATTTACTATCCACACACGGGAAGCAGCCAAAATAAAACATACAATTTTCTATCCACACACCGGTAAGCAGGCAAAACAACCACTTCATCTACTATCCAATATCACACCATCTACCATCCACACACACAAAGGGAAGGAGCCAAAACAAAACATACCATTTACTATCTACACACACACACACACACACACACACACACACACACACACACACACACACACACGGGAAGCAGCCAAAAACAAACCACATTATTTACTATCCAATATCATACCATTTACTATCCACACACACGGAGAAGCAGCCAAACAAAACATACCATTTATTATCCAATATCACACCATCTATCATCCACACACGGGAAGCAACCAAAATAAAGAATATAATCTACTATCCAAAATCACACCATCTATCATCCATACACGGGAAGCAGCCAAAATAAAACATACAATTTACTATCCACACACGGGAAGCAGCCAAAACAAAACATACAATTTACTGTCCACACACGGGGAAGCAGCCAAACAAACCACATTATTTACTTTCCAATATCATACCATTTACTATCCACACACACGGGGAAGCAGCCAAACAAAACATACCATTTACTATCCAATATCACACCATCTATCATCCACACACGGGAAGCAGCCAAAATAAAGAATATTATCTACTATCCAAAATCACACCATCTACCATCGACACACACACGGTCAAGAAGCCAAAACAAAACATACAATGTACTATCCACACACGGGGAAGCAGCCGAATCAAAACGGTTTAGTGTTGGAAATGTTTGGATAGCTTGATGTGAGGGATAGAAAGAAGTCAAAGAGCATCTATATTTTACAAAAATGTAAAACAAACGACAGACGCATTGGTTTCAAAAGACATTTTTTATTCAAATAAGAAACAACTAACAAAACACAATTTTTTTCAACTAACAAATATTGATTCCAAGAAACAGTGTACGAACTACAGTTCAATAGGTAATAAAGTTCCCAAGTATCCATTTTTTGTTTTGTAGCCTTGTTTTTTTCCTTTCCTCACAGGTGATGATAAGTCATCAATTCGATCCAGACTTTTTTGCTTGAAAAGGTCTGTCAAGTAACTGTAGGTTTGCTTCGTCTCCTTACTCTGTACCAAGAGAGCTTTGATGTGATCAGTTTCTCGAGCAAACAATGGAGGAGAGGAATGAGCAAGCAAGTCTTTATACCACTGATTTAACACGGCTTCTTCTGAGATGAGACTCCAAGCTTCGTTCAGATAATCGTCCAATGTTTCTTCTTGACTCATCATCATACATTTATCGTGTTGAATTTGACTGGAATGATCGATTTGACATCCATAACAATCTTATTTAATCATGTCCCTCATTTTATCTTCCAAGTGTTTGGCAAAACAGGTGACTAACTGATGTTCCTGTTCCGACCATCTGGACTGCATGATCACTACTTCTTCTTTTTGGTCTTGGTTGTCTGCTTTCTCTGTAACCTCCCATTCCATTTCCATGGATTCTCCACTATTCAAAGAGGGACAAGAGTTTTCCATAGTGTTTAATAGTCTAGAACTATTTCTCTCAAACTGTTGATTTCTATGGTATTATCGAATTCAGCATACAGAATGACATTCACTGTTTCGGTAAGAGCTCCTGCAAACTGAAGTTCCACACGCAGTTGCCCAGATTTTAAAGGGTGGAAATGTCCCTCGTCGCTGCCTTGGTCTGGAGTGATATCAAAAGCCCACAAAGTGTAACCTTCTGCATAATCGTCGTAGGAAATGCCGTGACTGGTGTTGGTTCCTAACTGTCCTGTGGCTTCGTACAGCGACAAGTATGACCTCAAGTAATTCTTCTGGGCAAAGTTGGGTTCGAAAGGTCGGGTACACAATGTTTTGCCATCGCGACTGACTTAGATTTTGGATACTCCACAGTGCTTAAACTGGAAAGGATTTTGATCGTGGGCACCGTTGAGGGCTGCATTGCTGACGATACCAATGAATAAACGTTTGGGTAACTGTCCTTGGAACAGATGATCTTCGATCTTAGATCGGAGTCCAGCGGCAATGGTGAACGTGACTTCCACGCGTCGCATCGGATACTTGGCTGTCGTTCTGCTCAAAGTGTGACTGATATCATTTCCCACTTTAGGTAACAATTCCACGCGACGCACGTATAACCTGGCTTCTTGGATAATGGTTTTGTATTCGTTGGCATGAGCCATCAAATGGAAATCAGCACTGCTACGATTCAGTCTCAAGCGAATATCCATTGCGTTCAGCAAATACTTCTCTTGAAACCACATGTCCAAATGCAAACGATCGAACAGTTCTAAACTACGTCCTTGCAGAATTTTCTTTCGACGTTCGTTAAAACCCTCATTGTGAAGATCGTCATCTGCGGTCACGGCTGTGTCGTTAAACTTATCTGCTGTGACAGGTTTCCATACCACGCAAGCATCTAAATGAGTGTTCTTGGCTTCTTTTCCGTACGTCAAGAGATTTTTCGAGGTACGCTCGGTAAGGGTAAGTATCCATGCTACTGCTGACCAGTTTGTTATTCATATACAAATCCACTTCGCTGAACAAGGAATGCATGAAATTGTTGACAGGAGCTACTCGGGCATCGGCTGCTGGATTGGAGTTGTCCGTTTTAATCACTTTCGCTTTCAAATACAAGTAACTGTTGTTGAGATCGATGTAATCTTCGGGTTGTCCTTTGATTTCAAACTCGATGGGAGCTGAATCCGTCAAAGAGGAGACGGGATGAAATTCGACCCATTGGGCTTCTTGCATAGTCATCATCGTGGGTGGCATGGCAAAGAGATCTAGTTCCGACTTGGAACAGGCACAAGATTCTTGGTGCATCATTTTTTTCTCTCATTCTCTATGGGTTTTTTTTACTTTTAATAATCAAAAATGTCTAAGTCTCGAACGGTTCTTTTTTTCTTCGTCCTTCTAACTTTACGAACACTACCTACAAAATGACGAGCCACTTGATAGTACTCAAAGGTAACACTTTTTCTGGCTTTGTCCATGGCTTTACCAAACAAAGTATTGAACCTGGTAGCAAGTGTAGTCACTAAATGTTGAGCACTAAAATAATAACCAGCAGGAATGGTGAACACATAGGTGGACCGATTAGTTTTGGGGTCTGGTGGGCTAGTGTGGCCTCGTTCGTCTAAGGCTTGTTGCAATTGCTTGTCATACACTTCTACTGTAAAAGTGTTTTGATTTTCGACGATGCTTTTGATTTGTGTCGGGTGTATTATTTCCACTAAAGCTACTTCCCAATGAGCATCTTAAACCAAATGCATGGCTTGAGGTAATTTAGCCGTGTAACAGCACAACGTGTTCTTAGGAAACACCTCCATGGAACTGTCACCGGGTAACGTTAAGTAAAATTGGTTAATAGTGTTGTTCATAATTCCAATGTTCTTCTGTCCGAGGAGTCACTCGAGGTTAAAGGAGTGTCTAAAAGAGGATTGTGATTGGAAGGGTGACTGTCAGGAGAATGACTAACGTTGGATGCAAGACTCCCAATATTGTTACTGTTGTTCCCGTTGTAAGAGTATTTCAGGGAAGAATTGGGAAGAAGATACCCGGTGCAACTGCTGAGTAAAATAGTCCACAATTGTTTGTCTCCTTGTTGCAAACTCAAGTTAGCAATGGCTGCACCGATGACACAATACACTACAAAGATTTGACAGAAAAAGACGATTTGCGTTTTAGGGACACGTTCTCCACACCACACCCACAAGGGTTGCTTTTGTAAATCTTGCAGAGATGAAGTGGGTGAAGGAGTAGTCACTGTGGTCGCTGAAGCTGTATTGAAGGGCATGATGGTCACTTCTTTTTATAGTCGATGACTTGCGAAGCGTCAATCCAAGAATCAAAACTAGGAGGATACCCTTTCCAACGTACTTTTACTTCTTTGACACGACGTTTTCCTACTTTACGGGTTCTTCGTTCGAGAATGCTTTCAATGTCGTACACGTCGTCTTCTTTTTTGGTGACACGTTGTAACTCAGGCAAGTAAAACGTTCCTTTTAATACTTCTCCGTTCATGTCTTCCAATTTATAGACGGTAGGATGACGATCGCGCATTCGTCCAGTAACACGAAACAATTCGGTGGTCCAGTTGGGTAAGTAACCTTTGTCGAAAGTGCGTTTGGTTTTATCAATGCGTACCCAATCTCTCGGGGTTAACACTTCTCCACCTTTATTGGGGACAGCCATCGTCCGGGACGTACCAAACAGACGCTCAGAAACAGTCACTTCGTTGTCAGGTGTCACATCTTGTGGGGCACGTCCAATACTTCTATGGTAAGATTGATTGTAGGCTTGAACTAAGTGCGGTAAGACGTCGATGTACTTGAGAGTGTGTTGATGCGTAAAATATTTCCACATGCGTTCTTTCAAGGTACGTTGAAAACTTTCCACGATACTTGCTTTGGTTTCAGGATTTTCGGTGGTGAAAAAATGAATGTCACGTTTCTTTAATTCTCGTTGGAAAGCTTGGTTCAGAAATTCGGTGCCTTTGTCGGTTTGCCATCGAAGAGGGTGACGACCACTTTGTTTCAACACCAGTTGCAAAGCTCGTACTAACTCTCCGCTCGATTTGGATGTCAATGGTACGACCCAGGCAAATTTAAAAAAGACGTCGATGACTCAAAACAAATATTTGTAGCCACGATTGTAGGTGGCTAAATGAAAGACATCGGCTAAATCGGCTTACCATTGATGATCCATGCCTTCCACTTGAGTGTAACTTCTGTGAAATTTTCGTCTAATAGGTTTGTGTAAAGTGTACGTCGCTTCTTCTTGTAACCATCGTTGTACTGCAGGTAAACGGAGCTTTTTCAGGCGAGTTTTTGCAGCACGATACAATTTCTGCAGGGTGAGCTGGATCGTAGTAAATGCTGCCTAATACCTTCTCCATGGTTTTGTTAATAAGTGACCCACTCTTCGAGGATATTGCTTTGGGTGGGACGAAATGGGGGTTGTTTGGAAACGGTGTTACGTTTCCGATGTGCCACTGGAGTTGACGTCGAGGGTACTGGTGGTGGTGGCAGTGGTGGAGGTGGTAATGAGATAGCTTTGGTCTTCTTTTCTTTTCTCACTTCTGGTTTCCTTTCTTTCTTTTTCACATCTGTCGAAGAAGGAGTGGCCATCATCTTTTTAACCCAAGTTTTGAGTTCTTCTCGTTGGGGAGTGGGGGAAGGGGTCAATAAGGAAGCGGCAATCTTACTCGGAATGGGAATGGTAGTGGGTGTTTGAAAGAGATCATCGGGTTCTTCTTCCTTGGGTAATGGTGGGGTGACGTCTGTTTTGGCTACTGTAGATGGTAAGGGTGACGCACTATTCATTAGAGCCTTCAAATCGGACAGAGTAGGTACAGCTGTTTGTTCCACAGCTTTTAGATGAAAGAGTTGTAGCCGTTGCAAAAGTTGAACGTACTTTTGCGATTTTTCGGTTTCGGACAAATCGTGGCGATGCATCAAGGATTGCAATTCGTGTTGTAATTGGGACATCTCGGTTAAATCAGGATTAGGTGGTAAATGGGGGGTACGTTGTTCTTGCCAACGATGGTATTCCATCCATCGTTTTTAAGGAACTAAAGTCAGTTTCGTCCTTCCATAGGCTTCCAAAGGTTACGTCTGAGATCGTGGTGCTCCATGGGTCCCTTTTATCTTCTGGAAGGATCACATTTGGGAGATCCCTCGTGCCATCCCTTGTACCAAACCTGGCAATATACTCGCGCAGGCTTTCGCTAATCCTCCCAAGATAGGAAAAAGAAAGGGAAAAAATCCTCCGCGCTGCACCAACATCTTTTTCTTTTGACGAATGGATATTTTCTTTTGAACCATTTGACGAAGAACGTGTCGATGTTTGGCTAAGCATTTTTTCTGGTGTGGAGACAAAGGTATCGTCCCTTTCAAGACATTCAAACAACATTCGCACACGGTATCGATGACATCTTTGGAGGCCGTTTTAATGATTTGTTTTCGCATGAGTGGAGAGGCTTTGGATAGGACGGACAACACGTCTCCGTGTTTGACTAAACGAGGAGGTAGTCCTTTCCTTTTCTTTCCCTTGTGGAGTGAATAAGAATGTTTATTGCGAGGTGACATCTTTGCTAGTTCGTTTCACAATACCACTGGTGTCAATGACTTGGTACACACTCTCTTTTATCTACTTTTTTGGGAACTACCGCTTCGTCAAAAAGGTAACAATGTGTTTCCCAAAATTGCCTCCTTTTTGGTGACTCTTCTTTTTCTTTAAAAGACTGCGTCCTTTTCCTTTTTGGACAGTAGAACGACGAGGGATGTGTTGTGTAGGTTTTTAAGGAGGCATCTTTGAGTGTTCAGCAGTGGTACAGAAAATACTAATTCCCGTTGTTGTCTCAACTCATATTTTATACTGGAATGCGACGCCACTGATTATCTTTGCGTCGTATTAACTTCATGACAGGTAACACACGTCGTGAAGGGGTTCGTAACGGACTCAATCGAGACAGTTCTTGTTTGGACAAATCCAGTAAACTCTTTAACATGCCAGATCTTTCTTGGACTTTGACTTTGGGGGCTGGTACTTTGTGAGTAGCTGTTACTGCCACTAATGTGGACGAGGGTGTCGCCGGTGCAGGAGACGTTTTGGGAGAGGCAGATTTCCAATGTTTCATCAAATTAGGAAGAACGTGTGTCAAATTGGATTTGGCTGGCATCACCCGCAACGGAGAAGTGGAAGCACCTGAGGCTACTGGCAACGCGGACCCTGACAAACGTCCTTGTAGATCTTCTCTTGCAGGTCGTGGTTGACGAAGATAAGGTTGCGTCCTGGCCGAAGTGCCTCTTTTGCGGGTGACCGCTTTTTTCTGTGGACTTTTCTTTTTTTGTGTGTGTTTTGGTCTTGGCACCATTGTTCTTTTTCTTAGGGGTTCGTTTGGCTTTTTTTTTCTTGGGGTGAAGTTTGGGAGTATTGGGATCCCATTTTAAAAGGGAACGAATGATGACACCTCCTAGAGAACCACTACCTCCAGGTTTCAATATGATTTGCTTTTTGGTATGAGTGTCGATGCGAGGATCGGCCAGTTGCGTCAAGACTACTTTGTTTCTGTCAAAAAAGCGATTGGTTTGATGTGGAATGTGAATGATGCCTTGCAGTATTTGACATGCTGTCACCGTAAACCATCGTAAGACTTCTTTGAGACTGGCTTCTGAGACGTGAGCACGTATTTGTGGATTTTTTTTCGAGACTGATACCATACAAGGCACGAATCAATTTGATGGGAAGATGAGACTAAAGGGACGTCATGTTGACAATGTTTGAGACAAGGTCAAAGTGACCAAGGTTTTTATAGATTTTTTAGTAGTTCATATGATTATGTCGATGACGAGGACGTGTACACGACAGGCCCTCCGTCTTGACACCAGTCGTGAAACAAATCGGTACGAAATCGCAAATAATCGGGGGTGGTGGGTTTTAAATCCACGAGTAAATAGGCGTGTGACATTTGAGTGGCATCATCGTACGCATGAGTCAGCCAAGGTGTTCCTAACTGTTTGGCTAAGACTTGCACTTGTGATTTACCTCGAGGACTTTTAAACAAGACCACGTAATGAGCATTGAGACTAATGGTACGATGGGCTTTACTTTGTTGAAATAAATTTTGTGTAATGTAAATGACACTGGCATTACGATGATGCCCTTTACGCGTAAACCACAGTTTAATTTCTTTTTCGTCTTCTCCTAACATGTCGTCAAAAATGACCCAATGAGTTTGACTAGGGTCAGACACGATCCCCTCGTCTTCTCTAGGAATATCTTCCACAAACACAATGGAATCACCTTGACTTTCTTGCAAAAGGCTGTATGCCGATTGCCACTCTTTGTAACACCACACGATGCGTTGAGGTGGACGATCGATCAAATGATGTTTATGTTCGATCAAACGTTTGACAAATTCGGTTTTGCCTGAACCGCTCGGTCCAGCAATTAACATGTTAAAAGGATGACGAAGATAAAAGGCTTCCCAACTAGCATGATCTAAGTGTTCGTCAATGACTTTGAATGTGGAGGAGGAAGGAGTAGTAGAAATAGCAGAGTTAGACATAGTCATGTAGGGTATGACACGATTGACACAAAAACAGACAAGACAAGAGGTTTTTATACTTTTTTCAAGACACGTTTATTTCAATGCATGTTTAAATGAGAACAACACGAAAGACAAATATACATAAAAGCCAAAAAAAAAAATAATAAATAAATACAGGGATAAAATACACATGGAAACGATCAAAGTGGTATATAAACAAGTCTCTGTACAACATCGTTTGGGTAACGAAGGTGTCCTAGAGGTAGTGTGTAATGTTCTTATAGTCTCTACATGGGGTACAGTCACATAGGTGTCTTCTCGGAAGGGTCTTTGTGGGGGAATGTCCATGACAGTTCTGTCTTGAACAGAGGGATTGTCCTCGGTGACAGATTTTCTTCTTCTTCTTCTTCTTCTTCTTCTTCTTCTGGTACTGGCACTTATACAGGTTTAAAAGTGACTTTTTTCACTCGACGATGGATGTTACGAACACAACGCTTGGGGGGCATAATGGGATACTTCGTTTGTCCAAGCCTCAAAATCCCAACTTTTCCAGTCACGTACATCTGTCCAATGAGGGTGTAAATCACAAGCTACACAAACATCTTCGTACACCGCTTCCGTACGTAAAAGTTGACGAATCTTTTTTCCTGTAGAGGTCGAGACGTATCCAGATGAAAGCGTAAGGCTTTTAACAGAATGAGTCTCTCGTGGACATTTAAAGGAGTCACCATACTGTCTTTTTTGTAGGTAGTGTTCGTAAAGTGTCCACAAGGAATCGACAGGTAAACGAAATCCCAGAAAGCAAGTCACTAAAACACACACTACACGGCGACCCCAATTCATGGGGCACAGTTCTTGCAATAAGGGGCACAGTTCTTGAATCTTCTCATTGATATCCTTCGACGGAATCTGTTTGATCACAAGTGATAAAGGTTGTGTCATGGTCGTTCTCTTTTATACTTCTTTTTTTTTTGTCGAAGACCATCAGTGTATATTCTGCACAGAATAAAATCTCCTCCAAAAGCGAAAGTGATTAATATAACGTGTATTTTCGTCCCACTGCCATTCAGGGTAACGGTCAAGAAGGATCAAAACATCTTCAGATGTAAACGTACCAATTTCGAAACAGTGGAAAAAGATACCATTGATCCAGAGAAATCTGACACGTTGGTTAATTTTTGTCACATTCCACTTGTGAATTTCACGACACAAAAGTTCTACAGTCACCCATTGAGATTTTTCTTTAGCAAGACCCTGCCAAACATCCTTATAGATCTTCTCTTGCAATTCGTGTGGTAATCCTTGAATATTATGTTTTAGAGAGGGCTTATATACTGGTCTAGGTTTGTTACACGACATGGAGCAGTGGTGTCACTTCCAATCACTAGGTCCTACTAAAGGTAGGTATTGACAATTCGGAGACCATCGAGCATGTTCCAGGTAAGCGGAATCTTTCTGTTCCCACTCGTAAATGGATACACCACAACTGAAACACTTTACTTTATCCCCTTCGCCCAAGTAGAAAAATCCGGCTCTGGGTAATTCTTCAGGAGTTGGTCCAGGCAGATATGTTGGCCAGTTTTCTTTGAAAGTTTGGAATCAACTATTAAAGTTAAAGTATTCAGGTAAGCGCACAGGGAACGAATATTCGTCTTTCACAATTTCATTTCGATACAGGTACGGTGAAATTACCAGGAGGTTACTTTGGATTGAATGACATCCGTAGGATAGTAGCCCCATGGTCTCACGCGGAGATGGCATTGCTTTTGCATCAAGAGTGATTGAGAAGGTACTGTGACGTTAGGACACGTACGTACTCCAGAAGTACGCTTCTCGACTACGATGTCTCATTCTCTCTGTCACTTTTAGGACACGTACGTACTCCAGAAGTACGCTTCTCGACTACGATGTCTCATTCTCTCTGTCACTTTTACTTTATTGCTGACCACGATGTCTACCAACAACTGTATTTCTTTATTTGATTTTTTTAAAAATATAAAATACTAGATCCGTTTTTTAAAATAATCTACTCTTATTTGACAGCAGCGACAACGACTTCTACTCTTACCACAGTTGCTACACCTACAAATGGGATCCTTCCCGAGACCAAAGTATGAGACAGCGCAAGCAAGTTGTGAAGTTTAGTGAATCTGTATAAACAACAACTGTCAAGCCTGCTATGTTTCAATTCTGTTTGTGATAATGTTTTGTGATATTTCACATTATCCCAAGTGGAAGGTTACAAACCGTACAAAAGTTATATGACTTTAGCTTTTGTCACTTACACATATTTCTTTATATCGTGTGATTAGTAGATTTGCGTTTTAGCTTCTGCCGGTGTGTGTATGGTTTGTTTTGATATGTGTATTTTCCTTGAATAGTGTTTAGGTGTGTTCCCAAAAAATAAACAGGAGGAACAAATCTGAAAAAGTCAGTTTGAATTGAGGTTTCTCTTTGCGTATACCTTTTTTCAAACTGTTAATACATGGCAGATTACATCCGCATACAATATCAAAGTGAAAGGCCTGTATACCAATGTCATTGCCTTTCTTTAATTCGGTTTTATTGCTTAGCCATCGTTAATCTTTAATTATTTTTTATTTAAACGCATTTCTTTTTTAATAAACGATTTCGGGCTTTCTATTGTTGTAACGGTATTTATGTTGTTTAGTTTGTTGCTGAAATTATATATACTATAGTCTATAGCAAAGCGCTTAAGTTTCTTCAGTATTTTAATTTCATGCTCACAAAAGGATACCAAGTTTGTCTTGCAAGAGGGTTGAAACTCGAAGTTACGCGGACGTGAAGAAAAACATCTCTTTGTTACTACAGTTGTTGTGTTCATTCTAATCATGCTTGCCGTATATCTTTGTGTTTTGCAGGTCATATTGTTTTTTATGTAAATATTCACATCAATAGACAGACAGATTGGATTATCATCCTTGAGGTTCACTGTACTTTAGTTTATTTACTTTATACAAACCCCAAATTCACTAGTTTGACAAAAGTTACCACTCACTACTATATTATTTCTCTCTACCTAGACGAATGTGTTTATGTCAAAGTGAGAAAGTATTTTTTTTGGTCAGTTTTAAAACTCGAACAATAATTGCAGTTAAGTAGTTAATGTGTCATGAAGAAATGGTACAATGTGCAACAAAGGGATTGTAAGTTCACACTTCAGTCTGCCTGCGCTGCAATTGAATGAATGTATGAGCCTAGACAAAACAATGCGCCAGTCGTTAGAAGCAATTTATTGGCTACACTTTTTGGCTACTGCCCTCACTCGTTCTTAGTACAGTGACAAGATAAGACGTGTTTTTTTTTCTTCTTCTGCGCCTGACCACTACACTACCTACCTTGAATTTCGAACCAAACAATGCGTCACTCATTGTAAGTGATTTCATTGGCAAACTGATATTTTCTACCGCCTTCGCTTCAAATCGGCTTCAGTTGTTATTATCACAGCGAGAAGATAAGGCGTATATTTCTGTACCTGTCCACTAGTCACTTTCCAAACAATAAAACGTATGCACAAATAATCGCACCATCGTGAAAATGTCAGTCTTATTGCGAAAAACACCAAAACATGTTTGGATGTACTATTTTGTGAGAACATTTTAGTCGTATTTGTCATCGGTTCACTCTGGTGATATTTTAAAATCGTGGACCTTTCCTATGGAATTGATTTTCTAAGTGAAATGTGTGTTTCTTTGAATTTTTAATAAGGGAAAATATACCACAAAAGCAAGCGTAAGTGTCCTGATTTTTTTAAAAAGTATGTATAAGGTACTCTCTCTCTCTCTCTCTCTCTCTCTCTCCGTCGTAATACGTTTGATTGAAATCCTAATGGTAGATGTTCCCGTTTGAAGATCCCTCTCCAAAACTTTAATCAGTAGGCACCATAATTTTCGTTTGTCATGTAATTTGTTTTTCAAACGCTACACCCTTACAAATAGTCAATCAGTAAATCGTTGGATGAAATAAAATATTCGGTTGACAAACTTGTACAATTCAGTTATCAGAGCTTTATCTTTATTTTTGGCACTGCAATGTGTCACGGAAATTTTTTTAAGCATGAGATCTACGGTTTTTTAGAACAAATACAAAACTATTTCAAAAATGACGCGAGTGATCTTGCACTGTAACTTTGAAAAAAAAAATACCACAACCAAAACACACGTTCGGAAGAATTGTAACAATGTAACAATGATTGACGCGAGTAACATTGCATTTTATGACCCTGCCTATGGCTAACTTTGAATTTCAAATCAAAACACACATCTTAGACTGTCGATAGAACAAAGCATATTTTGCTACTGCTTTTTATCCCCTTCGACTTAGATTTGTTACAACTTGGCAACATTGTTTGTATCGTGTGCTGAAAACACAGGACATCCCTTAAATTTGAGATATGTTAAGAAGTCAATCGACAATAAATATCATACTACCTTTTTATTAAATTGATGAATGAATGAAAACAATGAACATATTTCACATAGAATGTATAATGTTCTTAATTATCCTTGTTTTGTTTTCCTTTCCTTCCTATAGGAGATTGTGTGATTTTAATTTCCTTCCCTTCTGTTTTGATAGGAGATTGTGTGGTTTGTTTTCAAGGCCACTCATATGCCTCGAAAAGATATTAGTTTTCTTTTCCTCCATTTTCCCCTTGTCGCTCTACAGTCCCCTATACAAATCATATTCCCCATGTTCAATAATCCCTTGACGCTAGATAAGCCCAAATAGTTCCCATGTTCAATTCCCCTTGACGTTAGATAGGCCCACCATGTTCAATTCCCCTTGATGCTAGATAGGCCCAAATAGTTCCCATGTTAAATTCCCCTTGACGCTAGATAGGCCCACCATGTTAAATTCCCCTTGTCGCTAGATCAGCCCAAGCTGTTTTTGACTGGATTTTCCCTTGTCGCTAGAATGCCCCCTATAACTACTTTCACATTAGTTCACATCTACAACTTTACACAAATCAGACAAGTAATTTCGAAAGCGGCTTGTTCGAGGAAGCGTGCAGATTATTGATAGTATCACAAACTTGAACAACTCCTTATCATCTGGCCTCAATGGTCGGATGGAGAAGTTTAATCAAACAGTTTTGCAAATCATACGATATGTTGTTTCTATACAGGAAGGACTAGGACAAATCTAGTGATAGAAACCCTTGCTTCTAGCAGCATATAGAAGCACCCGACACCCAGATTCATACTTTACTACGAATCATCTTATGCTGCTTCAGGAGGTTTTGTGGCCGGAGGACCTGCTATTTAGACACGAGTTCCCGCAAGAGAATACACGTACTCTCACTTGGCTGGATTAGTTGATGGATGACATGAGAAAAACTCATGATGCGGCCAGATCAGCACACAAAGAAGACGAACACGTGCACAACAATGTGTGACTAAAAGAATACAGAGTTGGAGATTTGGTTCTTATTACTACGAATCGAAGAAGAAAGGAATGGCACTTAAATTACACGATGCTTCAACTGGCTCATATCTTATCACCAGAAGGATTGACCCGTTGATTTACGAAATAAAGGACGTCAAGAGGGCATTGACAATTCATAAGGGCTGGTTGAAACCATATCTAATCTACGAAACAGAGGGCGACCAAGTCATCTCTGCTACGGAACATAGTTCGACCAAGTCATCTTTGCAATAGAGACGAGTGTTGTCACTTTTAGTCAGGAAACGGACGCGAAGTTATCATGAATGCAGCTGTACAAAGACCACGATGATTTCAAGCAACCAATTCAAAAAAGATATTCTGTCTGGGACAACAGTTCAGCAGCTGGTGAAGAGCAGAGGACCCTTAATAGGGATGACAACGGATTTTTCAGTGGGAACATTAGAGGTCAAGACGCCAAATAATTGACATGTCAAGCCAACACAATGAGTAAACATTTTATTCCACATAGTTTTCATTATTTCATTTCGGGTTTTTAGTGACTTTAAATTTGTATTGAGATGAAACATGGTTTTCGAGCGTTTTATCAGCATTTTTCCAATCTACTCAAGTCAGCTGCGCGTCGTATGTGTATCAATGAAAATGATAAAAAATAAAAGCAATTATTCTAATCAACTGGATTGATTTGCATTGCAGCAATACAGATTTACTACTCGTAAACTTAATAAAAAGAATAGAACTGTTAAAATGGTCTCTAGGATGAAAAAGGGGGTCTGTCATAGTATGGACTTTAAAAGAAAAAAATTGGTATATATATTTCGAACAAACTTCAGTAGTATAAACAATATGGGACATAATAACCTTAAAAGTGTTCATAGGATAAAGATGATAGGTTTATGTGGATCACTGCCATCTCACCTCTGTCTGCGTGGGTTCGAGTCTCGGATTCAGCCAATGTGGGTATTTGAGAAAGCTTGCCAGTAGCTTCTTGTGGGTCGGTGGTTCTTTCTGGGGGTTACCTGGATTCTTCCTCCACCATTAATACTGGCCGCCATGTATAGCCTCTCTTGTGCTGAAAAATGGCGTTAAATCCTAAAACAACAACAACAGCACTCGCCAACAAAATATCAATGCTACCTGGACGTGGAAAAGGTGTATGATATTATTCAAGCCAAATGGCTTCTTCAGAGCAGAAACATTCTTCTCAGTATTGCCAAAGCAAAAACAAAACAAACAACAACAAAAACACATCCCTATTTCATATATCATATAAATAATATAAATAATGACATAAGATTACGACATTGACACACGGACGTTTAGCTTATTATCCTGAATAAGAATCACAACCCAAGTTCAAACACGTTCTTTCACTAAAGTTCACTATTTCTTCTCAGAAGTGTGTTGATTGAGTGGAATAATTATTCTCCTCATGCTTTTCTTTGAATCTGTTGGTGTGAACGTATCCTGTTGTTAATTTTGCTTCTGAATCCTCGTCCTACTTCTCTTTAGTTACTTTCTGTATTTGAATTTTACTCTTTGAAGAGATAATTTTTTTTCGATAATGATAACATGTATCTTCACTACTGAGTCTAAACAACTAGGTCTTGTTTGGCGACATGCATTGTCGAATCACACTTCGTATAGAATTCAAGTCCCGCCCCCCCCCCCCCCAAAAAAAAAAAAAAGGTTCTCGCAGAGACAGCGGCTGCATTTATTACCGATATTTTTAGGAGTCTATGTTAGATTAATTCAAATGGCACTGCCAAACGAAAGATCAAGATCGTTTACGATTTTCTATTTTTCATAACATTTTTCAATCTCCTGTCTTAACTGAATTTAGTACACTTGTTGAATTACATCTTCCAAACTCTTGGATAAAATTCATCATGTCCAATAGACGACACGAGTGATGGAAAAGTCACCAGCCATATGACACACGTTTTCCTCGCCATTGGAGAGCAGAAAGCGGAAAATGTGTATCTTTTGATCAACTCCAGACTACCAAAGCGAAATATTGTGAAGATCGACAAGAACTAAGATCAAATGTGTCCAACCATGCTATCATGGTGGCTAGAATTCATGCAGAGGAAAAAGAAGTTCGTTTTGAAGGTTATTCTGAATGAGACCATTCCTCGCGCAATACATCACATTTAAGAAGTATTAGCCCCTTGTAATAAGTTGAAAGTTTACCTTCAATGTCATTTTTGGACCCCATTTTCCAAAATTGAAAATAAGTTCACATCTATCATCATCAAAATTATTCCGACACCAAAACAGTAGTATCACAACATTTCTCAAGCACCGTTGCTTTGACAAATATCACAAAGAATTCAAATATCATGATAAACAAATGCAAAATGAAAAGATGATGCTAAATTGTCGTTTCAGTTAAGTAGTGGACTTTGAGTATTTAAGAAACCTTGAAGTAAGGTTAAGATCAAGATTCTCATGTCGTAACCTACGACCACCACACGGTTGTATATTTGTTAAATCAACAAGGCATTAGTCAGTCCTTACAAACAGTGTATCAGATCATATACAGTCCTTACAAACAGTGTATCAGATCATATACAGTCCTTACAAACAGTGTATTAGATCATATACAGTCCTTACAAACAGTGTATCAGATCATATACAGTCCTTATAAACAGTGTATCAGATCATATACAGTCCTTACAAACAGTGTATTAGATCATATACAGTCCTTATAAACAGTGTATCAGATCATATACAGTCCTTACAAACAGTGTATCAGATCATATACAGTCCTTACATACAGTGTATCAGATCATATACAGTCCTTATAAACAGTGTATCAGATCATATACAGTCCTTACAAACAGTGTATTAGATCATATACAGTCCTTATAAACAGTGTATCAGATCATATACAGTCCTTACAAACAGTGTATCAGATCATATACAGTCCTTACAAACAGTGTATTAGATCATATACAGTCCTTATAAACAGTGTATCAGATCATATACGAGTAAACAATGTAGATCCTCAATCACATCAGTGTTTCGCACATGTACCTCCTGTGATATTTAAAAGACAAGTGTTTCAAGAAAGAGACATAGTTTTGAGCAGAGGTGTTAACACGGAACGTTGAATTCTATCTACCCACCGACCAAGTTGCCTGGAGAGGAATGTGATGATGTACTCTGCGACTAAGATGGCGCTTATCAGTTTTAATGTACTTTTGAGAGAGTAACGTATGTAAGGTGAAGTTGTTTTCATTGAAACATGTACAGAGGAGGGAATGTTGGCATACCTCTATGCTACTTTGATGTAATGTGGCTGATATTTCTTTGGATATTGCAGTTATGGAAATTTTACGTGATCTAAGCACACTGCTAACTAAAATGACTGCTCCCTTATCCGAAAATAGTCAATAATAGACTATCTTTAGTACACATTAAAATTTGGTAAAACTTAATTTTGTCCAGCTAGACAATACCAGCTTCTGAAAAAGTGCAGTGGATGAATTACCAAATATATAAAATGCTATTAGAAAAAACGTTCTCTGCTTTTTTTATACAATTAACCTCTGTAGTCTAGAAAGTGAAAATGACCAAGTGAAGCTAGCCTTTTTTAAAGGTGCACATCTGGAGTAATGTCAATCTATATACTCTATAAGCCATATTACACCCATGATCATACACCAAAATAAAGAGATTTAAAAGTTCTTTGAACAATATCAAACATATACAGGGTCTTTTTTAAACTGTCCGTATAACCAGTGAAGAAAGCCGGGGAAATTCTGTTTCTTTTAAAATTCTTTGCAAAGTATGAAACTGTAGAGCGCCACCTAAAGTGATATTATGTTCTGTTTGCGACAAGAGTATGCTGCAAGACAATATTAATATTCTTCGTGTAGCAAACATGATTACTATCAATGACGACATCACAAGCTCATCGAGAATCAGAAATTAAAGACCATTACTCGTTTCCTGTGGATTTGGCTGCTATTGTTATTCTATCGGTCGATTCCGCAAGTTCAAAAGGAAATGACCAATAAATATGGACGACTCTGCCCATGAACTTTAACTATAGATTGATTTGTATACTCTGGTAAAGGTGATCAAGTATATTGTTTATTGTGTGGGATGAATCTCCAGAATTGGACTGTAAAGATACAGCTATCGTGAACCAGGTGGTCTCTGTGCTGTAACTACAATTTCATCATGGATCCAGAATAATATTTCATACGGATACTTTGGAAGAAGATAGGAACAGTTGTTTACCTCCAGGGCCGGCGCTTTCGCTAGGCGAACTAGGCAATCGCCTAGGGCACTGGGCTAAGGGTTTATTTCATGATGGGCGGGTGGGGGAGGGCGTGAGTGGAAGGGGGCGCTAGATATCTGATCGCCTAGGGCGCCAAAATGCATTGCACCGGCAATATATATATAGTGAAACACAAAGAAATGTTATCCCCAACGAAAGAGACGTGTTTATTGTATGTATTTGAATAATATACGAAGGCTAATTACGTCAAAATTGTTTAAAACAAGACAAATGTCAGCACGACTTCAGCTTGCCGTGTTGCAGTCATAGAGCAAATTAGGGGGGGGGGGGATTGGGAGTACATAATAATAATAATAATAATAATAATAATAATAATAATAATAATAATAATAATAATAATCTACCTTGAGGCCTTCTATCTGATATGTACAATATATACAATACATACAGCATGATGTGAAGAGTCTGGCTCGACGCTAAATTATTAAGGAATTTTAAATTTCAAAGTATCAAGCCTGGAAAGCAGTAAAAACATACATGACTGCAATAGCACCTTCAGAGAATTCTTCCCTGAAGACATTAATGCAAACCGTTTAGAGTACAGCCATAATCCGCCAGAACGCATTTATCACTAATTTGTTAATAAAAGGCAAACTAATATGCATTATAAAGTTCAATCAATTGCTCCTTCAATAATATACCAAGGCTAATTCTCAATAATATACACAACACTCAACATGTTTAGTGATCTCGATACCATTAATTCTGCTCGTAGTATTGCACAAAATTCAACGTGAGAAGGTCAATTAAAAAATGTAAGACTTAAAAGATTTTTCAGTGTTTGAGATAAACTCATTCCTCGAGAAGATACAGCTCCTATACATTTGGAATGAAGTGCTGTGTGTGTGTGTGTGTGTGTGTGTGTGTGTGTGACTGAATTTCGCAGATTTTGCCTATAAACAGATTCATTTTGATGCATATATCATTACTCACAGAAAGACGTGACCACCACAATTATGTTCAAACAAAAATTCATTTTGCGATTAGTGACGAATATTTCTATACCCACGTCATGTGAAGTAAAAATTCGTTGCACTTTATTTTCCATTAAAAAATATCAAATGTGTTGCTAGCGATATACACACACAGACTTTACACTGGAAGGAGGTACGTTACTGGAAAAATGTTGTTAATTGACGTCTGAAAACGATAGTTTGCTGAGATAAAATCATGCGCGATGAGACTCTTAGAAAGAAAAAAATTCCTTATGAAATGTTAAAATCCGTATGTGACAAACAATTACGTATGTTTTCTGAATAAAAATGACGTTTTTGTGGTAATATCAGAATTGAAGGAAAAAAAACCACAACACACATTCAAGAGCTATGACTGCATTCTCCTTTTGCAAAATGATTGGTGAAAAGTCAAATCATCATCAAAGATTGTTCGCAATCTAGATGCGCAATATATTTCACATTTTGATTAATAAACCGAATTGGTCCAATTTAATCGAACACAAATCCCTTTTGTTTATGACCTCAACAATACATGGTATGGTGTTACAGAGTGTGGCAATGGGCTCAAGCGTTTCTGAAAGAAGGTCAAGGTCAAGAAGGTCAAGAAGAATCCGATTCTTTTGTAAAAAGATTTTCCTCCCGAAGACGATGGGATCGTGTCTATTTCTAAATGCATCTAATCCACTTGGATGGCATGTTTGGAGGAGATGACAAAGAAATTAAACTTTGGTCAACATGAAGATGATATCGCAACTCTAATATTATTTAGATTCTTAAATTTTTTATTTAAACAGCGTAAAGATCATCCTAGCGTCAGCATCAATGTTCATGCCCTTGTGTTGTTTATAAGCACCAAAGACAAATCTAAACTCCAAGCATTGGCTAAAGATTTAGGAACAATCTCGCTTTGTTATGTTCATAACGATGTCACTCATTTACTACATCTGTATTTACTGCTCCAATTAAAACCTAGTTAGATAGTCTGCTCCATTGGCACAAGTGGTTAGAGCGTCCGCCTCGGAAGCGGGAGGTCGTGGATTCCATCCCCAGGCGAGTCAAGCTTACAAAAATGGTACAAACGGCTGTCTTGCTTGGCACTCAGTATTAAGAGGTTAGTGTTAGGACTGGTCGGCCTGGTGTCACAATAATGTGACAGGGTGGAACATCATACTACATGTCTGCGGCATGATGCCCCATTGTTAGACATCACTTTAAACTGTCACACTGCAGACATCGTAGCGATATGACTGAACCATTTAAGCTACGTTAAAAATTCAAAGCACACTCACACTAGTCACCTTGATCCCGTCTGGGACATATAGCTGCAACTAACTTACGCCATCTTGGTCGGTCTTAAGCAATGGATTGTGCTTCGTCCCAGGAAAGTACCATATCTTCCAGCTTCGTTATCTCTGTCCGTCGCCAGGTTACGTTTGGTCGTCCACATTTAAAGTTGGGTGTCCATCTGAGAGCTACCTTGGGTATCCGTTAATGTTGTATACTCATTTGATCGTAGGCATCTTGATCTCCAAATGAAATGTTGTTACATCCCATCTTTCCTGATATGTTCACACTGGATCCAAACGTAATGTTCAATTCTAATCAGACCACATAACGTTGCTTATTTGCCATTAAACCCCAAACGTATTGCCAAATTTAAATTTAAACCTTTAGTAACCTAAATGTAATGTTAAATTCATATTAGACGAGACAAAGACATAGTCCTAAATGTAATTTTAAATTTACATTAAACCTCAAACCTTAAGCTTAATGTTAAATTGGAATTTAACATCATACTTTTCCAAACATAATTTTAAATTCCCATTATACCCCAAACTGCCTCAATTGGAGTTGCACACCCCATTTTGACCACATATACTACTAACATTCATAAATCAATAATGGTAATAGCTTATCATATTACTGACATAAGAAAGAACCATGATTAATTTTTGTAATCGTTTGAGTGGAGCTGCGGTGGCCATATTGTAAGCGTGTCAAACTCGCGGCCAGAAGGATGGTAGTTTGAATCCTGCCCAAATCAGGTCGGGCAAGACGCATTAGTGAAATATACTCATTGCCGGATTACCCAATGGGCCGACTAGGCACCAGCCTATGGGCCCTGCGACAAACGATCAACATACTATTGATAGGAAATAATTTGCGAGAGGGCCCCAAGACTTTGACTACCTAAGGGCCTCCACAGGGTTTAATCCAACACTAAATATACTTTACTCCAGTTGCCTCAAACACAGCATAACCTTTCATATGTCGACTTGCTGCTAGCACCAATCAGTCAATTGAATGAAGTGGAAAGATGGGGGTCTCAGCGTAATCTCACATATTTCGTAAGCTGAGCTACGGAGGAGGAACGTTGTATTGAGTGAATTTGAAAAGATGTATATAGAAAATAAAGGAGCCGTTATGGGAACTTACTAATATTCACACATTCAGGGTTGAGCTGAGAATATGCATCCACTCTTACAAAAGAAATATGTGATTATTGCGTGATGCCGACTTTTCTAAGTTAAAGACATTTATTCACTTTGATGGCCTGTGATTCCAAATTGTATTTTTCATGAAAGGAATAACATTAATTAGTTACGTGGCACGGAGCTGCTTATATATAAGTGGGGCAAGTTTCTTGGGGTTTGAAATGTTCCCATCTTAAAGATCAATAATAAGTAGGTCAAGGTTACGGAAAGGATACAAACAGCTTTTTTCTAATTCTTCTTTGGATTCTTTACCCAAATATTATATTAGATGTCATACTAAGTTTATGTTTGCTTCTGCAAAGGTGTTGGCTACTATAACAGTCGGAGGATTCAAACTGCGCTACTTTTTTTCCTCTGATGTGCACGTAGAGTTGAAGAATGTGCTTTCAGATGGTAAACTGAACAGAGTTTATAAAAACCAGTCGTCCTCTCATCCTGACTGGGTAAACACTGATTGTGCTATAATAAAAAATAAAAAACTTTACTGATTACTCAGCCCTGGACAGGGTGTAGAATAAATCTTTGCAAATGCAAATAGTAAATACTAATCTTAAAAAGAACAGTACCGCTGAACATCTATCAAACATGAGTTGTCGAATACTTTGCCTATTTTGTCTGCTTGTCGTTAGTCTAGAACATGTCGCGAAGGAAGCAGACTTCCTTCTTGTACAAATGAACCCGACACAAGCTTGATAATTAAAGGGTGAAAATCATTGAAATCGCCAGCTCGGAAAGAAGACAGACGCAAGCGCAATACCGTCTAACCAGACAACATCATTCTCACAGATGTACCCCTTAAATATGATTGATAATTGTTGAAAGGGACACTTTCTCCGCATTAAAATGGCATCTATATGATTGAAAAGTGTCCCCGTAATAGTGTTACGTGCTTAGGCTCGAATAAGCAGCATGACAGAAAGAGTAAAAACTAACAGGCTTGTATAACTTTAACAAATCAATTTATTAAGTACAAATGTTTTATAAGAGAACATAAATAAACTTACGGTTTTAGAGAATCAAGTCCAAATATAGTCCAATATAGAATTCACAAAAATAATCCACTAACGGAATTGCATGAGTCCTGATAAATAAATGTCCTAATAGTTCCAGGTTCGAATCTTGACGATGTAATCCAATATGGACGACGATGTCACGTGATTTAGTCAGATCTTGTTTTTATAATAATCCAAATGAAAAATCTATGAGCACATTGTAACAGAATTGTTACCGAGTGGATGGTGGATTAAATGAACAACACAAACACAATATGTGAAAGAAAATATAAATTTATGAAATAAATTATTAATGAAAAATAATGATGTATCAACACAATAACTCACGCATTCAACCCACAATCTCGCTTCACAACTATTCACAATTCAACAATAAATTAAATATTAATACAAAATAAAACACAGATACAAAGGAATCTCTTGGACTATACACAGATCCAAGGAACCTTTACAAAAGTTATATTACCGCAAGTATAAATTGCGATAACAAATGCAAAACATCAAACTATATTATCGCACGTATGGATTGCGACAACTAGCACGAACATATACATGTATTTAATCAAGTTGCTAACTTTTATTGAGATTCATGTAATCCCTTGAAATACTATTGTGATTTGAAGTAACTATGTAAATATAACAATGTATTCAATTGTACTACAATTGCAACACACACGTGTCTCGCCCCTGTATAACCGTACGATTCACCAACTGTTGAATCGCCGCCCAGCTTCCCCGAATACCTAGGGCTGACCAATACTTTTATCGGCCGTTTGCCCTTCACGGATCCACCACAGTTATACGTACAGACAGCATACAGCATCTACTAGAACCAACGTTCCCAAATACCTAGATGCTACCCCGGATATTTACACCTCTAGACAGCTCCGACACTCAGACTTCTAGATTTCCGGATATTTACACATCACGACAGATGTAGACGGACAGACAATCCGACGGACAGACAGTCAGATACCTCAATTTGATCTCACAATCAAATGGCACAATTAATCACATTCAGCTACAATTCAGATACGTTCAGAGACGTTCAGCTTCAATCAGATACGTTCAGAGACGTTCAGCTACAATCAGCAACAATTTCAGAGATGCTCCGCTACAATATCAGAGATGCTCCGCTACAATATCAGAGATGCTCCGCTACAATTCAGATACGTTCAGAGACGTTCAGCTACAATCAGCAACAATTTCAGAGATGCTCCGCTACAATATCAGAGATGCTCCGCTACAATATCAGAGATGCTCCTCTACAATATCAGCTACGATATCAAAGATGTTCCGCAACAAATCAGCTACGATATCAAAGACGTTATCAGAGATGTTCCGCTACAATATCAGCTACGATATCAGCCCTTTGGTTGGAGATAGAATGACGAGCTATGTTTCCTGTGATAAGATACTTTTGGACTCGTCATTATTATCAGAAATATTCTGCCTTATATATTCTCAAATAGGTGAGCACAATTCACGGCAAAATTACCGTGCACCCCGTGATTCTAATGTTCCGGACTTCATGTGATTCGAAGTCAGGCACATGCAAATCGTTACACGCCGCTTACCTTGGAGAAAACAACTTATTCACCCCAGGTAACGCATGTACGACGAAACAAAAAAAAATGGTGAGATTAGTTTGTAATTCAAGAAAATAAATAAATTCAATTTTCGCCTAATTCTGTGACACACATGTTTTTTTTTTCCAGATAAATAAAATATTTCCTCTTGCTCCAACGAATTGACACAATTTCCAATATAACTCAAAACACAACTATTAATTTAAAGTCCAGAAGCTGTACTGAATTGTTCTCTCCCAAACAAATATTTAAATACCTGTTTTTACGTAAACAAGGGATCACGTGATTTTCTAGAAGGTCACAGAAAGAACGTACGATCATAAAAACACGTAGGAATGGAATGACCCAGAAGAAAATCAACCATTTCTCATCCTCCAGAACTAAAAGTAAAAAGTTGTCCTTGGATTTAGCCAATCGTTTTAAAGGCCTGTTTATCACTCTGAAGCAAGGTCAGATAATGAGGTTAACAAGCAAGGTCAACCTGTGTTTACAGATAGAGTCTAGGTCAGCCTGAATTTTCCAGAATAGATATCTCCCAATTAGTGAATTTTAAACCCAAAATGACAACTTTGGATCTGACAATTAAAAATAAATAATTTAAATCAAATATACGTAACAATAGGGAATACCATTAGAAAATTGAAGTCAGGATTTTAAACTGCAATGTATCAAGTTGAAAAGTGTCCCCGTAATAATGAATACCATTGGAAAATTGAAGTCAGGATTTTAAACTGAAATGTATCAAGTTATATACCTTGCATATTATAATATATTTATGAAAGGGGTCAAGTTTTGGAAGGGTTTTAAACACGCTTTCTTCACGTCAAACATTTTCATGCTTATGACACAGCTTAGCGTCAATCTTGCCTTCATTACCTGTAACTATTTAGTAACACAGTAAACAGAGCATTAAAAATGTGTCCTGTGTTGAGAAAAGTGATGACAAGGACGAGTAGGTAGTGCAACGAGACCCGTGGGGCGTTAATACGGGATTCTTCCAGTTATCACATCATCTGAAACTGCTGCAAAAAGAACAAGGCACAGAAAAGAAAAAGTGAACTTCAGATTAACATTACTGATAGCACCATTTCAGAGGGAATCAATATCACGTGCTTCTAATACATTTACTACCCAGTGGGAATACAATGGAATAATTTTGACGTCATTTTTTTAATTATAAATTTTGTATAACCTAGTGAGGTAAACAGTTATGGATCTTGAACACGCTTTAATTAGACCTGGAGGTGGATATTTAGAAATTAGTAAAGAAATTAAGGGACAGAGACGGCATGCACTCCTCTTAAGTCGAGTCCAACTGCGAACATATACCCTGATCCGCCGTTACACAATATGCCGAAAGATCATGGTTTATGTTGCTTACTCCTTTAATGCTCTTAACAAACTGGATAGAAATATACCAAACGTCCTGTGCATGCTTGCAGTTTGACTGGACAGACACAAGAACAATGCAATGGATGAAGTCCTGTTCTTTTGAAAGCTTCCCGTGTTTGTAAAATTCTGAGAGACATCTCTACATGTTAGAGGTGTAAGGGCACAGCTAATCAAGACAAGACTTCAAACTGATCAAAACAAAGTCCTGAAGATTAGAGTCTGAACATCTCTCGCATTCCCTTCTATACATTTTTTTCAAATGTATTTGATGGAAGCGATACATTTTATGTTGCCTGTAGGAAAATCTTGCATTGATAACAGGAATTTATATTAGACTGGAAGAAGGAAACCATTATCGTGTTTGCTTAATTTGGAATCAAATTACTATGCACCTTTGTGCCCAGCTGAAACACACTGCTACGCTACTCCTGTTCCCTAGTGATAACGATAATTGCTGTCGTGACTATTATAACAAATATCTACTTTCAGCCGTGTTATTTAACAATAAATGTGATCGATCATAATTTGTTTGATGATACAATAACAACATCTGACATTTACGGAAGCCTGTTAGTGCCACGTTGAACTAATTGTGTTATCTCGTAATTACAGCTTACTATCTCTTAATTACGATTTACTATCTCGTAATTATGACTTAGCTTTCTCATAATTACAACTTACTGTGTCTTTGACTTGTGGAACCTCTGGGACATTTTAAAGGGATCGTGCAAGGATATACAGCTTTTATTTTCGCTTGGGATTGAATGTCTCAGAAATCCTTAGTTTTCCTGCCCAGATACATGGCTTGTGCATAAGTACGAGAACTGTGAAGTGAATACTGCGCACTCTGTGTCTTTTAAAATTTTATTCTGATGTATTAGAGGTAGCCCAGTTTATCGAAGAGAATGTTAGTAGTTCCGGTAATCAACAAGACTATCGTTCGATGCATTTACGATGTCTTCAACACGGAATGATAGTATCAAGGGATACCGTGACTTGTGCGATCACTCGATCCTGTTGGCGACAAAGGAGACGTCTGAAGAGACGACAATACTTTGGAAAATGACCGGATACCATTTGGCGTGTCGATTCTTTCGATAAACTCAAACAATATTGCCTCTTTATAAATGGATGCATTGACGGTTTTTCAATGCAGGTTATTTGGCTTCATGTTTACGTAACAAGCAGCAATCCAAAAGTAATTGCCGGCTATGGGTTGAGTCGGCATGACGCCACGAGCTTAGCGACCTACTTTCCGCCATATTGCGGAGGTGAAAACAATCGCTTAGTAACACTAACAGTACGGTAGCGTTAGTTCTGTTCGATATTACAAACCGTTTTTGTTTACCTATATTTTGTTTCTTATTTCTGTTTTCTGTTCAGAAATTTTACATGGTCTTCTGTACATGTAGGATTTAAAACGATATATGTGTGTTTGTCGAATATTTTTTAGACGTTATATATTTTAGGTTGATAAGGTAGGAAGGAAATCTAACTCCGGAAATGATACCACCATATAGTGCAGACTACATTCATCATCTGTCCGCTTATCAATACTCCTTCACCCCAACAAGTGCGACAAAACTACACAATCTTATTTATATTTTATATGGTAGAGTACAATACATGGTCAACATCGTTGACCAGATTCTATTACTGTGATAAGATGTTAACCGTCAAGGTCCTGATTATAAATTCGTAGAATACTACGAGTTAGCAGGTCATATCTTTAAAGAAATGCTGTCATTTATTTCGGTCGATATTATATTACAAAGACTCTATACATAGTTACGAAAATTATATTTTACGTCGGCTTTGTCTTACCAAGAGAAAAACAGTGTTCTTTTGTGGGATTTGTTTTGGTATTTTTCCTTTTGCTTGTTTGTAAATTTTATTGACAATCGACTGAAAAGAAAGAGAAGCTTATTATACGTATCCAGAATTCACTAAACTTTACCATCAACCTCTCATTTTGCTAGGCCTACCCCTACTCCCCCGCTAGACAAGGGGGGTAAACTCACTCAAGTACCCAAACGTTAACGCTTGCGTTCATGTTGAAATGCTTTACGAATGACCATGTAAATACTTCCATATTTCCTGTTTTTACATATCAAAACAAAAATACTTCTATATTTTTGTTACCTTTACATAAACATGTAAAACATACATAGGAAAATGCAAAGAAGGACGGCAATTTTTTTTCTTCTCATTTCAATACAAAATGAATGTAGATTATTTTTTAAACTAGACTCCATCACCTTAGATTCGCCAAACTCTCAAGAATCTGCTTTTCGACCCTGACAAACTTGTCAAATCAATTCATTTTTCTGCTTGCATGTAGACTGGAATTTAACATGCGCCAAAATACTTCTGTATAAAATTTTGAATTAGAATATTATGTTGTTAGACTTTTGTGGCGATAATTAGAGAATCCCCTTTTTTGCTTCAGCGAACATTGTGGGTCCAATGCTATTTTTTCAAAATGTCTTAGAATAAATTAAAAAAATTCAAGTTTTGCATGCTGTTTATTTTAGTAGTTGGTTTGTTGGTTCGTCGGATAGATGGATGGACAGACGGACATACAGATAGATAAGAGCTCACTTGATCATGTGTGCGGCAAGAAATCTGTAATTCTAATCAATAATAAATGCTGATACTTCTATCTCTTGCCAGTGTTTCGACCGTCAGTGAGAATAAATTAATGTAGATTATTTTTGAATATATTCTGATCAGTTTCATCATCATTCATCTGCAGCTTATTACATGTCATCCATGATTTCACATCAGAAATGCACCTCTCTACAGCTTGGATGGTAGCATCAACTTCATTTGAGTAGCTAGACTTATATATTTGGATGTCATCAGCGTACGATTGGTGAGACACTGGGTGATGATCGATGACACGTGAGAGCGGCTGAGTGAATATAGCGAAGAAAACAGGTCCAAGAACTTACCCCTGTAGAACATCACAACATAGATCAACTGAGCTTGAGTTTATTCCATTTGCAGATACAATTTGTGCCCTGTTGACTAAGTAGGACTTGAACCAGTTGTAAGGCTCTATTGTGAATGCTAAATATATTCTGGAGACGGTGAAGTAATATATCATGGTCTGTTGTGTCAAATGCTGCAGACAAATCAAGGAGGGTGTTCACTATCCAAAGCAGAGAGAATGTCATTAAATACTTTCAGAAGACTAGTTTCAGTACTGTGGCAAGAGCGATATGCAGACTGTACATTGCTAAAAAGACTGTTTGAATTCAAATGAGATACAAGTTGGGTTAAAACAACTTTTTCTAAGACTTTTTATATGAACGAAAGATTAGAAACTGGGCGGTAGTTTTTTTAAATCGTTATGGTCAAGTATTGGTTTCTGCAGCAAAGACTTTACGATGGCAGTTTTGAAAAATGATGGGAATTCCCTTGATGAGAGAGAGAGAGAGAGAGAGAGAGAGAGAGAGAGAGAGAGAGAGAGAGAGAGAGAGAGAGAGAGATATTAATAACACCAATTATTATATGCTTATATCAATACTTTACAAGAGCTGATTTCTCAGTTTAGGACCAAACGCAAAACACACTTTAAAACACTTGTAATAAGAACTTATTTTCTGACTAGACATCAGATTTGCATATTTATCCACTGAAGGATTCATTTAATACATTTCATTAAGATATTTCCAACTTGAAGTAGTATAATAAAATGAACAGCATATATGAGATTTAAAGACTTTGTAAAACATATCTGTGAGTAATAATTAATGTCAGTGTTGGTGAATGCATTCGACACCCTTCGAGTACAGCTTATAAGTTCAAATATGTAAAGTAATGGACTAAAATTATACATATATATAATAGTAGATACAATTTCCAATGTTACATTATGTTAAAGAATTCAGATGATGTCAGGAAAACCACAGGAGTCAATAAGGTTAAAAACGTCTTATGTTCACATGGCTTGGCTATGCATGGATATATGTTAGAAGCATGACAAGTCGTTATTGGAAATTTAAAACCATTTCAGATTAAAGGTGCCTTTTATTTTCAGAAGAAAGACTTATTAAGCATTATTTTCAATGCTCTAAGCACGGCTTAATGATCAAAACAGGAAGACATACTAAAACTAAAGAGAAAAAAACAACAAATTTTGTAAACCATGTCTTTAAAATAAATATCATTTGTGCAGAAGATGAATACCGTTTTCGATGTATATGGGAATCTTAAAATTGTTTAAGATATTGTTCTGATTTTCATATAAATCTGTTTGGCTTTGATAATATCTTACCAAACTTATCAACCATTTGAATATAATATTTTGTCTATGAACCTCGGTAAGGTCATTATTCCCATTGAACCTCGATAAGGTCAATATTCCCAATGAACCTCAGTAGGGTCGTTGTTCCCATATAACCCAAATAACTATGGTAAATTTATGTCCGAATACATGACAAATGCTGAACAGAAACAGGGGATATAATCATCTACACACCTTTGAAAAGAATGCGCAATATAGTAATAAATTCAAAATCATTAAAAATGTTCTATATTGTTTTCTTTATTCCTGTACTGATACTTTGGAATGTAACGCCTACTCCATCTATATATGGGCTCGAAAACTAAGAATTTCTGAGTACCTCAATCCCAAGAGAAAATAAAAGATGCACGATTCATTCAAAATAACAAAATTATTCCACAAGTGAAAGACACAGTAAGTTACAATTACGAGATAGTAAGTCGTAATTACGATATAGTAAGTCGTAATAACGAAATAAAATTATTTCAACGTGGGACTAACAGGCTTCCGTAGAAATTCGCAAGGCTTTTAAATAATAACTTACACACACACACACACACACACACACGCACACACACACACACACACACACACACACACACGGGATATACATACACGCTTCTGCCCATATGTAGTTGCCCTTTACACTTTGAATAAATACACATACAGACTTTTGATTTGGTGCCCTTTCGATGAAAATGAGGGTCTTTGTGAAATTTTGCCCCGCACCTCCAATTTGACCTGATCGGGATCTAGAAGGCTATCTAGTGCAATTGTTTTGCTCTTGTCCCTCTCTTCTCCTTTCTTATGTTACTAGTACGTCATCATTGTCATCGTCAACATCTCCATCGTATTGTTTTCTCCACCCTTTATTACAACGAAACGCGTGACCAATCCCTTCCTAATATTAGGACTCGACTCGAGAACGTACACTCTAAATATGATACTTATTATAGTGGAAATATCAGAAGTTCATCATTTCATCATCGACATCATGCATGGTAAAAACCAAGGTGATTGACAGACTCAATATTTAATATTAACGCTCTTTTAACGTCAATCATCAACATAGTATTAAAACTTCGTCAGTATTTTTTTTAGGAGAAATTCTTGTCTTGACAAGCATTGCAACATATATTTCTTCGATTTTATGGATGTTATTTTGTTAACTTAATCGAAAATGAAGGAGTTTAGTTAAGAATTTTCATGCAAAACTGTATATTAGGTTTGAGTAAACGAAATGTGTTTGCTTGAAAGAAACGTGGCTTTTTACTACAATCCTATGCTTCGAGATAAAGACAAAACCAATTCAGTAGTCTCAAAAGACGCTGACACAAAACAAATATCTGTATCCACGATTGTAATTAGCCAAATAAGCTAAACCTGCTTGCCATTGATTTGCGACTACAGGAAAATTTTCGTCGAATGGGTTTGTATAACGTGTACTTTGATCTTTCTTGTAACTATCACTGCATTTGAGGTAAACGGAAAGTTTTCGGGCAAGTTTGAAAGCGCGATACAATTTCTGAATTCCTCCGAAACCTGCAGGATGGGTTGGATCATAGTAAATGCTGGCTAACACTTTCTCCATTTTTGTTAATAAGTCCCTATTCTGTACTTATGCTACTGTTTTTTTCGTTTGGCATTTTCTTGGCTTGGAATGCTTTGCGTGTCTTGCGAGCGATATGTGTGGAGAAGGTTGAGGATGTCTGACAACACGTCTCCAAGTTTGGTTAAACGAAGATACACTTATTTCCTTTTCTTTCTTTTGGGGTTAGAAGACGAATGAATTCTGGGGGAAGATGAGATTGAATGTATTGATGCTGTGTGTGACAACCCCAACGTGTCTGAGATTTTTATAGATTTTTTTTTTTCTCTTAAGTCGACCACGGGGATGTGCACACGACGGGAAACACCGTCATTGTCCCATTTTACCACGCAGCATTTTATCATCACTTTAGCAAACGATCACCTTTTTTTGTTTTCTCCAGGTGGTTGCGATGAGCAGCAGAGAGGGTGGACAGACCGAAACTATTTCAGACAAACCGAAACTATTTCAGACAAAGTCCTAAAATATTTCAAGAAAAAGAGGGTGGACAGACCGAAACTATTTCAGACAAGCCGAAACTATTTCAAACAAAATCCTAAAGGATTTCAAACCGAAAGCAATTCATGCAGACAAAAAAAAAAGAGAAATGGTTTCTGCTTAAATCCTTTAGGATTTTACGCTATTGAGGCTCTGTCTCCAGACAGATCCGACGCTGATTGTGTTTTAGAGACGAATTGTTTCAACCGAATATTTGATCAAGTCCGATACGATATCTTGATCTCGGGTCGTGCAAATTTATCGTTACAAATCCATGTGGAATTGACTGAGCGTGACTAAAGAAATTTCTAAAGAGATTATAATCCCTATCACCGCCGCACCAAGTTTGCCAAATATTTCGTAGCGTATGTGTGTCTACTCCATTAAATACAGCAAGAATATTGCAGTTATCTCTGATCACTTTTGGTATTTGAGTGTATCGTTGAGTGACATATATCACATCGGTATTTTTATGCCTACCTCTGGAAAATATCCTAGCGGGATTCTTTTGATTGTCTAACATGACATAATCATATACGACTAAATTGTTCATACTTCCATCAATATCATCAATACTCGGTGCTTCCTCGATATCGGTTATAAATTCATTAATATCTTCATCAATTTCCGATTTTGCTTTCTCGTTAAAATCCTTTTACACCTCGTAACATCGCTGATCGTCTACACTAGGGGCTACTAAATACAACTTATCCCATTTCATCCATCTCGTTATCAAATTAATTAACAACTGCGTCTTGCCACTTTCAGATGGTTCGATTATTATCATACGAATAGAATTCGGTAGCGCTGAGTGATGCTTAACTGGTTCTCGTGTTTTTGTCGCCGAAAAATCAATTACATTCATGTTATTATAAATAAATTATGGATCTGTATTGTGTGAAATGTAAGAAGCGTACTAGTACAAATGACTTGACGACGATTACAACTAAATATAACAGATCAGCTCTTGCAAAGTGTGTACAATGTGGTACCAAAAAATGTAGATTTGTTTCCCTTGATAAAATCAAGGATTTAAAAAAATCGAGGAGGTGATATTGCAGCCAAGTTAGTAAAATAACCGGAAACACCATGGGAAAATATCCGGGAGAAAAACATCTTCCAGGGTATAGTTCTTGTGGACTCGGGACCAGACTCGATATCCGACCCAATGATCAAAACCAACCCCGACCTGGTGAATATCCAATAAACGCCATTGATAAGGCATGTCATGCTCATGATGTTGCTTATAAAAGCAGCAATCTGCAACACAGACATATCGCAGATGTGAAATTGATTCATGCGTTAAATTCTATCACTGATAAATCCTTCAAAGAAAAGTTGGCTTCATGGTTGATAAAATCAGGTAAATTGATGTTAGGTGCTGGTAATTAATAACAACATGGAATCTATTTATTATTCTCCAAAAGGATACTGGAAGGTTAAAGTAGCAATCGGTAAACTTGCTAACGCCGCGAAGGTAAAATATACTACAGCGGATAATTGGTTATCTAAACAGGCAATATGGCAAATTATCTACCACCGCCTAAACAAATTAACTACTCGCATTTTGATGTGACCGTTCCTAATGAGGTTCATCAGGCTGATATACTATTTCTGCCACATGATGGTGGTTACAAATACGCGTTAACTGTAGTTGATGTTGCGAGTCGATACAAACAGGCAGAACCGCTAAAAACAAAATCATCAACTGAAGTTGCTTCTGCATTTGAAAGGATTTATCGACGCGGTCCTCTGCGCTGGCCAAATCTATTACAAGTTGATCCTTGCAAGGAATTTCAGGGTGTAGTGTTATCAACAATGAAGCATCATAATGTCACCATCAGACAATGACATACTGCATTACATCACGATCAGGCAATTGTTGAAGGATTTAATCGGACACTTGGTGAGCGGTTATTTGGATATCAATACGCGAAGAAATTTATTCAGGATAAACTATCTCGTGAATGGGTCAAGAGATTACCCGGCGTGATTACCGCGCTAAATAATGAGATTACTCGAACAATTAATATGAAACCTAACAATGCGATTAAAAAGAAGTATACACCCGTAAAACCGCAAAATGATTTTTCAAAACAACCAATACTCGGTAATGTCACTGTTAGGTATTTATATTAACCAGGAGAGCTTGAAGGTGGCATAAAAAGAGCTACTGATTCTATTTGGAGTGTCACTGCACATAAAATATCTAGCATAACACGATCCACGGGTAGACCGCCAGTCTATAGGTTGGATTCAGCTGTTCCTCAGCGAGGATTTACTTGTGAACAACTACAAGTGATACCCGAGGTTACTCAATTACCACCGCATGGTCTTAACTAGCACCTCTTCGTCTGTTGCATTCAAGACAAGTCAGCATCACATTATCTCTGGTATGACCGATGCTGCTATTCCTTCTATCCACGGTAAATTGGCGAGGATCTTTATCCGACCAACTCCAACGCATTATACAATTGCAACTCGCGCAGTGATTATTCTGTTGTTGTTTCAACGTGGCTATTAATTCAGCATCAATGTCAAATTCTCGTTTATTTTTTTTATCCTGTTGTTTATAACCAGAGTTTTTTTCTGATTATGTCCTTGACTCTGTCAAGGTTGACAATATCACTTATTGTAGTGTCATTATCATCTAAAACAATTCTTCGAAGTTGATTTATTCTTCGTACTCTGGACACTGCTAGATAAACTAAATTCGACCACTCGATGTGATTATCTACCATCCAAACAATTGTATCTGATATAGTTAATCCCTGTGAAGAATGTATCGTCGCTGTGTAACCTAGCGTCCATAGAGATTTATCAGCATGCAATGCATCTTCGACGTCGCTAATATCAACTAGCTCAATATCATTTAACACAAGAACTTTCTTTTCACGCTGCCCAGGAATTTTAACTGGGATATTTTGTAGCCGTGTATCCGAAGATCTATAACAGAGCGGCACTTGAAGTGTTGCAAATTTTTCCTTATGTAATTCAAATAACTTCATCTGAAGTGTGTCTCTGACTATTTTTCTGCTTGCCACTATTAAATCGGTTGGTCTCCACGCTTCCCAGAAATCATTTAATGGGGTTTCCGAAATTATTTCACGTGCTATTTCACATTGGATTCTATCCGGTTGTAATCTAATTAGTTTTTTGAACTCGCGTAATTGTTCATCAAGTGCTCTATGATCAGTATTAATTTCTTCATAATAGTCTACGTGATTCTTCAACCAATCATGTGGCAATAAACCGACAAATGGACGTGGTTGGTCATGATCGCCGCACATTATTACTTTTGTATTCGCTAACAATAACCAATCGAGAAATCTTTGTAATACATCTAATGAAACTGTGCATATCTGATCCCAAATAATGATTTCAGGAATATATTTCTCCCCCAATCGATCACCTTTCGTCACCTTTCCATCGAAAGAAACTATGATAAGTACAGGCATTCACCCCTCGTTGTTTAATCTCTCTGGCAAGTTTATGGGTCGGTGTTAGCACAATCATGTTTGATTTCTCTCGAAATAACTCAATCGCAGGAGTCGTCTTTCCTGACCCACCACAACCGTTTAAATAAACTGTTTTATATATACATATTGGATCAGATATCTGCGGTGCATTAGATAGTTCTGATATCTGATTTTTTTTCAAGTATTTATCTTCAATCGTAACATCTGCTGATTCAATATAATCACGCAGTATTTCCCGCTTAATTCTACAAAATCCCCAACTCTCGTCAGAATTTGTGAATTCAGCCACTGCTTCGCGGTGTTTCGCGTTAGTTTAAAATGAATCAGTGGCTACTCTAACTGCAGTGTCAGGAAATCTATTTAGCATCGAAAATAGATTAATAGAAGCATAAGCCAGTATAGACGCCCTCAAATGTGTATACTGAACACTGTATCCGTCTGTGTAGGTATCAATTGTACCCAATTTAGTTCCATCGGACAAGAAAGCGTTTTTATGATCGACGTATATACCTCTAGATCTTGTATCTTTGATTACAAAATCGTATTCAACGACATCTATAATCAACCGCGAAGAATATCTTGTATTATCCTATTTGCCACCCTGAGTGAACTTACCAATTATTCTTCTACCGAGATCTTTTCCTTGTTTATTTCTTTCATTAAATATCCGTTTGGACCAATCAATGATATATTCTTCGTCGAGGGACGGAAATTGTTTTCTGTTTTCGTTGATTATACTATTTATGTTATCAGGTTGTGGTAACCAAACCTCAGTCTGCGCTCGATATGATATAATCGCTTCACTGACAATCAGCGATGTTAACATGCTACAATCAATCATATATCTCAATAACACAATTGGTATCCAGACATGTGTCTACCAATCCAAATATAACAACACTGATGAAGTCCTTTAGCCAATTCTGATGATACCACACGAGCAAATCCAGTTAAATCAAAATCGGGTAGTGGCCCATTAATCGTAAAACGGGTCATCTCATGTGTGGGATGTCCAAATCGTTTGAAATATTCAGCGGCTTCTCCATACCCGAGAAAACACCCTTGACAACATGCAACCATGTCAACGGAAATAGTATTTTCGTGGTAGTATTTTGTATTCCATAATCCACCGTGATCATGCTCAATGCAGCTTGATTTGATATCTTCCAAAAACTCACTTCGTGTTGGTTTCCACGAGTTTTTCTTTCTCGCAAAATGAGCTGCAACCGACGGAATTGTAAAACAATTTGTTAATAATTGTTCGTCGTCGAAACTCTTCGAGTTCACCGTTGAAAAACCACTAGCTAGTTTTTTCATCTCGTTGTGGAGGGCTTCAGTGCGATATAATTCTCCACTGGGTCTTAAAAATTGATCGAATTTACTCTCGGAGATTTCAAAACTATGAATTAGCCACACTGACACAGGATCGTTTTTACTTAATTGATAAATAAAATCAAATAATTTCTCCTCAGAGAAATCCCCCGCGGAGTTCTCGGCGGATATCTATTTTATAGTTCTATTCCGTGGGAATATCGTTACTGCGGATGTCCACGCGTGTTCGTTATGATCAATAATTTTGATTGGAGCTCCTTCTGATTTATATTTAGATTCGTGTAATATTTCTCCTGTTATCGTCGCTACGGTTATTGGAAATCTTAATGATGTTTCTAATTTGATTATATCTTGAATTGTTGCCCCGTGCTCCTTCACTGTTAGTCCCCATTCGGTTATTATTTTGCGTCTTATATCGGTCAATTAGTTTCCCCGGGATGCATTCGTAAAGTGTTCTATTATTCGTTCTGCTACACAATTCATTCTCGACGAATATTTCATAGGTGCTAGTTTTTCAATACTTGGTTTATCATTTAACGTATATATCCCATAAACAACTGCTGTTACAGGATAAGATCTCTCGTAGGATGGTTTTTCAATTCCAGTCAGAATTCCTGGTTTGGCATCTCGACTCACAATAACAGTTTTTTTATCCTTCAAGATTAGTTCAAATTTATCTCTGATAATCCATTCTCCGGTTTCCTCTTGGATAATGAATTTCATTCTAAAGAAATACTTTTTTCCCCCAAGATGTGAAATTATCTCATTTGCTCTTTCGTCGTTCATGGTAGCATCGATTGTGGGTACGATGACATCATCATCAATAATTCGAAATGTTGACCACGTATGAGCTGCTCCATCGCGTTTGAATTAATTAAAACAATCACGAATTTTACCCAACATGATTCTATCACTTATTAGACTTTTTGGTATATCAGAGATTCTATCGAGATTAAATTTAGCATTTTTCCAAGGCGTAATTTTCAATAATCTCTCGAACTCCTTCATGCTATAATTAAAACAAGTATGTAAATAGAGAGATTATTATATAACGAATCATTGCAAATGGCTCATGATTGGATCAGTAACCCCATGTAACAAATCATGTAGAAAGGAGTTCTGTGGGTATCATATGCAAAGTTTTCGTCGAGGAAGTTATGGGCCCTTACCATATCTACGATGTGGGGTAGGGGTTAGAGGAATATCACAGTTGTGTCTCGGTTGTGGTGGTAAACGATATAGAGAGTTGAAGCGCTATTATGATAAACGAGCTAAGAACTCCATCAGTGACTCTACCTCTGATCTTGACTATGTCAACGACAAGATCATAAGAACTCCTCAAGACTACATTGAAAGATTTCCAAATAATGTTATCATTAGATCAAGCAATTAATTAGACAAACAATAGTATTATGTATATAAATGAACCAAGAATTCCGACCGCATCCTGTGATTGCAAATTATGAGGCATCTCCTGATGGTATTGTCAGAAACCGCAGACTGAAAAAGCCAGTAGGGTGGGACAATGGTATGGGGTATTTGGTGTTTAATGCTGGAGGGAAAATACATCTCAATCATAGAATAATATATGAATGTCACAATGGATTGATCAGGGATGGTTTTGTTATCGATCACATTGATTCCAATCCTAAGAACAGTTCTTTATCAAATCAGCAAGCTGTTACACAAAGTGAGAATTTAAAACGAGGAAGAACTGGAAAATATTCAAAAAATGCGAGACCTGTAAAATCATTTAATACTGAAAATAACGAGGAAATAGTATTTCAATCATTGAAAAAAGCCGGTAGATATTTCAGTATTTGTATACCCTCAGTACGATTTGTTGCAGAGGGAATAACCCAATCAGCGATTTCAAATCGTTTTGAAAACAGAATTAAGTTGACTTATGTCTAACTATATGTATTTTGTACTATTCTATATAGCATTAAGGGAAAAAACTCGTGTAGGTATGTTACGGCTTAAAAAAGAGAGGTAATCTCAATGAGTTTTGATGTGTCACCTAATTTTGATGGTAGTTTCTGATTGGTTGATTTCGCTGTCATGATCCTCAGCGGATATAATCAATTATTCGCTTTTTGTAAGAAAATGAATCAAATACGCAGTGTTTACAAACAGTTGTATTCTTTTTTTGTATTTTTTGCAAGTATTCAGTGTTGCTTCAGCATTGTCAATGATCATCATTAAACACATGAAAGAATAAAATCGCACACCTATGTATTTTGTTTTTCATGTATAAACAGCTTATATACAATATCGTCTGTTATATTACTGGGGGTTTTAAGCGGTCGAAAATCATACGTCAATCATTACAACCCATGCACTATCCACGGTGTATGGGTACTTCTTTTGTATTCATACAACCTGGGATTTTATCTGGGTTGGAATGATTGGTCATGTATGAATGTAGACCCGCCCCCGTCATTATCATTCCATTCATTCATTCATTCATTCATTCATTCATTCATTCATTCATTCATTCATTCATTCATTCATTCATTCATTCATTCATTCATTCATTCATTCATTCATTCATTCATTCATTGTATTATAATCCATTCATTCATTATGTATATAATACCACGCCATTGACGTCATTCATTGTATTTAATCCATTCATTCAGTCCAATGTAAATAATATGTATATATGTATATATGTATATTATGTGTGACGTCCATTCCCTAAGCATAACCTCTTAGATTTCTAACCCGTTGTTTGACGAATTAGATATATTCGCGGGGATTATGTTTAGTGGTACCTTTATTGTCGTATATATGTGACCTCTATGCGTCTCCGATGTGGATGGCATCTGAGGCGCACAATGGGGTTCATCGTATATAATTGCATAATATCCCTAGGCGTGAGCAAGATGATAAAACAACTTACCACGAACGGGGCTCACAAATATATATAATCGCATAATATCTCTGGAGGTGCTAAGATGACAAACATCTTATCACGGACAGAGTTCATTTTTGAAAAATATATTTTTTTTTGTATTAGAATATATAATTATATATAATATGAATTAAGAAAATATCAATCAGATTATAACTGAAATATCAAATCTGAAAATTCAAGGGATTCATTTGTTAGATAAATTAAATTGTGACCAGATTCTTTCCGATTATCAAGATATTGAAGATAACATGCAACGGAATAGATACACATTACCTAAGTCATATGCATTTATTAAACGTATCCAACAGGCGATTTATGATTCGTTCAAATATGAAAATGACATAAACATGTTTGTCCCGTTATTTAATATCGTGGAAAAATTAGAAAGAATTGGGTCATCAATATGAAATCAAACGCGAAGTTAATTCAAAAATTAAAAATATTAAAATTCTTATCCGCGAAATCGAAATTCCCCACTTGTTACCTCAGCTAAGTAATTTGTAAGTATAAATACTTCAATGGACAGGTAAAATTCTCACTATGCGACATGTGTATATAAATACTTGTTGAACAGAACTCACTAACAGGTAACGCGCTTACTCAACCAGAACAAAAACTATACAGGTGTTTAATCAATAACGCGGCATTGACATTCTATCAATGGACTACACGGAAGTATAACAGTAGTTTGTAGGGTGGGTTAATTTTTTGGATAGTTTTGGGTTATTTTATTCATTTTTTTTTTTCATTGTTAAATCAAGGAGTTAAAAAATAAAGTCAAATAGTCGATTCATTTAGTGTTAAAAACAGCATTGATACCCTTAAAGTTTATCTTGTGTTAATACAATAATACAATGATTTAGGTCAATCACCCGTTTAATATTGCTATTAACTCTTCAACACGCAGGCAAGAATGGACATATTGCATAATTTGATCTCGACTACAACTAAGCACCGTTATGATTTCTCGATCTAACTGTTGTATTTGGTCGCCTGTCAGTATGAATGTTTCATTAACGAGTCTGTCTAACAGGAGATCAAACTTATCAACGGAAAATCTTTGATTGGAAAATCTTTGATTTTCAGAATCAGAAAAACACTTTCTGATAGCATCTTCGAGTTTATCCTTGTCGTAAATGAATACTCGTTCGTGTTGATACATTATATATAAATCTGTACGGGTTGAGTGTTTAATGGGGAAAGCAATTTACGACTTGAAAATCTCTTTGAAATTGCTTTGCAATGGAAAATCTGAAAATCGAAGATTTTTCATTGAAAATCCTATAGATTTTCACGATGAAAAGCTAGCTTTTTACATCTAACGTTATTTGTAATTGTTCCCCTCGAAGATCAACCAAGGAAAAGTTCTGGTCGGTTATTTTAAAATTCATCCTCGTGATAAGATTGTTGGTGGTTTCCAAGTAGGTTAAATGAGGTGGATTCATCACAATTAAACTCCCCGGGGAAACATTCGGGGAAAACGTGTATAGGATATATCCAATCAGCGTTATCTGATTTTGAAACGTCAATGACGTAACTTCCTAACACTGCATCACAAATAACGTGTATGGCAATCGTGGATGATATATCAACGTTGCCGGGTGATCTGTGTTTGTTATTGTTGAATACTGAATTATTCGACCGTAGAATTTCCGTGGGGGATTTATTTTAAACCATAGCGCGTGAATTTGTGGGAAACATTCGTCAATGAGATTTCATAGTAATTTCTTCCTCGCCGGGACATCCCATCCTGGAAATTTCATAAAGACTAAATCTAAATCAGTGCGTGAAAATAATTTTTTGAATTTTTCTTTCATGGGAGATCTATCTTCGTAGACCAACGTGAGTAATCTATCATTGAGATAATTCATATCGGAGATAATTTGATTTAGTTCTTGTTGTTTGATTGTCTCACGTGAAGTTTTTAAATCGAGTAGTAGAGATTGTTGCAGATAATCTCGAAGCTGGTTCAGCTTTGTTTGAAATAATTGTTTCATCGCGTTGAAGATCACAAGTAAACTTCGTTCTGTTACTACAAATACACCTTGAGCGCCAAGAGCAAATCGCCATATTATTCTACCATACTCGTTGTAGTCGTATTTTCGAAGTGTATCAGTTTCTGTTCCGTCGTAGACATCATATGAAAACTTTTGATAGATATCACTAGTACGTAGAAAATTAATGTCAAAGTTCAGGTAACTGAAAATGAACCGCAGGAAGACTATTCAACCACGCGTTGTGATCCTTGGGAAGAATTCGTCGATGGTATCACTTAGTTTTTGGTGCATCCATGGTACGTTATATCCTGGAAACTTAAAATCAGGGATATCTTCAATGCGGATATTGTGTTTTGCTGCAAATTCTGTTCTCGCTGTAGGATCATACTTATCAGATAATACAATTCGAACCAATTGCTGATTACACTCGTCCATGTGGGAGATAATTCGATTACACACTTCCACGTATTTGATTACCTCGGATCGGTCAGGTGGGATTGTACTGATAGTTGTTATTCAATAATTTCTAAATCGCTCAAAATCACTATTCATCGCTGTTAATCTTTTAACATAGGATGATTCATCTAATGTTCTAATACCACCACCCCCCTCCCTTAACAGATTATCAATAATAGTGGGTAATAAAGTATGTGTTAACCTAGAAACAACATCACCGTCGTAACCGTGATAATCTTGTTTCGACGAAATAAAGCCGGATTTTAGTGGCTCGCGTGGTAGATTTTTAATATCAACGGTGCTTGGAATAAACTCAGGATACCCCAATAAAGTTCTGATTGAGCTATTATATATATCCACGGCGTACTTAGGTGAATTTATCTCGATGGTCGTTGACAGCAGAGGCTCATGTCCTTTTATTTCAATGGAAGATTTATCAGGTCCATCTTCGACGACAATTATATTTTTTCCTGTGATTGCTTCAATGGAATTTATAATCTCCGCGTTGATATTTTCGATGTCATTTGCCCCCTTGGGTAAATATATTGTGTGCCATTCTAGTTCGGTACTGCCATCTGGTTTGACTTTATTTTAATACGAGAAAGTAAAACTATTATTGGGCGGTTTACCTTTAAATGGTTCTGATCGTACATTGGGCCAACTGTAGTAACATCTTAATTGCGTTAACACTATCTCGGATGCTACCAACGGAGGATTAAATTCAACGCTAAATTCTGGTGTTTTCGTTACCAGCGATATCAATTTTGTTTCCCCGGAGTGTTATTTTCTGCTATTCGTTGAAGCAGTTCTTGTGACATTGTTATTGTAATTGTGTTGCTCTAATTTTGACATCGTTGAATCATACAACCGAACCATCTCCGAGAATTCATCATCGGATATAATTGTATCATCGATGGATGTTGAGATCAACATTGATAATTGAGAGTATGCATTGGATACTGTAGCGAGTTTAACAATGTAATCGTGTAGTTTTCGCTGGGAACACGATGATATTTTTTTGTTATTATTGATAACACCCCTGCGACTGTTGTCGTCGCAGATATACAAATTGGAACAACGATCGGGGCAACCATTGTAACCGAAGATAGTATTATTCCAGCACCAGTGATTACACCAGATACCGAGTACACGGTTACGTCAATGACGTTGATTCTTCGTCGGTATTTTTTCATTTTTACGCGGTATTGTTCAGCGAGTATTCCTAGGCTAGTTTGAACTCTTTGACGGTATCATAACGGTATTGAGATACTGAAGGTATCGTCGGTGATGACATTCTATTTATTACAACAGTGAACAATTTCAATTGAAACCTATGGATGCTCAGTTTAATTGTTTACTTCAATCCGCTACGAATTCCACATGTCATGTTACTGAACCCTTAGCCAAATTATTATCAGTGGATGTTATTGTAAATTTTTCAATTGTATCCTTGTCGATGATCGTTGATATCATATTGTTGACCCCAGATGAACTCTACGATGATATATTAAACTGAGTCGGTGATACTAGTGTTAATCGATAAATACCCCTGACGGTTGCAGTGATACTTAATATGCTATTTAGTGGAGTCCACGCAAATGATCCGTATTGAATCGTGTATACTACGTTATTGGTTTTCTCATGAGGAATTTTTGTTTTTTCAACGATTGCTATCATCCTTATTGCATCCTCTTTGATGACATCGTTGACCGTTTTGAGATCATCGATGGATTTTTTAATAACCGCGATTGAATCTGAAATTGATCTTTCTTCGCGAATAACACCAATCGGTTATTAATCGCGGTTATTTCATCGAGTTTTGTAATAATATTTTCAAAGGTCGTTTTAATTTCTTCTGGTTTCATATCCTTACCAAAAAATTTGTCGAGAGCATCATCAGTTTTTCAAAAAATTTTACGCAAATTATTAAATTGACCGAGATGAGAATCAAAATCAACTCGTAATTTTGGTAAATTATCGACGGTGGCTTTTACTTGTGCGATATGTAAATCAGGGTGTGCACGGGGAACACCAAAGAAATTATTTAATGGAGTTTCAATGGTGTCAATGATATCCTGTTGGAGTTGATTAAATTTAATTATATGGTCATTATACTCGTCACGTAGTTTTTTCATATGAGTGACGTTGTCACTGGCGGAGACTTTATCATCACTGATGTTTTTTTGTAAACCTGAAAGAGTATTTATTTGATCGTGTAATTTTTTTTAATTCATCTAAGTTTGCTATCGATGTGATAGCTTTGTTGATTATTTTTTTTTACTTGTCCGACAGTAACTCCTTCTTCGGAAGGACGCGGTACTGATCTCCCAAAAATATCTGCTATGTTATATTACATATTTCTCTTTAAGTGATTTATCATCGTGTACTCGTGGATGGCTTTGTGAGGTAATTTAGAACTCGTCGAGATAGCTGTCAACGCGTTAAGAACCTCTTGTCCACAAATAGAAGGATCGGTTAATGTTTGAGTGGGCAGCGTTGAATACCAAATTGGGGTTGTCATAGACAACTTAGATAGATAACTGAGAAAATTCATCGGCGGTGATAATCCATACGAATCAAAAGAAATAACACCACGAGGATGTATCGCGTAACACACCCAATGCGTTCCAGGTCCAGTGTGGTCATCTAGATTAATTATACCCGTTTCTACGATATGTGGTTGTTTCGGTAACTCATCTTTCATGAATACTCCTCTGCAATGTTTTATTGGGAGTTTCTTTACTGCGTCGGCGAGGTCAAAATTAGACATGGGAATCGAAGATTCCTCAGCCACAGAAGTTATCGTAGTAACATTTTTGCCAGCGAGAACAGACCTATGAAACCGCCCTGTTGAGTTCCCAAACCCCGTCCCTTGTGCTTTGTGTACCTGTTTCCAGGTAGTCTGAATCCCTTTCTCTTTTTTTTTTATACCCGCTTCCAAACATCTTACCAATAAGATTGCTACCAACAGCACCAGTAGCGCCTAGTCCAAGTGCTTTAAGAGCAGGAATAGCTAGTGGAGCCAGTGCAGCAAGAGGAAATATTCCACCGGATTTAATCATATCATTGACCGCGGCTTGTGAAAAGGTCAATTTGATTCATGTACCAGCAGGTTTAGCTTTATCGAAACGATTAAACTGAGTTTTTGTCAGCGATAAATTATTTGATCCACCTGTCATTTGTTCTTTTTTTTAGCGTTATCGCTGTGCCACACATAGTAGAATTTTTCGATTGTAGTTTTTTACCTGACCAGGTGTCAGGGTAACATTAACATGATTATACGACATTTTATTTAGATAGTGATAATCTAATTGTCCCATTACATATTTTCTATTGGTGCGTCAATGGCTCGCATTTTTCCACCACCACCTTCGAGCGTCATAGATTTATCACTTAGAATAACAGCAACTGCTCTAAATCCTCCAAGAGCATCGCCGATACGAGCCTGAAATTTTACATCAACGGTCGAGTGTTTAGATAGATCAAGATGTTGCAACGAAAAGTAATAAATCGGGTACAATTCTTTAAAATCCCATTGTGATATTTGTAGTCCAGTATCACAACCACAACCACAACCGATGATATATTCGTCCGATCTGATTGTTATCGTAATCGAGAATAAGTTGTTCTGCGGGTTCTTGCTGATTACTTATTCGCAATGATACCTCCTTGACATCACATTTATCAAATATCATATGGAACCGCAATTGTAAACTGTCATCTGCAACCCCAGTTCGCTTTTGAGTTATATTGACATTTTGTAGCGCAACAAAGACATGTCTTGGCGCGGAAACATTTTTCGTAAGTGCAAGTTGCCAAGTAAAAACCCCAACAACGTTACTAGTTAACGTAGCTGTTGTAATATTAGACCAACTCAGTAATGATTTTCCTCCATGATCCATAACAGATAGCAACCGCGTCTCAACAGTCAACGATGGAGTCATAATTGGCATCCATAAAGGTAATTTTGTTAATTCTACATGCCCGTCATTAGCATAATCAGCACCACGCCAAAGAGCATAATCATCAGTTGATCTTCGTGTTAACACTACAATATGACTAGAACCAAAGATAACTCTTCTGACATCTCGGCAAAATCCAAATATATGCGACAACGGAATCACACATGAAAATCTACCAAGGTTGTCTATGTTCTTTTTTCGTGCTGCAAATCCTGCGTTGTAATTAGGATTATTACCAATAACAACATCCTCAACATCAGCGTTAGCGTCTTTAGCATTAATTTGTGGTCGTCTTATAACAAATGGATTATGATCAGCGCTATTGGTAGTATCCTTCGCAAACATCATCGAATGACCCGCAGATTTAATAAAATCATCAGAATATCTAGCTAAACCTATTATTATAATTGCAACATCTACATTGTTATCGATGGATTCGATTCTAGTAGAATTAATTATATACTGCGCGCTGCTAAATAACGCCATTATGCCATTGTTGACAAACCCGATCGGGGTATTTTCGAGTTGATCAGTGGCGATAAATCCAGAATTATCATGCTTTACTAGTCGCCCTTCTACCTCAATGAAAGCTTCGCACGGCAAGAAGTATTTAGATTTGTCATCAAATGTAAGTTCAATTCGTGACCTTGTATTTGGATTCTGAGCATTATACGAAAAATACTGATAATCACGTATAGAATCAGTTTTTCGTACAGGAGCATCTACATCAAAAGCATCATCTATCTCATGTTTAAAAATTTTATTATATAGTCGTTGATCTAAATTATAATCGTTTTAGACCGGAACCAGCAATTAATCTCAATCGCGCTTTTGCTATTTTATTAATTGCGTTACCTACCTTAGGTGGCATTTGATTCGTAGATTGTAATTTTACTGGTTTTTTTCCCCTTGCCAACGACAAAAGCTTCTCTTTTGCGGAATCAAACGCGTCAATAGCAAGATTACTAGCCCTGCTACCAACTTCTGTACCAATCTTATCACTGAGAACCCCAATAGCTTTTGACGCTATTTCTTTACCGATCGGTAGCAGTTTTGGAGCAACTCGAGTAAATAATATAGTGACAACATCACCTAATCCATCTCCGTATGTCACTTTGTACACTGGCAATCGTGAATTTACGACATAAACAGGTCTTGCTCTGCTCATACTACGATGTACTATCATTTTATTTAAATGCTATTTATCTAATCGATGATCAATCGCTGTAATAATCATCGGTAAGTTCATCGATGAAACTACGATATGGTCCAATATCCATTACACGACCTTGAAATAACCGCTGACAGATTTCAGCCGCTTCGTTAATTATCTCCGGAGAATTATTTCCAGCTCGTTTTCTTCCGATGAGAACTTCTAACCGTGATATATCATCAAGGATACTTCTTGAACATGGTATATTACCACCGTGATATCCACTAGCAAAGTTTTCTTCTTGGGGTTCTTCTTGGGGTTCTTCTTGGGGTTGAAGATCTTTTTGTCGTTGTTCTTCTCTTATTTGTTCATTTTTAGCGTCTTGTATTGTAACGGCAGTATCAAATGCACTATACCTCTTCTCTGCTTTGCTAAGTTGGTTTAACTCTGTTCTAATTTTATAAACTACATCAACCTATTTGTTAAAATCACTGATAAAACTTTTCTTTTGTTTTGGTTTTAAATAATTATATCTATCAACAAAACCAGAAGCTGTAAATTTTATCAATTCTTCTGGATCAGTTTCTTTATCAATCTTCGCTAAAAAATCTTCAGTAAATTTATCTCGTAACTCTTGATTTCTACTATCAATTTTCTTTGGAGGTTTTTCCTCAGGTTCTACCTCTTGTTCTACCTCTGGTTTACTCTCTTTTATTGCGGTTACAACTTCTCCAGTTGCCGTACTTATCGGTTTAAATAATTGTTCAGTATCAGCGGTAAAATCTAACTTCGCTTGTTATCGAGCTTGTAAATTATCTTTGAAAGAATCTCTCACCGGGAGAAATTTCTTGATCGCAGCCAACCGTTCTCTAGTTAATCTAGTTATTTGTGCTTCTCCGACGTTTGCCATTTATATAAAAAATATATCGCTAATTTATCATTGTTAACCCGTTAGCAGCAGAGAGGCGCGACAACATCATTGGCGTCGTTTTCGAGGAAGCCTCGGTTTACCAAATAGACGCTTCTATTAAATATTTGCGAGGAAGCCTTGGATTGCCAAATTAACGCCTGTAAAAAGTTGTCAGATTCGCCTTCTCTGCTGCTTCAAGTGATCTATGATCGGAACTAATTTCTTCATAATAGTCTACAAAATTCTTTAGCCAATTATGCGGGGATAGCCCGACAAATGGTGGTGGCTGACCATGATCGCCACACATTATCACTTTTGTATTCGCTAGCAATAACCAATCGAGAAACCTTTGTAATACATCTAACGACACTGTGCATATCTCATCCCAAATGAGGTTTTCAGGAACATATTTCTCGCCCATTCGATCAGGAATCCATTCGTCACCTTTCCATCGAAAGAAACTGTGATAAGTGCAAGCATTAATTCCTCGTTGTTTCATCTCTCTTGGAAGTCTGTGTGTTGGTGTTAACACAATCATGTTTGATTTCCCTCGAAATAATTCGATCGCACGAGTCGTCTTCGCTGACTCACCACAGCCATTTAAGTAACTGGTTTTATATCTACATATTGGATCGGAACACGACGGTGCATTAGATAGTTCTGATATCTGATTATTATTCAAGAAATTGTTTTCAATTTTAACATCTGCTGATTTGGAGTAATCACGCAGTATTTCCTTTTTAATTCTCCATGATCCCCAACTATCATCTAAATTAGTGAATTCAGCCACTGCTTCTTTATGTTTTATATATATATATAAAATTAATCAGTGACGACTCTAACTGCGGATTCAGGAAATCTATTTATCATCGAAAGTAAATTAATAGAAGCATAAGCCAGCATAAACGACCTTAAGTACGTATACTGAGGATTTTCTCCATCTGTGTAAGTAACAATTGTACCTAATTTGGTTCCATCGGACAAGAAAGCGTCTTTACGATCGAAGTATATACCCCTAGATGTTACATTATAAAATCGTATTCAGCATCATCTATAATCAACCGCGAAGAATATCGTTTGTGGTCGTATTTTCCACCCTGTGTGAACTTACCAATTATTCTTCTACCGAGATCTTTTGTGTGTTTATTTCTAACTTCGAAGATTGCTTTGGACCATTTCACGATATATTCTTCGTCGAGATCGGGGAATTGTTTTTTTTTTTTTCGGTGATTATACTACCTAGACTATCGGGTTGTGGTAACCTGACTTCAGTTTGTTTTCGATATGATATAATTTCTTCACTGACAATAAGAGATAACAGAATTTTAGAATGAATCATATACCGTAATAACACAATTGGCATCCAGTGTTTTTCAGAGATGTGTCTACCAAACCAAACATAACAACATGGATGAAGTCCTTTAGCCAATTCAAATGATACCACACAAGCGATTCCGGTTAAATCAAAATCGGGTAGTGGTCCATTAATCGCATCACGGGTTATCTCGTGTGTGGGATGTCCAAATCGTTTAAAATACTCAGAGCATTCTCCGTACCAGAGAAAATTCCCTGGATAACATGCAATCATATCAACCGAACTGATATTTTCAGGGTTTTATGTTGTATTCCATAATCCATCATGGCCATATTCCACGCAGCTTGATTCGATATCTGAGAGAAATTCTGCGCGTGTTGGTTTCCATAGATTTTTCTTTCTTCTGAAATGAGCTGCAACTGACGGTATTGTAAAACAGTTTGTCAGTAATTGTTCGTCGTAATTCGTTGAAAAACCACTAGCTAGTTTTTTTCCATCTCGTCATGAAGGGCTTGAGTACGATATATTTCGCCATTGGGTTTTACAAATTGATCGAATTTACCCTCTTCGTCTTCAAAACTTTGAAGTAACCACACTGACTCAGGATCGTTTTTACTTAACTCGTAAATAAAATCAACTAAATTTCCCGTGTAATATTTTACGGTTCTATCCCGCGGAAATATTGTTACCGAGGATGTCCAAGCCTGTGCATTATGGTCAATAATTTTGATTGGAGATCCTCTCGATTTATATTTCCGTTCATATAATATCTCGCCTGTTACTGTCTCTACGATATTGGGAATTTTAGTATCCCCTCTAACGCGGCCACATTTTGAATTGTTGCTCCGCTCTGCTTCACTGTTAATCCTCATTCATTTATTTTTTTGCGTCTTAGATCCGTCAATTTGTTTCCACGCAACGCATTTGTAAAATGCTCTATTATTCGTTCTGCTACACAATTCAACGACGAATATTTCATGGGTTTTAATTTTTCAATACTCGGTTTATCATTTATCGGATAGATCCCATAAACAACCGCGGTTACAGGATAGGATCTCTCGTAATACGGTTTGTCAATTCCAGATAGAATTCCTGGTTTGGAATCCTGACTCATAGTGACAGTTCTCTTATTTTTCAGGATGGGTTTTAATTTTTTCGCGTATAATCCAATTCCCCGTATCTGATCGGATAATGAATTTCACTCTAAAAAAATACTTTTTCTTTTGCAGGTGTACTCTTTCATGCACAATATTCTGCAGCTTCGTTTAATTTTTATTTGCTTCAGATATGTGCCTAAGTTTAATTCGTTCCATTTCTGAGTTACTCTTAGATTAACCAGTTTATCAATTTGTCGTGAATTTGTTTCTTAGAATGCAAATAACATTTTTGTGCTTCATTGATAAATCTGTATGATGCATTCAAGCATACAGCTATCGCAGTTTATCCGTTACACTTTTGAAATCCCAATCTCTGGGCAGCACAGTCTTTTAGCACACTTTGAAAATCGATCGCCTCATTATTGCTCAACATTTGTATTTAACCTACCGTAGGAATTTCCTCAATACGAAATATTCACAACTCAACTATTTATTTCTCTGTTGCCAGTACAAAACTAATTGTACCAAACTAATAGTACAAAACTAATAGTACCAAACTAATAGTACAAAACTAATAGTACCAAACTAATAGTACAAAACTAATAGTACAAAACTAATAGTACCAAACTAATAGTCATGCTAAAGACTATACCACATTTTGCAAGCATTGCTGTGGAAACACGTCAGTGCAGAGCTACTTTTTTTCCAGAATCAGTAATATAGGCCTGTCGTGGAAAAAATATTATATGGCTTTAATATTCGTTTGTTTATGTAAAAGAAAATATAAAAACACCACATTAAATAATGACATTTATTTATTCGTCTAACTTTGGTTTGCCCTCTCTCTCTCTCTCTCTCTCTCTCTCTCTCTCTCTCTCTCTCTCTATATATATATATATATATATACATACACACACACACACACACACACACACGCGCTTACAGTCACAATACAATCTGTATGGTTTTCTTTTTCTCGCATTGATTCTTTTCGCCGTCTGCGAAAGGCGCACTAGTCACGAGGGTCTAATATTTGTCAATGACATGGCAGGAAATAGAACACAATTATTTGTATTATATATTCTCTACATTTGTTTCTCATTACTGACTTTTCCACTGTGTGACAATCAATACAAATCATGTGTTAATCTAAACTACCTTCAAGGTGAAGTTCTTGTCAAAGGTTCATCGGCACTTTTTTGAGAGGCTGCACTGTAAACACAGCAGCGTGTAAACAGAAAATAGATTGTACTTCCGAATCATCACCAAGGCCTTATTACTCACTGTGCACTGTCACCGAAATACACACAGACAACCACTCCCTGAGTTCAGATTCTCAAGAATAAACAATTACCGTTAAATCCCTAGCAAACATACATAACTATAACGATAATATTACCACCAAAATGCGAGGGGGAAAAATGTTCTAAAAATAGACTAGAAGTACATTCGTACTGACCTGGATGTGCTAATTTGTCAAACTAAGTTTTAAAACTTGTATGAAAACTTTATTTGTCAAAAAATTTAGTTTATAAATGTAAATGGTTATTTAAATTTCCATTAAAATTTAAAATAATCAATATTTTAAAATTTCTAAATTATTTCAGACAGGCATTATGTTGTATTACAATTAGGTTTTTACTGCATTGGAACTAGAACTACATTCGTACTGAACTGGAAGTGCTAATTGTGATACGATTTCATTAGGAAAATTTGTACAACTGAGTTTTAAAACTTGTATGTAAATTTAATTTGTCAAAAAAATTAGTTTATAAATGAAAATGTTTATTTAAATTTCCATAAAAATTAAAGTAATCAATATTTTAACATTTCAAATATATTGTTAGGCAGGCATTATCTTGTATTACAATTATGGTTTTTACTGCATTGGAAATTTCCTATAATTAAGAGAGATATAGCAAATTTTGTTTTGTTGTCTCTTGTACTTGGAACCGCTCCGGTGGCTTAGTGGTTAGAGCATCCGGCGCAGACGCGGGATGTAGTGGGTTCGATTCCCGGCCGAGTCATACCAAAGGCTTACAAAAATGGTACTAACAGCTGCCTCGCTTGACGCTCAGCATTAAGAGGTTAGTGTTTGGACTGGTCGGCCTGGTGTCAAGATAATGTGACTGGGTGGGACATCATGCTACATGTCTGCGGTATGATGTCCCAGTGCGAGACATCACTATAAACTTCCTCACTGCATACATCGTAGCGATATGGCTGAATTTTTTTTAAAGCTACGTCAAAAAATCATAATCAAACAAACAAACAAAAATCAAGAGCACTTGGACCAAAACGTGCACGCTGTGGAACACCAGCACAAGACATGTGACACCTACAAATGGGCGTCACGTGTCTTGTTTGCAAGGAAATTAAAAAAGACTTCATGTATAAAGTTCAAATAGGTGTGGCATGCAAATATAAAAGTTTGACTAAAATTGGCCAATAAAGTTAGGCCTGTACAATCGCATCACGATTAGTATTTCCAGTTCAGTACCCATTTAGTTCTAGTCTAGCTTTAGAACATTTTTGCTCTCTCATTTTGGTGGTAATAGAAACTTCAAGCATACATACCGTGAAGTCATCTTTAAAGGTAAATTAAATTAACATATGATTTGTATTGATTGTTACACAGCGGAAAGGTCAGTACTGAGAAATAAATGTAGAGAACATATAGCAAATTTAATTATGATCTATGTCCATTAGCACAACTTAACTCCCATTCCAGAATACCAGTTACTGAGTATCCATTGATTAACAGAAATTAGAACAAGGGATATAATTGAAGAAGTAGTATGTCATATAATAAATAAGGAATATCTACAATGCTTGTGTTTCCTTTCGCTTCTCAATTTTGTTTGCTTATTTCAGAGCCACAATTATAACATTGTAATATCTCCATTAAGAATTTAATTGGCACGAACGAAAAAAACGCATTTGAGTAGTAAAAATAAACGCATTGACTAAGCTGGAATTACATTTCTGTCTTGATATATCTATTTACCTATTCGCTGGAAACAGGTGTTACTTTTATTTTAAATTTTCATTCTGTCAAGATATTAAAAACTCTAATTGATCTCTATTTAATAGGTACAATTATCACTTGATTTATCCAAAAGAGAGTTGGAAAATGAACAAGACACAATGGAACAAAGGTACATTACATTGAAAGAAAAGAAAGTCAAAGAATTGTTACTTCGTCAAACCTGAAACTGAATCTTTTTGTAAAGCTTTCTTCCGAAAGTTAAGTGAAGACAGGCCAAGCTCTGGCTCTAACTCACGCCTGTTGAAATAAACCCAGGGATATTGAATTCCGGCTGAGTAGTCTCCCCTGAGGCCTACTGATTCGCAGATCGCGGGAATAAGAAACTCGAGCGACAAAGAAATCGTCTTCTAATTACTGCAAACATGGGTGTAAGCTATATTGTGAAAGCTCTAAAAGTTTACCATTTCGATTTATTTTCCAGCTTTATATTTACGTTACGTATTTGAGTTACTGGAATATACTTCCTCCTTTTTTCGAAAACCGCAGTTGTACGTTGGACTAAATGTACCTTTTCTTCGATGCCAAATATATTCGGTATTTCTTGTGGCCGAATGGAGCACTCGTGGTTTCAATATAGATGGCGGGAGACATTTAGAAATGAATATTGCAAAAAGTGACCGAGAGGAAGAAAATCTACGCTCGGAAAAGTCATATTTACCAGCATAAAGCAATTTTGTAACTTTAATGTTGAAAAATGTTGATACGATTTGGATTGGTATGTCGTGGGGATAAATGGCTGCCACTGTTGTGTCAAATATAGCTTGTGCAAGGGATATAACCCACGGTAAACTATTCGCAGCAACTAATCAAAGAAAAATATTTGATATGAAAATATTGAATAATATTAATAATTGTTATAGATTTGACAAAGGACTCGCGTCGTGTACCAATGTGCGTCACTTCCAAAGGTGAACAGGGGTCAAGCTCTGGCTCTGGGTCACATAATTAATTCGTATGTTTGGTTTCTTATTAGATAAATAGTTAATACAAAATAGCTTCCTAATCATTATTTAGTTGCAATTTTTATCAGTATATTGATCTTAGATTTATTTTCTTGAGTATATCAAACCAATTATAAATTAAATGCGATAAATTCCAGTAGATTAGACCTTTCTGATATATTCTTCATATTGACTCTTTTTACAGTATCATCTAGTTTCTTCTTTATATCTTTCATCTGTGTATGTCAGCCAACATGGGAGGTATTGTTCATGGTTATAATTGAAAAAAAGAGGTTCTCTGCAAAGGATGAACTGACAGGAAATTCAGTCAAATGGTCATACGTACTAAACTGGTACATGATCATAGACTTAAAATATAATTAGAAATATATCAAAATAATTACGTTTCATGGATGATAACTTAGTTAGAAAAGGTTAAAACATGAATAAAGTTTTATAACCACAGATGAAACAGCTAAATTTAAGCAATGAAAGTATTCACTGGATCATAAAGATACATATGTTGTTGGTTGTACACTACAGCTCATGACATTTCTCCTCGTGTCACACTTGAGCAGGGAATTCTCAGTGTTCATTCACAGTTGAAGCTCAGGTGGAGGGGTAAATACGTATGGATCAGATGACTTTGCAGGCATGTGATATGCAACTACACTGCAGATTGGGATGGTTGACATTTGAAAAGCCATTAGGATTTTCAATAGACATATACTCTCTGGTTTTCATGTTTTTAATGCAATTGTGTTCCAATTCTGATGCAAGGACAACCTGTGCATTGGGCTGGAGCATCAGTTTTAATTGACATTGATCCATTACCAGGATAATTATCTACTTAATGCACACCATTTTTTATAGCTGAATTTTATGTAATTTTCCTAGTCTGCTAAATATTTTCCCATTTCTTGAGTCTCTGTGCTTGTTTATGTTTACTTGCCTTCTCTGACAAAAATCATTTCCAAGTGTTGGCATCCAATTCAAAGCTCAGTTTTTAATTTTTACATTTTTAATGTAGTTTTAACAACTTTTAAGTCATATTGCTACAATGTCTGCAGTGAGGTAATTTATAGTGATGTCTATCATTGCGGTATCATGCCGCAGACATGTAGCATGATGTCCCACCCAGTCACATTATCCTGACACCAGGCCAACCAGTCCTAAGCTCTTAATGCTGAATGCCAAGCGAGGTAGCTGTTAGTACCATTTTTTGTAAGTCTTTGGTATGATTCAGCTAGGGCTTGAACCCAAGACCTTTTGCTTCTGAGGCAGATGCTCTAACCACTTGGCCACTAGTTCAAAGAATTGCATTTATGATTCTTAATGTTATTGAGGTAGTGGCCAAGTGGTCTGATTGACAGATTACTCACACATCTTACCTTTATTAGGATGGGCTTGAGTGCTTGCCCAACATGGGTATGTGAACAAGTTTGCCTTTAGCTGCCTGTGGGTTGGTTGTTCTTACTTGTTGTTCCCAGGTTCATCCTGTATCAAATAGTCTTGCTGCCATTTATAGCCAATCATGTGCTGAAACATGGTAACAAACCCACATAAACAAAAATCACTTCACATGGAAATTTTTTTTTTTTTTAAAAATGTCTTTTTGCAGTGTACATTTTGTTTAAGACCAGCCTAGCTTTTCAAAGAACTAAGAACAGTTGGAGGTATTAAACCATGTTATTCGTGTCATTCATGCTCTTTTCTTTACATTTTATACATTAAGTACATCTTTTGATAGTCAAAATTGTTTTTTGAGAAGGGCAGTCTAATATATTTAATTCACTTTTATGTCAAAAAATATCAAAGTACAACATGGCCATGTCTGACAAATCAAAGTGGCATTCTCTAAAAATGGCCATGACTGACAAAACAATGTGGCATTCTCTAAAATAGTCATGTCTGGTGATGTAGAAAAGTCGTATCAAAAGAACAATCGGTGCAGGACAGATATGTTCACCTAACTGTACCGAAACATTGTCCATTTAGGAGATCCTCTTAGCTGATGTGGAAAAATCAGGCAAATTTTTGTGCACATTTTCTTGGAAAAATATGTAAAGGATTAATATTGTTGTATTCTTTATGGTTATGCTGAGTTGTAACATGTATCCTAACAAAATAGTTTTGGATTCAGAAATTTTAATAGCAGAAATAATTTACTAATCACTTGTGCAGCTTTACTTTTTATGCTGAAAAACCAACATTCATTTGATGTGAATAAATTCTCCCAAAGTGGAGGATTGTAATTACAGGGCTCGAAATTAGCGGTAGTCCGCTAGTCCGACGGGCTAGTAAGTTTTTGGTTATCAACAGTCAGCGTTTATTTACTCAATACCCTAATAAAGACATGACTTTGGCCGATGTTCTTTAGAATCAACGCAGTGACCGTTGTAAACACAGTCATAAAATATTAGCATGTGAAGATAAAGTCAATTTCTGCCTCGGAAATGTGTTTCTATTACAAACAGCCATCTGATTATGTGTGTTTCACTTAACAGCGCCAATTTAGGTCCTGTCATTAACAACGGAAGTTTGGAAATTGATCCGTATTAATCTGATAGCGAATTAAATGGTATTACGCTTTATTCACACGACCACAGTAACAAATTACACCACACAAAAGAACACAGCATCAACTATTCAAAGAAATTAGTTTACATGTTTGTTTCTTGAAGGTATTTTGTTTTTGCTTGCTCCGAGTCACAAACGGGTAACTCATAATTTACGTTCGCATCAAAATAATTAGAAGAATTAGATCAATTTATTATGATAACATTACTGACACATCATTTTCCAAGCAACTACTTTTTATATGATAATAAGAATAGCTTTTATATTTTTCCCCCAAAAACGATGGAACAAATAATTGAATACACGTGGAGATATCCAAGCATTTGATGGGAATTAAAATCTCACATGGGCATCTAAGATTGAAAATATTCACGCTTATTATTAATTTCAACAATACACTGAGGTTCGATTAATTAGGAACAATTGCCAAACATATGTTATTAATGATGAGACCGTAATTGGAGCTGTTAAATACCACAGATGTTCGATGTGCTCTTGATGTGAAGGGGGTAAAAAATCTAAAGAAACAAATCATACAGTGACAAAAATACCTTAGAAAAATATCTCAGGAATATTTTTGGTATTTTTGTTGCTATGTATGATTTTTTTCCTTTTGATTGTTGTTTTCTTTTTCATTCACATGAAGCTCGCGTCGAGCACCTGAGTTAAATACAACGCGCAGAGTCAGCTGGCTACGTTTGATGGGAGCACACATTTTCCAGGTTGAAAGTAACATTATCTTTTGATGTTAATATTTTATAACAGTGTTTACTTTAGCCACTGCTTGATCGTGCAGAACATCCGCTGAAGTCAAGTCTTTATTAGGGAGAAGCCATTTGATGGAGGTGGGGGGGGGCAAAGGCACATGTTTTTAAACGGGTTTCTTGCTCAGACTTTTTTTTATATTAGGACACAGTGTCATTCCTTTTCTTACTTCAGATAATTCGCGTCAGCTATACTGTAACGTCTCATATTTCAAAACGAGGCACAATTCCCGTCTTATAAGACAGGCAAAATGTGGCGTTTTATAGAAGGTGTTCAGCCTCCGGAAAAAAAGCAAACTTCATTGCATTGACTTGGCCCACAATCGTACAATCATATGCTGCTGACTGCAAGAATATTCTGGCATTGATTGACCTCATCCTGACAATCCCAGCCCACTCTTCTGATGCTGAAAGGGGTTTCTCAGAGATGAAAATGGTGAAGAGTGAATGGGGATCTTGTTTGCGACCTTGGGTTCTGTCCGACCTACTCTTCATCATGTTTAATACAAATGACATTCCAACATATGATCCATTATCAGCAATACATTTGTGGAATGTTTCAGGGAGACGGGTAAGGAGACCAGAACAAACCCCATATGGACCCATAGTGCAGGTGGAGGACAAGAAAGGACACCTGGATCCCTTTCTGGAATTGGATCCAGATTATCTTGATAAACAAGAAATGTGAATTTATTGATGATTTAAAGTAGAATGTATACTTCTGTACTTCTACATTTTATATGATAATGCTATTTATGAAATAAAATTTTTGTTAATCTCAATACGAGTGTGTGACATTGTTTTGGGGACAGGGCTAGTAAATGTTCGGCAGGGCTAGTAAATTTTGCAGTACACTAGTCTTTCTGGCTACCAGGAAATTTGTGTTAATTTCAAGGCCTGAATTATGATGCAGTCCACTCAACTCAAGCTCCTGGCATGGCACAAGTGTAGAATGGTAGTCTTTTTTGAAGTACACCATTCTGTATGGTCCTTATGACTGGATCATCGGCAGAGAAAAATTGCTTGTAGCGCTGTTTACTTTTTCTGCATTTTAGAATTCAGTTCTTTAAGTGACATGAGAGATAGCTTATGTATCCAACCCTTTATGGTTTTGGGTACACTCTTAATGTCACTAAGTAGCTAAGGTATTTTTAAGGAAGAAGTCAAAGAAAGAATAATTTATTTATGCTGGTGGATGAAGCTCGGCAGATACCACACTGTGGTCTCTATGCATACACCTGACCCCAGTTCATGTATGTTTGCAGATGTGTCAGATTACAATTAGAACACTCATTTAGAGTCAGAAGGCATAATTCTCCAAAGTGTTTTTATTCATCCCTCCACATTATCAACCTGGAAATTTAAAGCAGCATCTTTAGTGTTGCAAAGGTGTTTTGACAGTAAAGGATAAATGTGTCAAGGTCTCCTTACTTAGACAGTATGGCCATTGTAGCATCTCCAACTTCAGGGAGGCACACATGCAACTTCTCTTTGCATGGAGGTCTGGAACCTACTCCACTGTGCCACCTTGGAGCGCATCACTCACTGAGTTAGTCACATTCTGGGAAATAACAAAAAAGCAAATAGTTTGTCCTAGATCTGCCAACTCTTAATGAATTGCCAAAAGTCTTTCAGAAATTACCTTTAAAATACAGACTTGCAGAATAATAGAACAAATTAAGGAAACATGGTTGTGATAAAATCCGGATATTGTTTTGTCTGTTTTATTAAGATCTGGGTTTCATATTACATGTGGTTGAATTGGTCAGGGAACCTCTAACAAGAGTATCTCAGATGCTGTAAACTGTGCATATTTTGTGATGCAAGACATACTCTTGATCAAGCTATTAGCTCGCTTTTTAAATATGACATCCAACAAGTGACAAGTCGGGATGAAAGGACCATTAATCATCTTTGAAAGTTTTAATAGTATAGAAGAATAAATGGGAATCTTCAGATTTTTATGGGAAAAGTCAGGAACGGCAGCAGTTTCCTTTAGTGAACAATTTGTGAAGATTTGAATATGTCAAATGGCAGAAAAGTAGACAGATGTCATCACGACATGTATGAATTTTCCTTTTAGTGTTATGTGTTTATGTTCTTTCAAACAGTAACAGGAAAATAGTGAAGACAACAAGCTTTGTAAAATTTAACAAATAATTTATTTCCCCTGAAAAACAAGGTAAAAATTAGAAAAACAACTTTACGGTTTTATGAATCAAATCCAAAAATAATTCAAGAATAATCCTAGTAATAAAAGTCCTAATGCAACTGAGTTTGAATCCTGATGAAATCCAAAATGGAAAGCGATGACATATGCTGTGGTCAGCATTATACTGGTGTCAACAGTTCTTAAATCATAGAAAATAGTATTCCAGTGTTTGAATTTCATGTACATTTCAATAACTGTCCTTGTCCAAGAATTAATTTAGAGCACAAGTATTTCCAAGGAAACATTTAAATTTCTCAAGTGTTATGGCAAGAAATGATTATTCTTTGAATCCTTCTCAAAACACCAATAATAAATCTAGCTATGACGCAAAACAGATGACTAGATGTGGGTCAGTTCTTTGGAAAAACCAGTTTGCAACAATTGCTACATGTTTTTTTATCACGTACTTCAAGTAAAGCCTCGATTTCATTTTATGAATCTTACTCTGCGAAAGAAAAATAAAATAAAGTTGTTTACTTCAACTCTTACTGGATCTGAATCAAGGTCAGGAACTAGGTCAGCATTATATACAAAGTTTCTCTTATTAGGTCAAACATGACTGAACTGAATTTCTTGACAAATGTCAATTCCAGTAAATAAAGTTACAGTACAATATGGAAGAAAAAAATTAAAACTAACAAACAATCAAATATAAATTAAATCAAATCTACATAACAGGATTTTGTTAAGCTGAGAGGTATCAAGAAGCAATTGAGGCTTTGGAATTTCAATTTGTGAAACTGTACTGGAAGTAATTAAAGTTCATGTAAAGGTTACAAACTTGTGAGGTGAAAACATTGACCATTGCTGCAGTTGTCTTGAATGGCACTTCTGAACCTTTAGTACATGATAATCCATTACACCTTACCAAAAATGGGTCCAAATGAATGGAATAAAAATAACTGTCTTACGGACACGGCCTTTGTTAGGGTTGGCAGGTGTAAGAATGTCCAAGCCATGGCATTGTTGTGGCTTGGTCTCTTCACCAAAATTTCTCGTTTGCCCAGTGAGGGTCCTCTGTTTCTATCTTTAGGTCTGCAAAGGAAGGATAGTAAGTGACCATTTTATTCTTGCTTCCTGGGGCTCCATATAGATTTTGGCTGTCACTATCTTGTGGATTGTCATCACAGTTAAAAAGAATATTATTAGTCCCTTAATGATCAATATCTTTCCTTTATAAAGTTTAAGCAATTAAGGTTAGAGTTATTGCTTCATCATGGCAACATGTAAGGGAAAACATTGGTACATTGCAATGGTTTTAAAATGTTTTAAGGATAATATGGTACCTAATGCTGGGTCTTGTCCTAATCTGCTGGATTTTTTATTTTTTTTTTTAATGTTTTAACACCATTTTTCAGCACAATATAGGCTATACATGGCGGCCAGTATTAATGGTGGAGGGAGAAACCGGACAAAGCCCGGAAAGAACTACCGACCCACGAGAAGCTACTGGCAAGCTTTCTCACATAACTACATTTGCCGAATCTTAGACTCGAACACACGCAGAGGTGAGATGGCAGCGGTCCGTAATGGACAGCGCTTTAGACCACTCGGCCACTCGGGGCCCCAATCTGCTGGATAGAAATTATACTAGAATTTTACTATTTTGCTTTAGATTCCAATTTTACCAGATTTAATTTTCTCCTAAACTGCTGGATAGAAAGTATACTAGAATTTTACTATTTTGCTTCAGATTCCAATTGTACCAGGTTTAATTTGTCTTTGTCCTAAACTATTAGATAGAAATTATACTAGAATTTTACTATTTTGCTTTAGATTCCAATTTTATCAGATTTAATTCTTGGAGGATTGGAGATAATGGAAAAGCTTTGTTGCATGAATTGAGTTTTAAAACTATATACAATTTTCCTGAGAAAAAAATACTGTAGTCTGTTTCTGTTTTTAAAACATATTTACAATTTTTCAGAGAAAATCTGCTAAAGGAAAAGAGAGAAGACAGAAAAGGAGAGAGGTAAAATATTTCTGTTTTATTAGCTTTTCTGTGATAGGCCAGAAGAACTTTGGGTATGGTCTGTTGTCCTTTGTCCATCTGTTAGCACAAATGTGTTATCACTACTCCAAAATTACTTGCAGATTTGCTTTGAAACTTTGCACACATTCATTCCATGGTCTAGTTGGTCCTAAATGAAAAGTGTTGCATGGATATCCAATATGGCCAACACAGTGACCATCTTGAAATTGCAGATTTCATCACTAGTCCTCTTGAATGGATAATATCAGCATGGGATCTTTTACTAAATACTTCCCATGATTCTGGATGCACTTGAATGAAAATGGTGCTGATCCTGCCATCCAGTCTGGCTACCATGATAATCCTCTTGAAAATCTTGCTATTCATGAATGGATGGTTAGATCAACATGGTTTTTTTTATACTAGGGTGAGTATTGACAGGACAAAAACATATTGGTGTAAATTGCAGGACATATCAGTAGGTATTTTTGTACTGTAATAATGAGTCATTTTCTGCTTGTAAAATAATCTGAACAAGCATTTGGTTTTTGTTTCAACAAAATACCCACTAAATATAATAATTACATAAATGATTTAGCAAACAATAAATACAGCAACATGAATGAAAACTTATACCAGCAGAAAATAGGAATTTTCAGAAGAGTTGTAGTATTGTTAATTAGAAAGGTCTTTTTTTCAACAAACTCAAATTTTCATATACTGCAGTAAAATCATAACAAGGAACACAATAATCATAAATTTTCACATTGACAATGATTCAAAAAATGAATGTGGTAAATTAGTATTATCAGTGGTTCTAAACCTTTGTTGTTTTTCAATGCAACTGTCATTAATGCAATTTTAGATATGCGAGACAAGCACAATTTTGTCCTCTTTGACTTTTAACTACATATTTTTTTCTTAGAAAACTTTTCTACATGATGCAGCATATCACAGATTAAGTACTGATGCCATGTTTAAGAGTCCCTTTTTTGACATAACACTATGGACGCATATTGTGAATGATGAAACAGACGATGTCATTGATAGTTGTGGTTAAGTCTGCAACTAGCATACTCGCAATTGTTGGTTGCTGACCTGAACATTCAGTAAGTCTTTAATGGAACCTTTTGCTGTTGTGCCAGAGATTTCTCATTTTACACAGTAATGGTGGACTGGAAATGAGAGGTTTTTTGCTCCACCTGTGTTTGATTTTGGTTTGCACATATTACAATGACTGTTTTGTCAAGTGTATTGGTGCGAGATTCCCTTTTTTAGCGAAAAGTTATTCCAAAATAGAACTATTTGCTCCTGGGTAATTGATGAATCCATATTTAGATGACAAGCCGAATGGAAGACAGTGGTGCACTCAAAGTTCTGGATGGCTTCATGTATGTGAAGAGAAAATAAATGATATACCAGTATTTTTATGCTCGTTTCTCTATATGCTGTGTCTAGCATTTTGTATTTCAATTTAATGGTTTATCGGTCGATTGATACACGCTGAGTTTTCACTAAATGATTTCTTATGATGTTTAGCTTGCAGGCAAAATCTTATTGCAACTCTTCTTGAACAGAAAGACATTGATGTGAGTTTTTGGGCCAGAAGACTTATTATGTCCAGTTGGTCTTAAACAAATGGTGCCAATCTGATTTGCAGGGTGGTTGCCACAACAGCCATCTTGAAATTTTGTTAATGCTACTCCTCCTTAAATGGAAAGCCATTTCTTAAAATTAATACAGTCTGTACTACTCTACAAAAATATGCCTATATCAAGAAACAGTCTGTACTTCTCTACAAAAATATGCCTATATCAAGACACAGTCTGTACTTCTCTACAAAAATATGCCTATATCAAGACACAGTCTGTACTTCTCTACAAAAATAAGCCTATATCAAGAAACAGTCTGTACTACTCTACAAACATATGCCTATATCAAGAAACAGTCTGTACTACTCTACAAACATATGCCTATATCAAGAAACAGTCTGTACTACTCTACAAAAATATGCCTATATCAAGACACAGTCTGTACTTCTCTACAAAAATATGCCTATATCAAGACACAGTCTGTACTTCTCTACAAAAATAAGCCTATATCAAGAAACAGTCTGTACTACTCTACAAACATATGTCTATATCAAGAAACAGTCTGTACTACTCTACAAACATATGCCTATATCAAGAAACAGTCTGTACTACTCTGCAAACATATGCCTATATCAACAAAGTCTGTACTACTCTACAAACATATGCCTATATCAAGAAACAGTCTGTACTACTCTACAAACATATGCCTATATCAAGAAACAGTGTACTACTCTACAAACAAATGCCTATATCAAGAAACAGTCTGTACTACTCTACAAACAGATGCCTATATCAAGAAACAGTCTGTACTACTCTACAAACATATGCCTATATCAAGAAACAGTGTACTACTCTACAAACATATGCCTATATCAAGAAACAGTCTGTACTACTCTACAAACATATGCCTATATCAACAAACAGTCTGTACTACTCTACAAACAGATGCCTATATCAAGAAACAGTCTGTACTACTCTACAAACATATGCCTATATCAACAAACAGTCTGTACTACTCTACAAACATATTTGCTATATCAAAAAACATTTTATACTACTCAACAAACAGATGACTATATCAAGACACAGTCTGTACTACTCTACAAACAAATGACTATATCAACAAACTTTGTCGTCATCATCTTGACCTAGTGTGGTCGTCGAGGCGCTGTGCTGCTGAACATCTGACCAGTTCTGTCCACAGTCTCGATCATGTGCCTCGGCAAAACATTTCCTGTTCCATTCTGTGATGTTGTCAGTCCATGTTTTTTTTTCTGTCTACCTCTCCTTCTGCCACCCTGGATGCTGCCCTTATGGATTGTGGATAGACTGTTGGATCCAGTTACATTGCCATACCTTTCAGCTTTTTCTTTTTGACAGTAGTGAGGAGGTCTTCATAATGGCCTACTTTGTGCCTGATAGTGTTATGCACTTCTTCATTTGTGACGTGGTCCATATAAGAGATGCCAAGGGTGGTTCTGTAGCATCTAATTAAAGTGCCTGGATTCTTCATTGTACTTCTGCTGTCAGGGTCCAGGCCTCACATGAATACAAAAAGATTGAGATGACTATGATCTCAGTAGTCTGATTTTAGTTTTCAGAGATATTCTTGTCTCTCCAGATGGGTCTTAGCTTTGACATAGCTGCTGTTGTTTGTGCTGCTCATGACAAAATTTCAGCTTTTGAGCCCTCTTCTGTGATTATGGAACCAAGATATTTGAACTGGCTCACTGTTTCCAGTTCCTGTCCTCTGACTATAATCTTGGCTGAGATTTGTTTGCCACTATTTGTCATCAGCTTTGTCTTCTCAGTGCTTAACTCTATGTCGAATATAATAATGAGGACTTTGTATAGTACCTAATCTTTAGATGCTCTAAGCGCTTTACAACATCTATAATGATATGACTACAGAAAAACAAAAACCATGAAATTGGAAACAAAAAAATGCTGAAAATATTTAAGGTACGAAACATTGTTAGGTCTTTAAGTTTGTTCTTGCAGTAGAAAAAGTGAGTTTTAAGAGCACTCTTATAATGGATCACTGTGTCTTTTTGTGTCTAATTTCAATGGGCATTTTGTTCCACATTGCTGGGCCCTGGTATGCAAAAGAATGTTCTCCATAGGGCTGTCACCGGGTACTTGGGTACCCGACCGTGGCGAAAAACCAGGGTATTGAAACATAATGATGAATACCATTCACAAAAATAAGTTGTCGACATCACTATCCAAATATCGTATATCAGCAGCAGCACACTGGTCTGAGTAGTCCGAGTTTCCTCTGACCCTTGCCACCCCATTTTTTATTGTTGGACATTCATGTTGGAGTGTAGGGTCAGAGCGCATTTCTTACATGCCAGCCCAACAAACTTAAACGATCTTTCATCGAGATATACCAGCATGAAATCGATAGGAATATGATTTATTTTATCAAAAATTGTGATCATAGCATTTGTTATGCCTTTAATCTGCAGACAGACGAGACGAAGTACATCATTCCTCAAATTTGTCCCGGATCTGGCTATATGCATTCCGTCACGTGACTACATAAATCTCGCAACCTAGGTCATACAGTCACGTAATATCGACAATAACCAAATTTCCAAAAGTTGTTGGACATATAATTTGGACATATTATATAGTAGCCACATACATAAATATAGTCTGTTCTCTCCTCACTAAGCCATACAGATGTTATAAATAGAATTTGAGAGGAAAGTAGAACAAGGTTTGCTATAAATAGAACATGTTTACTGTAGGAAAGTCCACGGACAAGTGTACTCGTATATTGTAGTTATGTAAAGCGGTCTTTTCTAAAATACGGTCTGTGGGATTAAAGGAATGTTAATAAAAACGAGATTTTTGGAAGGTGGATATACCGAAAAAGCGTAAACCATATACATTTACGCGTAACGCATAATTTAGTGGGGAAAAAATTTGTTGCTCAAGGGTTGTACATGTCTTTCATGTTCTAACGAGTACCTGGGTACCCGTTAAACGGCGCAGTGGATACCCAGGTAAGTTTTCTGTGGTTTTTGACAGCCCTAGGTGTCCATATGACTTCATTTTCATAGTGGGAACAATGAGTATATGATTGTCAGAAGAGGAGCGTAAGTATCTTGCTCGTGTGTACACATGGGTGAGGCCGGATCAGTATTTTGGACGAAACTGTCAGCACAGACAACAAATTTTGTGTTTGATTCTGGTTCAAATGGATAGTCAGTGTAGGGTACTGAGCAGTGGGGAGGAGTGCTCTGATCACGGTACTCTAAAGATGATCCAAGCAGCTGCATTTTGAAGTTTCTGGAGTAGATATTGAGACCAACCAGACAAAATTGAGTTACAATTGTCCAGTCTTGACATTTATATATGTGTGTGTGTGTCAGAGAAAGGATGTTCATCTTCATTAATTTTCAAATGACCATTTAAGTTTTGACAGATTTTTTTTTTTTTACAGGGTAAAAGTATTTTGGTTATAACCTGTGATATATGGATAAATCACGTAAATCTTGGTTGAAATAATTGGTAATTTGATTTAAATATGCATCCACTGATGTTGAACTATGCCATATGTCAAAATTAAAACTTTGCACCTTAAAACTTTGCAAAAATATTGAACAAAAAACTTCCTTTTGTTCCAGGAAAATGCAAAAATGGCTGCCTCACAAGGAAAGGTTGATGCTGCAAATAAGGTAGGTAGCATTTATTTTCATGGACTTAGTTCAGAATTATAAAAGATATTAAATTGTTAAAATATGCATGTTTTACACTTTGTATTTCTGTAAAAGCCATGTTTATTGCAGTAGCAGAGCATACTTGTGCATTTCAGATACTGTTTTTAATTACATTTATACTTTATTGGGATAAACCACTAATTAATGTTAAATACTTTGAGGATGTTTTTTACATAACAGTATTTCAGACAGCATTTAGCAGACATGTTGAAATGGTTTGACAAATTTAATTAACATGATAATACAAAGCAGGTCTACTTTTAATTTTAACAAGTCAGCATGTTGCAGATCAAAACACAGTAGGTATTTAATTAGCTCCTCGCTTTGATGGCTGATTGACACTTTTCACTTCAACTGATTTAAAAGAGAAAACTTGCAAATTTCAATTGACTTGTTTAATTGGTATTTTTTCATGATGTGTTAACACCAGTAGGTATTAGCAGCATTTTCAGTGATCGGTATTTTCTTGTATATTGTTGTTTACAGAATGTGTAGAACTTATTTGTACAAGTAAATTCACAATACACAACTTCATATTAAACTATTAATGTTTCATTTACCAGCTATGCTGTTATTAACAGAAAGCAAATAGAGGCACATTTTTGGTATTTTATTTTAAAAATTTTGTTATCCATACCTTTTCATGCATTATAAGTGGATTGTCCGGGTGTGCTGAAACAACTGAGTGGTGTATTTATGTTTTTAGTAATGTTTGAATACTTTTATATTTTCTTTTGTTATTGTAGCTTGAAGACCCTATGGCCATGCTGGAACCATTTAAAAAGTTTGAACGGAATGGGTAAATTTATTTGCTCCAGTTTTGTGTACCTATCTAAGTGACAAAAACATTATACGAATTTAACATTAAGAATGTAAAATTTCAGTTGAGTTCTCGTACAATTCTTGCAAGTTGGTCTACATGTTTTTCATAGCAATGTGTTCATTTCATGAAAGAGAATATTTTATTTGTATAATTTAACAGAGATAGATGTACAAATGATATCCAACATGATAAAAATTTGATGTTTCAAAGACTTGAACATTGGAACCTTTTGTATATCTGCCAAAGTGTTTAGAAGTGTTTTGCATCAAGGAAATTGATACATATTATACTTGTTGATCCATGTTTAGAGCATGTTTGTAATGATGATAGTATAGTAACATTCTATTAGAAATAAAGTTTTGTAATGATCGTATTTTGTTTTGAGTTAAATTGCTGTTACTTTTGTAATGATGCTAGCTTTCTGTTTGAAGTAAATTACTGTTAGTTTTGTAATGATGATAGTAACATTCTATTAGAAATAAAGTACTGTTTTTTAATGATAGTATTCTGTTTGAAGTAAATTACTGTTAGTTTTGTAATGATGATAGTAACATTCTATTAGAAATAAAGTACTGTTTTGTAATGATAGTATTCTGTTTGAAGTAAATTACTTAGTTTTGTAATGATAGCTTTCTGTCTGAAGTAAATTACTGTTAGTTTTGTAATGATGATAGCTTTGTTTGAAGTAAATTACTGTTACTTTTGTAATGCTGATAGCTTCTTGTTTGAAGTAAATTATTTAGTTTTGCAGTAAAATGTAGTATTCTGATTGTTGTGAATAAAAGCTGGAAAGACCACAATCACATGCCAGTTTGAGTATCATTCATGGCGGGAGATATGACTGCCATCATCATGTGAAATGAGAAAAGAATTTCCAAGAAATGTGTCAGGTTGAGAGATAGCAACAAGCCATTGAGTTGCATAGGGTTTGGAATTAAAGTTTGTGCAATTGTACTAGTGGTAAATAGTCTACACAAACTTGACCTTTTTAGTTGAACATAATGTTTTTCAGCTTTACAATGGCAGTTATTGATGTTTTTTGTTACACCTTACTGAAAACATTTCAATCTTATGAGGAAAAAACCAACTGCCTTACTGAGATGTACTTGTCAGGGTTGGCGGGTCTGATAACGGTAGTTTTCTGTTTGAAGTAAATTGGTTTGTGTTTTGTAATGATGATAGTTTTCTATTTGTAGTGATAGAAATTTAAGGGTTGACTATATCATGTTCTTTGTTTTGTTAGATGCTGGTTATGTTTATGATAAAAGATGGATCTCTTCAAATTTATCTTTATTTGAGGGTAGACCTAGATTCTTTATTTTATTTGTATGGCTAAATAAGACATTTTAACTTTTTTTAATTTAGGTTATCCTTAACAATAGAGTGCAAGAGGGTTACAAACCTGGATATGGATACCATTGAGTGGGCATTTGACATGACCAAGAAAAATATGCAGGCATTGTAAGTTTGAGATAAAAATTATAATTAATAATTTCTGTATCTCCCCACAATTCCACAAGGTCAAGCGGGTACAAATGAGACCTGGTTTGCAAGTAGAAATATTGGGAGACAAGTGGAAATTTGATTGTAGTCAAGGCTCACAATTAACTTTTTTAACTACAGTGGAACCTCACTATAACGCGAATTCGGATATAACGCGGTCGTAGCATGGCTCCCGAAATTTCGTATATTCATTCACATATAGAGGAAAAAAAATGGAGAACAGTTAAAAAAAACAAAACAAGAAATTGACTTCATTTTGGGCACGAGATTAGTTGTGACTTTTAAAATAATATGATCGTGGCATGGTTCCTGAAATTTGAAATTCATTTACGTGTATTTTTATCAGACCGTGAAAATATTTGTTTAACGTACGAGAAATAGTGTGTAAAACGTTTATTATAATTTGGTGGAAGAATTCGCGTATGACTTTTAATAATAAACGATCGGAACTTAATAATTTATCCAGGTTCTTTAAGTGATTTTGGAGAAGTGATCGTATACGAGAAATAGTGTGTACAACGCTTGGCTTCTGAAATTTATCAATTTGAACAGGTTGTGGTGAAGCTCCGTATTCTACTCTAGAAGAGAAAACTGGTTTCATTAGGTTTTTGAATTGTTAAGCCGAAGTAAACATTATCGGAAGTGTTACTTATTACGGATCCATGAGTAAAGCCAGTAAATCGTCTTTGTGATTGTCTTCCATGAATTCTGTATACAGTCGTTGCTCAAACAATAGCCGACATAGGCTTCTTATTTAACTGCAATCACAGCCAAGCAGCAGACAAAGCTGTGGTTGATACAAGAGTCGCACAATTTAATAAACATCAAAGGACGAAAGCCGCCAACATGTATGCTGTGCTTGGCGGTGTGATCAAACAACAAACAGTTGAAAGTAAATAACATTTTAGCGGTATGAAATTTGTACAGGCACCGTATGTAGACCCGGGAATAGCTGCATGCAATGATCGTACGATATCAGACGGCAAGTAAGTGGTTTCAATATTTTGTTCATCCTATATTTTACACGACGAATTCAGACTATTACAAAATTATTGAATATTTTAAATCTGTACGATTTTCAATGAAATTACATCCATTGTGGATGAACTGCATGCCACGACGGCACGGTAGCATACGGTGTTGATACACTTTTCATGATATAGCGATAGTCTGGTATTATCGGTCAATCTGTATTATCGTTCAAACAAATAAAAATTAGTAAATGTTTTTAATGCACAGTAATAACCTATAAATATATTAGCCATCGATTATTTTGAATATATCTTAATTAATGCATTCCAGTTAATATTCATCTGATGATAAGCCAACTTTTGATCATTGTACATGTATACACATATATGTTCTCGGAAAAAAAGTTAAATATTGTAAAACCCCGCATTAACGCGACCCCGCTTTTAACGCGATCCGATTTTATGGACCCCGATCATCGCGTTATAGTGGGGTTCCACTGTAGTACTTTGATGGTTGTAATTTTTGTATCGAGCGAAACTTTGCCTACTTTCGGTGCCCATTTGGATATTTAATAAAATTTAACTTTTAATACAAAATATTGCCAACAAGAAGCTTCTAGCTAATTTTGTTTAGCCAGCGATATCCTAATTTTAACTAGCAAAAAGCTAGCTTCTTGTGTCAGTTTAGAGCCCTGGTAGCTAGTGCATCTGGCTTGTGAAAAATCTACCAAGTATTACAAAAGGCTGCCATCACAAGATACCAAATGTTTTGCATGTTTAACTGATGTCAATAACCCCAAATTTGCAAACTACAAAATTTGTTGTTTTATTTTTTGGGGCAAATAAAAATCTCTCAGTGACTAGTAATTTTTTAACCTACATTAGTAGTTCCCTGTGCTGGTGTAAAAATTTGATGCTATTGACTCCAGGAAGTCTTGGACTTTGTGTCTTATTTAAAATTTTCACTGTGTATTATAAGGATTGTACCCGCTTTTGCCTTTAAATTTGTCTTGTATGCCTTTAAATTTGACTTGTATGCCTTTTTGGAATACCTTAACTTGCTGGCCATTATATAGCCAGGATTGTGTTGGTGTGCCATTAAACCCTATATCTGCATGAATCCACACATACATTATTGGTGTTATTCTCTGCCACAAAAGAACATATCAAAAACACAAGATTAAACTTATGATAAACCATGAAATTTTACTCTGGGAAACCGCAGTAAAAACTGACACTAGCTATGCTCAAAGAAAAATTTCTTTTGACACATGCTAGTGAAATAAACTCGCAAGCCTGTACTCCAATTTCCACATGCCCCAAAATTTCCTATTTTTATTATTGTCATGAAACATTGCAATAGCTACAATTCGAATATAAATTCAATAGGGTTCAAAAGTGTTTGAAGGTAATGTAAGTTTCATTGTTACACTAGCATGATGCAAAAAGTAAAACTCCTTCAGCCAAGAAAATTTATTTTTCTTAGTCTTTGCAGATAGCATATTGCCTCCTAAACCAGCTTCAGAAATGAATTACACTTGAACACTACTCCAGACCTCATGATGTTTGGCATACATTTCATGACTAGATAGCAATTCACATATTCACATCATATGCAAAAATTCACAAATTCCTGAATTCTCAATTGGCCAAAATAAAAAAATAAATAAATAAAACTCTTAGGCCGTTATGTTCTAGTCAAGATACCAGCAGGTCACTGATGCTGATGATGGCCCAGTATTGCTTGTTGCAATCTTAATAGAATGTTTTCAAATTGTTACAGTTTACCCTGTAATAAGTATTGTAAAGTATACAATCTATATTTAGAACAGACGTTTTACGTCAAACTAAAAAAAAAAAACAAGGGCCCAACTGATTTTTTTTTTCAATGGCACATGTTCATACTCATAGCAACTTTAATTTTTTTTAAACAGACACTAAATGATATCTTTTTGTGAGATATTTAAAGATTAGCATATATTTTAATTTGCTTTAGTTATTTTTCTGTACATGCACAAATCAGTAACATTTTGATACATCTTCTGGATTAATACCATTTCGTAATTAAGCTACATTACACTTAGTGTTTTCACCTCCAAAGAAAACGATAATGTATTCCACAAAAAGTGAAGCAGATTGGAGTACATCAAAAATTGGCCTTGCATTCAGCTATGAAACTTCAATGTACATTATGCTTTTTGTGCAGTAGTTTCCACGAATGTGCAACAGGCTTATACTGTTGCTTATGCCGATGAGATATTTGTTAAACTTGCGTTATACAGTACATGTATGACGCATGAATTGTAAGCAACATTACGAGACCCTGTGTCATGTGTCAGAAGGATTTGAAAAATCACAAGACAAAGTTTAGTGCTTATTTAGGTGCTGAAAATCAAAAACAATTTTAGTCACCAATATTAACCAGCATGCAAGATGCTTAAACTGTTTTGAAAACAAGTTTACCATAGCCCAATTGACTTCAAGACTGCCACAGCATAATATCATGACAAATATCATGAAGTTTGTATATATCAGCAAATTTATCTGTAAATAAATTTGTCCATGTAATCATTGTAAATAATGTTTTATTTTTATCTTGGGATTTTCATATAATGCAGTACTGATCATCAAAGTGGACAGGGCCATTGTCATATAATTTTTTGCTAATTGTGTTCAGAATTTTTATCCCACTTTTCACTAATTGCAAGTCTGAGGGTTGGCAGCTCTGTTTTTCTGATAACTGAAATGATCATGCTTTGCATTCGATTTATGCAGTATGATCCAACTTCAAAGAAATGTTGCTGCTGTTGATAAACCTTTCAAAAACATAATACATATGGCTTAGACATTCTAATTCAAGGCAATAATATGTAATAACTTTTGTTCTTGACATCCAACATCTCTTTGATTTACCTATAAATGTTTTTTCCACTTCCTGATCCTACCTATACAAATTAGCATAATTTAGCTGCCTTTAGACACATCTTACTAGCTATTGTCAGCCATTTAATCCTGTCACCACTAAGTAACTTTACATGCATAGAACTCTAGGCACTAAGTAACTTTACAGGCGTAGAACTCTAGACACTAAGTAACTTTGCAGGCATAGAACCCTAAACACTAGTAACTTTACAGGCATAGAACCAAGTAACTTTGGATTTGTAAAGCAAAATGACTTGTGGATTATGAATAACATATATTTGCTAATTTTAAAAATATCTGTTTGGATTAGGTATAAAAATAAAGGTTAAAAGTCAGATTGTATGACTGATACAATAACATTTGCATATTTATTATAACTGTTAAAGTACAGGTTCAGACATGTAACACAGCAGGTAAAATGTACAAGCATATTTATTTACCTCATTACATGAACTGCTCCAGTAGCCTAGTGGTTAGAGCATCTGCCTCGGATGCAGAAGGTCGTGGGTTCAATCCACAACTGAGTCATACTAAAGACTTTGAAAAATGATACTAACAGCTGCCTCGCTTGGTGCTCAGCATTAAGAGGTTAGTTTTAAGATTGGTCAGCCTTATGTCAGGATAAAAGTGCTAGACATCACTATAAACTGTCACACTGCAGACATTGTAGTGATATGACTGAATTTTTTTTTTTAAAGCTATGTTTAAATCCAAATCACACATGCATTACATGAACACAATTTTCAGAAACTTTGTCTAAATAAAAGATTTGGAAGTATTCCAGAGCTTTTCTGGAGACATCTAACACTGGTGGGTCCAGCTATCCTAGAAAACTGAAATGGATCCCTGTGGTTCTATGAATTTTGTCCACAACTAAAACACGTTAATCACATACTTTCCTCTGGTTCAAAACCTTCAAAGTCCTCTTTATCATCATCACTATCACCTACAGGCAAATTTCATTGCCTCTCTAGAAGTTTTCTCACATTTTCAATTAACTGTGTTAGGTCACAACTGTAAATATTCTTTTTATTTATAATCTGACACTTCATTCTCATTTTGCTTTGAACTTTGTCATTTTGAATAGAAATCCACCTTTTGGAAAACATGCTCAAAAAGTGCCATATTTTCTCGAAATTTCAAGTTTAACTCGCATGATAATCCGAATATTATATCTACATTACAAGAAGGAAGAGCTATCCCCATATTTTTATAGTTGGGTACTCTAACATTACAGAAGAACACTGCTCCAGAATGGAAAAGCGGTCTATAGTGTTTACAGACTTAAATCTCCTAGACCGGAAAACTGGTCCATATTGGCGAAAGAGTTAAGTAAAATGGTGTTTTATACCTGACCTCTGCTTTTAATTGTCACTGTTTTAACTACCCAAGGGATAGTTTTTTTTACATAGCTTCAGTCATGACTTTTCGCTGTTTATACATGCTATATGTATTAACCCTTAAAGTGCATGTCGCGACTATAGTCACTTTCGAGGTGAGCAACAATTATCGCATTCTATAACTTCATCTTGCCATAATTGCCTGTAAAACTATATTTGATTGGTTTAAAAAAAGGCCCGGAACAAGCATTCTGCAGTACTTTACTATATTATTAACGATGTAATTTTACATATGCTCGCTATTAAACACATGGTACTTGTGCAAAGCTAAAATGGCCGACGCTGAATACGAAGGTGATTTCTTGCAAGAAATATTTGCTTCTGATAGTAATGCTAATAGTGATTTTGAATAATTTGAGAAAAATGACATTATTGGAGCAAGCGAGGTATTGATGGAAATACACATGAATGATTTTGAGCCAGCAATTTACGTGGAACTGGAGTCGGATGTACATGCTTGCTTGATGTGAAAAGATGGCGTGCCTGTCAACCCCCATTCACTGGTAATTCAAAATTAAATGTTGAGATGGTGAATAATGAACCTACGGACTATTGAAGACTTTTTCATAGATGACGAGTTATTGCATCTGATAGTACATCAAACAAATCGTAATGCAGATCAGAGAGTTCATGGGGCAGACTTGAAGGAAAAAAGTCGCATGAAGAAATGGCGGCCTGTCACACCTGAGTATCTAAAATGTTTTCGCATCGATTAAAACAATGGGTCTGGTACATATGTCTGTTCTCGATTCCTAATGGGCTATTGATGATGTGATATCAACTGCATACTTCAGCAAAAAAATAAGTATGGGATAGATTTCAAGCTATTCCAAGCAATTTACACGTGTCTGACAATGAGAACAATTAAGGTGACTCTTCACACAAAATAAGCCCAATGATTGAACAAAATTAAAGCCTTTGCTGAGGTTTAATCACCAATAACACCATATCAGACCTCGGTTTGATGATATTATAATAAATAACAGGTGATAGTTTTTCATGAACATTAATTGCTGACTGGAGGGTTTAAACTTACCTCTGACATTCATGGAGTGGATTTTTGCAAAACTGTCACCCTTCCTTTACCTGTGATTTTCACAATTTATATATAACATTGTGACAGACATAACATGTGCATGGTTGGACTACTTAAGAATATAACATTTCTTAGAAATATTTGAACTTTTCCATAAAAAACAAACAAAAAATACTGATGAAATACAATTGTAATTTGTCATTTTACCTGTATGTACACTGTACCTGCAAATATGTTAAGCCTACACATGTGTCTTGATGCTAATCTTAAAGTATAGACACGCACCATCATTTTTCATATAGGGTTTGTCTATCAATAGTGTATATTTAATGAAATACATGCAATTTAAAGACTGCAGTTTCTTCTTTTCTCCCCTGAAACAATTCAGCACTGAGGGACCTTGTACTGCAAAACAATGCAGCACTTTAAGGGTTAAGCATATAAAGAAAGTGGTGTTTTTGTCTTTGAGATAACTGAAAATTGTGTTTTCTCAAAACACGACTTTGTAAGAGGGGTTTGGGAGTACAAAATGTAGTTTTAGCATGCCATGCCATGCTTCAATATGACTATAATCAGATCTCAGTTTCATGTAGGACAATGGTGATCTGATTTTGATTGTGCCATTTTATGGCATTTATGTCAACATCTGGAAAATATATTTACACATTTCATCAGCATGATCAATGTTTCCCCAGGCAAATTAAACAAATTGTTGACAAGCCTGACAAGAACCTCACTTTGAATACAGAAGGGGCCCATTCTAAAATTAGAGGGGTGTCGGGCTATCAGGTGTTTTAGCACTGCTTAATTCAGTTATTATGCAGTGTGTTCCTAATGATTTACATATTATTTTCAACAGAAAACAAAGAAGAGATGTTCAGATGGGCATAAAGTCTCTGTGCCGATAAATGGAGATTAGTATGTATTCTTTTTGGCCTTGAGGATTTCAGTCCCTCTATGCTTATGGCAGAGTGTCCATTCTGTGTTACCAAATACAGTTTGTATTGCCAAAAATAGTAATAGATTAAATGGTTTTATTAAATTTAGTAACTAAAGTATATATCCACATGCCTTTCATGTCAGTAGTTATTTCCTTAGGATATTATTCCATCCACAAGCAACAGGATAAAATGTTTTAAAAGGAAATCACAATAATTTCTTAAATAATGCATCTTGTGAACTAAATTTTTTATAAAAAAATAATAAGTTTTTACAGAAAAAGTGACCATAAATAGCAATATTACTAAAGTTAGTTATTCCTTCTGATCCTCAGTAAATTAGTATCACTTCAGCACTTGTCAGTACTCTCAGCTTATAATGATACGGCAACAAAGAATATAGACTTAATGGTCATTGTGTCATCCATTGTATTGCCTGCATGAGCATCTTTTAATCTGAATTCTCACAAGTTTTTTGAAAGTTATAGAAGGCATGAAAGTGACTGAAAGGTCAAGGTCAATTGGGATGTTTAATTTTTGGAATTGTGAAAAGCTATAATTATTGTTATGCTTCCATCAGATCTGCCAACCCTTATGATTTTGCCACAAGTCTTGTGAAAATTATCCTTAAAATAGGAACTTACAGCATAAAACAAAAACCGACAGAAAAATTATGGTTGCTGAAAAATTTGGATAATTGGTTCATCTACATTTGGTTTGGCTCTAGGTTTCATATTAGAATTAGTGGAATTATTCAGGGAACCAGAATAACTTTACAGCAGCACCTCAGATGCTTTAAACTGCACCTATTTTTTCATGCAATGCATCTGCATGATCAAACAGTTGATTATAGAATTTTTTTTATTTCAAAAAAGACATTTAGCAAGTGATTTATGTTTAAGATGAAAGGGAAAATATGCCTCCTGAAAAGTGTTCATAATCAATAGAGAATATGCCTCCTGAAAAGTGTTAATAATCAACACAGAATATGCCTCCTGAAAAGTGTTAATAATCAACACAGAATATGCCTCCTGAAAAGTGTTAATAATCAATAGAGAATATGCCTCCTGAAAAGTGTTAATAATCAACACAGAATATGCCTCCTGAAAAGTGTTAATAATCAACACAGAATATGCCTCCTGAAAAGTGTTAATAATCAATAGAGAATATGCCTCCTGAAAAGTGTTAATAATCAATAGAGAATATGCCTTCTGAAAAGTGTTAATAATCAACACAGAATATGCCTCCTGAAAAGTGTTCATAATCAATAGAGAATATGCCTCCTGAAAAGTGTTAATCAATAGAGAAGAATAAAAAGAAGGAATATTCATATTCTTGTTACAATAAGCTGGATATTATGTTTATTAAACATCACATGTCAATATGATCATGTCTCATGGTGAGAGATATGATTGCCATCATCATGTGAAATGGGAAAAGAATTTCCAAGAATAATGTAAAGTTGAGAGATTAGTATGCATAGAGTTTGGAACTATAGTTTGTGAAACTTTTCTTGTGGTAAATAAAATATAAGTGTACTTGACAAACTTTTATTATATATTCCAGCTTTACATTAGCAGTTTGTTATTTTGTTAAACCTTACTGAAAACTGGTAAAACTTACAGGGGAAAATTTGCCTTACAGAGATGGACTTGTCAGGGTTGGCAGGTCGTATATTAGGGTTGTTATTTTCCATCTACTGTAATGAATGCAAAGATTTGTTTTGAAAGGCATCAACAATACATTTTATTATGATGGTAAGATGAGAATATGCTTCTTGCAACATTTTGTTCTCTAACAGGTATGAAAGCTGTGACTTTGGCTGGAAGGATAGGGACAAGAGGGAAGAAATGATGGAGGATAAAGCTTGGTATCTTATTGTAAGAGACCAAGAGAAGAAACCAGTGGCCTTTATTCATTTTCGATTTGATATAGAAATAGATGTGGAGGTAGTATACTGGTGAGTAAATGCAAGCATTTGTGACACAGAATGTTTTTTTTAATTTTTTATACCACATGGTTGTCAAAACAAGAAATTGACTTGATTAGATCAATTAAAATACTCTTTTTGAAATGGTGAATATGTTCACTTTTGATAATGCCACACTTTAATACTCTAGATTAGTGTGTATTTCTGGACTACACATCTGCAAATTATGTATTATCCAAATTGTGTTTGATTCATAGTTCACTATTTGCTCTTATTTGCACTGTCAGCACAGAAAAAATGTATATAATTTATAACCATAAATTTGTGAAGAAGCATATAAGCATAGAAATAAGTATTTTTATCAGTATTTATTAAAATTCTCATTCAGTTACTCGGATGTAGTTTATATATTTATATAATTTGTAAACATTTCTTTCAACAGTTAGATTTTTAAGTTGTTTATAATCTTTTTATTAATTCGTGCTTGCTTTGAAAGAATGTTGAAGCTGATATATTGACAATGTGTAAATAAACACTTTCGTTTCAGTTATGAGATACAGCTGATAGAAGGTGTGCGTCGAAAAGGTCTTGGGAAATTTTTGATGCAGATACTTGAACTAATGGCATACAAGTAAGTACATGCTTACACTGGGTAATATACTCATGAACTAATGGCATACAAGTAAGTACATGCTTACACTGGGTAATATACTCATGAACTAATGGCATACAAGTAAGTACATGCTTACACTGGGTAATATCTCATGAACTAATGGCATACAAGTAAGTACATGCTTACACTGGGTAATATACTCATGAACTAATGGCATACAAGTAAGTACATGCTTACACTGGGTAATATCTCATGAACTAATGGCATACAAGTAAGTACATGCTTACACTGGGTAATATACTCATGAACTAATGGCATACAAGTAAGTACATGCTTACACTGGGTAATATACTCATGAACTAATGACATACAAGTAAGTACATGCTTACACTGGGTAATATCTCATGAACTAATGGCATACAAGTAAGTACATGCTTACACTGGGTAATATACTCATGAACTAATGGCATACAAGTAAGTACATGCTTACACTGGGTAATATCTCATGAACTAATGGCATACAAGTAAGTACATGCTTACACTGGGTAATATACTCATGAACTAATGGCATACAAGTAAGTACATGCTTACACTGGGTAATATACTCATGAACTAATGGCATACAAGTAAGTACATGCTTACACTGGGTAATATACTCATGAACTAATGGTGCACAAGTTTGTACATGCTTACACTGGGAATGATGGTTTTAAATTACTGGCATGGATGTAAGTGATTTTGGAAAAGTTGCATAGAATTAAGTACTTGCTTAGACTAAGTAAAATGCTCATGAACTCACAGCATAGACATAAGTACATGCTTAGAGTGGATATGATGCTTGTAAATTACTGGCATAGAAGTAAGTACATACTTAGAGTGGATATGATGCTTGTAAATTACTGGCATACAAGTAAGTACATGCTTCAAGATCAGTGTGTACTTTGAGAACATGGCCTCTCGAGACAGGTGGTCTCAGCAGTTGTCTTCAAGACAGGTTGTACTGTATTGACATCATTGAGAACAGATTTAGAGGGGGCAAGATGCAAATAAACTTTTGATTTGATTTTTTTTAGTGATCCTTGTCATATTTATGGAAATGGCATATAAATGTTGTAGAAACTCTAAATTATTTGCATGACAAACATACCTTCACGTTATTTGGCTCATTTATTTTTAAACACGCATACCCTCAAGCAGTGAGTGAAAATCATTAGAAGTACACTCTCAACCCTATTACCAGATGAACTCATGGAAATTACAGTTGAAAGGCAGATAGCAAGATAAAATGTGTAAAAATTCAATCAGAATTACAGTGGACTGATGGCACTGCCTTTCTGCCAAATTACTCAGAATTACATAGGTGTCCATGTAGAACATGTTTTCATTGGACTCTGTGACCTGAACATTAATCTAAAATCTAAGTGACACAAGATTTTTCTGCATAAAAAAATGTCTCAAATGCCAACATTTTATTTACAGTGCCTTCTTGCTCATATAAGCTAAACAATGTCAATATGTTAATGACATCATTATAATGTTTTGCTGTGTGTGTGTATTTTCTGGGGGGGGGGAGTGTCTATATAACTTTTGCACTTGGAATGACTTTCATGGGACCTACATTAAACATATTTTGAGTTAAAGGAAGTAGAACAGTCTGTTAAACATAGATTTTACATGTTTTAGTCCATATTAGAAGACAAAAAGTAGTATGCATTTTGAAAATTCAAATTATGCCCAGATTCCTTGCCAGTTTGGGGCACTTTCAGTTGATTCATGGCACTATTTTTTCTGAAGAATGCAGAAATAGCGTAGTAAAAGTATAATCAGTATCATGGTCTCCAGGTTGTCAGGGTCACAGTTTCTGAAAGAAAATGGTTGCTGCACAAATACATTTGTTGTACATGACAGAACTGGAAGTAAAAATGCAAACTATCAAGTTTTGTCTGTAAAACTAAAGTATTTGTGCAGCAATGATGCATTTAGGTTAAGAAAGAAGTCTGGGCCCTGCATGGCTCATTGGTCTTAAGTGCTCACCATTACGGGTCATTGTCATCTCACCTCTGTGTGGGTTCGAGTCTCAGGCTTGGCCAATGTCAGTATGCGAGAAAGCTTGCCAGTAGCTTCTCATGGGTCAGTGGTTCTTTCCAGGATTTTCCCAAGTTCTTCCTCCACCATTTATACTGCCAGCCATTTATAGCTTGTGCTGAAAAATGGCATTAAACCCTATAACAAGGAAGAAGTCAATCACTGTTAGTCACTGTGGCTGAAAGAAGATTTGCACTGTGGGTAAGGTAGAATCCTGTTGGTTTTGGTGCAGATAGGTTCAACCTCAGGGTGACTAAATGAAAAATGAAGAAAACAGGTTTTCTGCAAAGTAACTTGTATTCAACATTGTAGACCAGGACTAAACTTTGTGCATGGCATGCACTTGAAGTAAGTAAAAAGCATATTCATTTTGGGGTTTTAAAAGTCTCCAACCAGTTAAGGTCACTATGACTGAAAGAAGAATATGATATTTGCATAATTACTTTGCATACTGTAACTAAAGTTTGCATCTGAGGTATGGAAGCAGGGTAGTGATTTTGGGATCATAGGTCAGGATCAGTGTGGCTCAAAGAAAAATTAGTTGTGTAAAATATATTCTATTCTATAGACTGTTCCTTTTCCAAACGTTTTGGTTGGCTTACACTTATGATAATAAAGAAATGGGAAGGTTTAGAGATAGAGATAAAGGTAATTTAATGTCTTTTAAGAAAATAATAGTTTCTGCACTATAACTTTAGTTCAGGATTGCATACATGGACTAAAATCATGGAAAAATCCTGTCTGCATCTATCAACCTCTGAAATAGATGTGCATAATTATTTTTTTGTGAAATAGGGCCGCAGCCACAGTCTACATGTAGGCCTCCCAGCCATCCATGTCTTTAAAAGAAATCCCAATAAAATCTGCACATTTTTTCCCAGTAATTATTCCCAAACTCCTGTAGCTTCCATATATTTTGGTTGTTTGGTTGGATTTTATGGTTGTTTTAAAACATTAGCAAAGCGCTTTTTCACTAGGACATGCTGGTTTTAAAACATTAGCAAATTGCTTTTCCACTAGGACACGCTGGTTTTAAAACATTAATACAGATGTAGCTCTAAAGTGATGCTAAATAATCTGGACTTTCTACTTGCATTACAAAATACAGAGGGAAAAACATTTTTTAAGACCTGATTTTCTTACAACAAAACTTCGCACGTGGTTGGAATCGGTTTTTATCTGGATTTTAGACTTTTTTGCCTGAAGTCTAAGGCCGACTGGTCCGAACTGCACACAGACAGACAGGTGAACCTTTACAAATACATGTAGTAGGATAAGTTGGGTATTTGGAGTAAAAAGTGGCCATGACACAAAAATAATAGGTCCAATAAGCAACCAAAAAAAAACAACAGAGAACTTTTACCCTTTGATACATATGTGAGCCAAATAGCCAATGCAGAATGTTTTAAACACAACTACACATCTAAATGAAAATGTCTTAGAAGCAGATTTATTTGGATGTATTCAAAAGTAGCCTCCAACATGGTTTTTCCTATCCCAATTTCATATTAAAATATATTTAAAAAATCCAGTGGTTAACAAGTTAAAAAATTATCAGGGCAATACCCTATATACTATCTGCAAACTGCACAGACCCACATAATGTTAAGTTTGTTAAGAGTAATCAGTAGAACAAATGACATGGGCCTCATCTTTGTTGCATGCAGTTTCACTCTACTCATAAGCAAGTACATGGTATTTTGTTTTTCTGATATTACACTGATGCTGAGCTAACCTCCAAAATGGCTGGCCTTGGTGGCCATCTTGAGAAGCTGTTTATTTCTCCTGAATGGATTGTCTTATCAACGCGAGATTTTCACTGTAATATTAGTATATAGCTGATTATGAAAGAATAGGGTATTAATCTGACATCCAACATGATACTACAGTGATTATCATGAAAATCTTGTTAGTAATCAGTGTACAGGACTGATGCAATACATAATTGGTTTGGAATGAAAATGGAGAGGATCTGAAAACTTGCATAACCATACATGTTTGTGAAGGAGTTGTAAAAATCAGTTAACAGAGGAGTCAAGTCAGAGATGACATTTGTGTACCTCACTGAGCTTATTAATGCAGTAACTTGTACAAATACAAGTGAGTTTTGATTAGACTTTGTAATGAACTTTTAACTTAACCAACTTGTAACATGAACAAACATCAATTGATTTTTGTCAAAACCAATAATGGGAATACACCTAAGAATACATTGAATGATCTGACTTAAGTACTTTAGTATCTACAGGTATCTGTAAAAGTTATTTACCTAAAATCAAAAGTTAAATAAAAATACAACAAAAAATAATTGTTTCTTTGTATGTCAAATTATGAACTGATGACAATATTTTACGTGCACTTTCAGTATTTTAAACATGTTACAGGCTGTGTTAGATTACAAGTTAAATATATCAATAACACATTACCAGTGAGTGTTGCATTGCTTACCTGTTCTGGAACAAAATTACTCTTTACAATATGAATTCATCCTCCATAATGAACATAAGACAGACCCAGTCTAAGTTTCTGATGATTGTACTGTAGTCCTCATAGTATATATAAGACAGACCCAGGCTGTTCTAAGTTTCTGATGATTGTACTGTAGTCCTCATAGTAAACATAAGACAGGCCCAGTCTGTTCTAAGTTTCTGATGATTGTACTGTAGTCCTCATAGTGAACATAAGACAGACCCAGGCTGTTCTAAGTTTCTGATGTTTGTACTGTAGTCCTCATAGTAAACATAAGACAGACCCAGTCTGTTCTAAGTTTCTGATGATTGTACTGTAGTCCTCATAGTAAACATAAGACAGACCCAGGCTGTTCTAAGTTTCTGATGATTGTACTGTAGTCCTCATAGTAAACATAAGACAGACCCAGTCTAAGTTTCTGATGATTGTACTGTAGTCCTCATAGTAAACATAAGACAGACCCAGTCTAAGTTTCTGATGATTGTACTGTAGTCCTCATAGTAAACATAAGACAGACCCAGGCTGTTCTAAGTTTCTGATGATTGTACTGTAGTCCTCATAGTGAACATAAGACAGACCCAGGCTGTTCTAAGTTTCTGATGATTGTACTGTAGTCCTCATAGTAAACATAAGACAGACCCAGGCTGTTCTAAGTTTCTGATAATTGTACTGTAGTCCTCATCTTTTTTTCTGTACACAATATTCATTGCACTTTTTGCCACATCACATGTACATATTTTGCTTTCAACTTGAGTCTAAATGTGAATTGGGTATTTGGATTTGGGTTTTTAGTCTAAATGTGAATTGGGTATTTGGATTTGGGTTTTGAGTCTAAATGTGAATTGGGGATTTGGGTTTTGAGTCTAAATGTGAATTGGGTATTTGGATTTGGGTTTTGAGTCTAAATGTGAATTGGGTATTTGGATTTGGGTTTTGAGTCTAAATGTGAATTGGGTATTTGGATTTGGGTTTTGAGTCTAAATGTGAATTGGGTATTTGGATTTGGGTTTAGAGTCTAAATGTGAATTGGGTATTTGGATTTAGGTTTTTGTAATAGTCGGAAGTTAACCCACAATGCCTCACTATTTTACTTGTTAATTTAAACTCTCTTATGAGTTTTTTTAAGTGGTCTTAGATGCTTGCCTTTACACCACAGAAAAGTGTTTCCGGTCTCCACCTGTTTCTCATTGCCAACCCTAGCACTTTTTTCCACATGGTAAAAAAAATAATGGATTTGTGCAGTTAATTATTAGCCTGTTTTGCCTAGTACAGTACCTAGAAGTACTTAGTACATTATATATACTGATCATTATAAATATAATGTTTAAAAAACTATCTACCTACCCTGAAGAGGGGAATATGGGCATAAGAAGTCCCCATGGGATACACACCCACCTGCCATTCTTGTACAGGTTGCATATGGACAGATGGGTATAATCTTTACTGTCTTGGTCTGACAAGGTGTGGGACCATGCCAGTAGCTGTCATACATACAAGGGTAGGAGACAAAGGCCCTCCTGTGACCAGCTTTACTAGGGTTAAAAAATATTTTCAAATGTACATGTTATCATAGAGCGATCAAATTTCAATTTCTACACATCTCTGGTTGAAGTGATGTCACACCAAAACTTTCCCAGACTTTTTCAAGATGAATTATCTTGGACCAGGCTGTTTGATAACATTTAAAAACATCTCAGTGACATCTACTAATTCAACTTATTTCAACTTATTTCATTACAGAACTGAAATGAAGAAGGTGATGATGACAACATTTAAACACAATACAGATAGTGTGGATTTCTTCAGGAAAGGACTCAAGTAAGAATTGCAGTCAGTTACGTTACGTTAGACAAATTTTATTAATCTTAATCAGCATGGCTAAAAAAATATGGAATATGGAATGGATGAAACATGATCACGTCAGCTATTACAAATTTTGGTAATTGTTATTTATTTTTTCACTGAATTACAGTTAAGGCTGTCTGTATACAGTGGGACCCTGCTATAACACGGTAGTTGGGAGCCATAGAATCTGACCGGGCTATGAACCGAACCGTGTTATAAGCAACCATGTACAATACCAACACATTTTTGGATTTATTTATGGGGGGGGGGGGGGTTTACATAGAGACGGGTGCAAAAATGCATGGCACAATTACCATTTTTGATCAATATATATTAAATGAGAAAAACATTTGCTATGGTAACAGAAATTGAAGATATAATATATTACTTTATTCAGAGAACCATGCATTGGTACATACACGTGTCTAATTTATGTATACATGTATAATCTATTGCATGAAAAGAGTATCAACACCGTGTACTCACCAGCGAATCTTGTAACATACATTCAATCCATAATACAAATATTTCCATCGAAAGTATCCACACACGGATGTAAAATATTCAATAATTTTGTCACAGATCATTATGTGACTCAATTCAATGAAAAGAAAAAAACAAAAATTACGTAACGGGTGTACGTAATGAATGATGAAATAGTACATGTCCATAGATTAAATAATGGAAGTTAAAGTGTATTCTTATCATAACTACATGTACATCTCAGGATCTTTCTGTCTCTGAATTCAGTCATTGTAAATTTCAGCACATTTTCCCACCCAAGCTGCTAGTCAAAGTCCTTTGAACTTGCCGCCCAGTTATTGCGTCATGTTCTTTTTATGTACTCTAATAAATACAGCAGACAGAACTGGCTGTATGTATTTTAACCACTGAATTATGTCACTGTTTAGCTCTGCCGTTCACTTTGATGATAAACAATGTACTTAAATTAATTGATTTATATACATTCTGGTGAGAATCTTTTATCAACCGCCGCATTGGCTGTTGCTTAGTTGTATATGAAATTAAGAGAACATATATCCGAGATTATTTGAGCAACGATTATATTCGGAATGCATTCAAGACAAACAAAAAGTAGACACGATGGCTTCATTACTCAGGAATCAGTAATTATAATATTGACACTTATGAGCTGTAATTTTTCAACAATAAACAAAGATCAAAGTTCTCAGTAGGCCCAGCAATTGGTTCGTATTTCCGACGTTTATTTTGGCACAAAAATAGAAGAAATTTGATAATACATTTTCTACACGTTCTTTTTCGCACTGTTTAGACGAATATGAGAATGATAATTAAACTCTTAAATTTTTTTTTTTTTGGTCTTTGAGAAAAATACCTGTAATAAATTACCCGAAATTTCGGGAGCCATGCCACGACCGGGTTATATCCGAATTCGGGTTATAGCGGGGTCCCACTGTATGATTATGGTTTTCCATTTCATCAAAAACATAAAAATAAAGCAACACAAAGTTGTGTTTGTCATTTTTATTATCATCTCTCTAATTCCACTCATCTAATAATATAAAAATATTCTAAGGACTGCTGCATAAGAATAGTAGAAGAGCTCAATTGTCCATCATATATCTGAATGTACTTTCCTAATTTTCTGACTGCTTTGGTGGCCTAAGTAGTTAGAGCATCTGCCTTGGATGTGGGAAGTTACTGGTTCGAACCCCAGCCGAGTCATACTGAAGACTGTAAAAAAAATGGTACTAGCAGATAGATGCTCCGCATTAAGAGGTTAGTGTTAAGTCTGGTCACCCTGGAATCAGGATAATGTAACTGGGTGGGACATCATGCTATATGTCTGCGGCTAGTGCTAGTCACAGTGCTAGACATCACCATAAACTGTGACACAGCAGACAGTGTAGAGATATGACTGAAATTTTGTTTTAGATAAAATCCAAATCACATATACACACCTAAGTTTCTATTTATCGCAACTGATCCAAATATTCTGGCCATCATTTATAGCCTTATCGTGTGCTGGTAATGGTATTAAACCAAACCGAACCAAGCAAATTTTATTGTGTGTTACTTGCTGAATGAAATGTGGGCCAACAAAAAGTGATTTTTTTTTACATATGGGTAGAGAATGGTAATTTAGTGGCATACATTTTGGCACTGTTCCTTTTAATTCACTGTCAAGAGATAAATTGTTAGCAAGTTCTTTATAAAATTGGAAATATGATAGCAGTGGAAAATCAAGCAAGATGGAGATTCATAAAAATTCAGTGTTTAGTTCACATTGGAGAGTATTATAACAACTTTGAGCTAAAACCCTTGACTTAAGTTCAAAATCATACAAATTTAACATTCTGAGTATAAAATCCAAACTCTGTTTCAGTATTGTACACGTTTAAAACTCTGTGCACAATATCCAAACTCTGGTTAAATAAAATTAAGTTTGACTGTCTCAAATTAAAAATCAAAATGCAGTTTAATTATTATATGTTTCAGTTTGAGCATAAAAATCATGCACTACCAAAGAATACATTTTTCATGTTATGAGCATAAAACAGGTATCTTGATTATCTTGCGTTGCACATTGAGCATAAAACCCAAAATCAGGTTCAATTTTGTACATGTTTCACATTTTGAATTTAAACCCATATTCAGATATGTATCACATTTTGAAACTCTTATTAGAACACATAAAATATTTGGCCTGATTTCCTGATCTTTGCTTATTCATGTAGTAAATTTGCAAAATAACTAGAGTTATTAGTTATAGGTGCATTGCAAATGGCTCTGCTTTCAACAGTTTGCATGGCAAGGTCCCAAAAAGATTAACATGTAGTTAGAAACCAAAGTTCGGAGATGGATATTAAGGGGCCATAACTCTTCTAAATGGGGACATAGAATGTCCAATCATTCAAGGATGCCCGTGGGGATGTGGTTCTACCCCGTACCCATGGGAAAACTAAATGGCTAATAATATGTTAGCTATAAAAGTAGAACATGACCCTTCGTGGCCGGTATCTACTATAAAACACTAAACTCTCTCTCATTCAAGGTCTCATCAGTATTGAAATCCAGCATTCCATGTTGCATAGACCATAGTCAAGTCCTGCCAGGCAGTCAAGGGACATAAATCTTTTAAATATAATGAAATGATGTATATCAAACTCATTGAAGGTCTTATCAGTTCATGCAATTATCAGAGCTGTGCCAACTTCTTAGAGCAGGACCATAATTTAAAGTATGCCATTGTAATCTGTGGAAAAAAAGTCCATATCAAAACCTTTATAAAGCTATTACCACACTAATATAGTTCCTTGTGTATTTCATTAGCTGTTCTACATTTTTGATGCACCCCAGTGCATTAGTTGTAAGTTAGATGCACCAAGACCATCATGCATTAGATAACTTGGATAAAACATGTACATGTATGGCCTCCTATCTGTTGGTCTGTTGTTTGTGATCTGTCATTCATCAAAATTTCTCAAAAATTACTTGACCAGTTTAAACCAAATTTTACTGATAGCATTCTTTCTATATAGATAATTTCAATCCACTGTAAAATATGGTAGCCATTGAAAATCTGTTTCAACAGCATTTTCACAAAAACAACTTTTCAAACATTTCCTGATATCAAGGCATTTCAGGGTTAGACAGATGGTTTCAATCTGTCATCAAATATGGCCTCTGAAACTAAAAATAGCCAAAAGCATCCTTGCAACAAGGCCTTTCAAATTTGTGCTTTGTTTCAGGTATGAGGTTGACGAAATTTCCCCAGATGATCCTGTGTTTGATGAGGGATATTGCTATTGGATTCTAAGCAAGACAATACAACCCAAGAAATCATCATCTCATGGTGCTTCAGCTACAGAGGGAAATGTAACCAATGGACACTGCCACAGTGAAGGTTGTTGCTGTTAATAAAGAAGATAAACATATCAAGATTTTATCTGTATTCTTACATATTAGTGGAAAAATGGAGAGAGACAAAGAGAATTGAATTGCGTTGACATGCATTTTTAAATTGTCAAATTCACATTTTAAAAAAACAAAAACAAAGTACATTAAAAAATATGGGATATTTTTTCTTTGATATTGTGGATTGTGCCAAGGCAATAATTAGAGAAAGAGTATTTGGCAGCGAGTTCTCATCCTTCCAGTTTCTTCCATAAGCAATCAAGACATGCATGACAGCGGAAGTTGCAGTTTTCCAGAATACTGATTTTCTTCAGAAAGAGATAATGAATGGGATGCAACCACAACTCGGTGTCTTAGATGAGATGGCAAAAGGATATATTTGTCAAATTAAGGGTGGATGTTTGTAATTTTGTTATCTCATTAATCTTTCAAAAATTAAAACTGTGTGTGTATATATATATATATATATATATATATATATATATATATATATATATATATATATATATATATATATATATGGATATGCATCAATACATGACAGAATTATGCCCTATTTAGTTTTTCCTCCACACATGACAGATTTCTACCCTGCATAGCTTTTCAACACATTAGAATTGTGCCCAGCTTAGTTTTTCCTCCACACATGACAGATTTCTACCCTGCATAGCTTTTCAACACATTAGAATTGTGCCCAGCTTAGTTTTTCCTCCACACATGACAGATTTCTACCCTGCATAGCTTTTCAACACATTAGAATTGTGCCCAGCTTAGTTTTTCCTCCACACATGACAGATTTCTACCCTGCATAGCTTTTCAACACTTTAGAATTGTGCCCAGCTTAGTTTTTCCTCCACACATCAACACATGACATAATTGTACCCCAATTTAGCTGTTCCTCCAGACATATAGTGTTCTTCATATAAATATTTTATTGCATTTGGGTTAAAGCAATGTAGTGCCATAAAGCTTTGGTTATTTTGTGCTGCTGCTTTTTTTTACTTTGGATTAATGGAAATGTCTTTGGAACCATGGACTTGAAGTTCAGATTTAATGATCACATTGAATGAATTTTTTTAATTTTTTTTTAATACTCCTAATCTAAACTGTAAAACTGCAAGTTTCTCATGAAGGAGGTGCAATTTTCATTCACGAAGCTATTCCTGATATGTATGTTTTAGAAAAGAACAGTAGCTACAATAACAACAAAATTTATAGAAGTTATAGATTTTAAAATCCTAAAAACCATCATGTAGTTTCACATATACATAAGCGCAACACCAATTGCAAAGAGAACCTAAAGGTGGCAATATGGACGTCTGACAGTTCAATCCAACAATTTCCATTTAAGGAATGGTACTCTTATATTCAGTGTTAAAACCAGGACTGTTTCTTCAGATCTTCTTTATTTCTTCATTAGACAGATATTGTTATTGGAACCTGTGTCAGAAAACTCCACAGCTGAACACTACATGGAGCTAGCTCTACAATGAGTGATTTCACATCTTTTGCCATAAGGATTTACAGACTTGGAAGTAATACATGTTAAACATTTCAAGCTGATAGTGATGTATACATTGTACTCTCACATCACTGACTCATCATGTGACAGTATCAGTGAAAAGAATGAAACGGCCTTAACATTTAGTAGTGCACCAGCAGTCAGACCATGTACATTATCTAAGGGATGAAAAAGGTGGTAATTATTCCTGATTTTTATAATGATATGATGATAAACAATTAAATTAGAGAAAAGGTAAAATGTATTTAAATTATGCTTCTGCATTGATTAATTAATTTTATTCTGAATATACTTTTGGTTAAAAATTATTTTCTAATGCACTTTGTGTATCAGTCCAGGTATTGATTCCATCTTTAAAGTCGTAAATGAAGAATTGTGTTAACCCCTTTTCTGAATTTTTGATGCTTATGAATCTATTTAAACAAAACTTTGTTGCTCTTGATATCTGCTCAACTGAGTTCATGGTTGTGAACTTTTTTGACCCCACTATGATAGGTAGGAGAGAATACAATGTGGATTTACTAGTTTTATCGATCAAAGGCTTGTTCAAACAAATTTTTAATCTGAAATTTTGAAAGAAATTTTGAGCTGCTCCGTTTAAACATACATGGTACTCGGGGAAGAGTTTTCCAAAAATATATGCCAGTGTACTTTGATATCACAGAGTTCAAATTAAAATGACCAAAAAATTATAAACTGCATCTATAGTTGAGTTTGAAAGTGCCTTTCCTGGTTCCCATGTACTTTTTAATGGAACAGCCCTTAACGTGTTTGATTTGGATGAAGTATTTTTTGCAGGAATGAATCCATACATAAGTGATAATATATATGTTGATTTTTATCTTGCAACACATTTGATTATAAAGACAACATGTACACATTCGAATGATGTCAGTTTCTATGTACTGCAAATTATGTTTCTTGGGCATTTTACTGGTTTTGCAAAAAGACGTATGTACATGCATTAGTCAATAAGGTTCATATTGGGAGGGGTGTGTGTATTGTTTATACAGGTTAATAATTATGGTTTATAGCAGTCTACACATCTAGGAAAATTGATACCACACAAATGCCAATTTACAGTATTTAAATTTTTGCTGTCGTGGCAGAATAATCTATATTTACAAGAAAGAGGAAGTTTTAATATTTTTGTTGTTACAAATTGTAGATCTATGTACTGTGATTGTACTATAGTCAGGGATCGTGGGTTAAAAACTCATTTAACAATTTATCAACACGAATTTTTTGTTAGTAATTAAATAAATAGGGTTTTCAAAAGCAGTATAAACGGTTCTTACAATTAAAAAATGTTTTGTCTTCAGTATTTATTTTTTAACTTTTGAAATTGATGCTTATTAGAGATCGGTTCATTAATTTAGAAGAAAACAATTGCATGGAGCTTAGCAGTGTGAACGTTTTATATTATTTACATTTTTCAATATGTAGTCCATCACAGTTTCAGATTTCATTAAATATTTTCAATAAAATGAAGTGTACATTTTTTGGTTAAGCTTTTATGTCCACCTCTATTTCAGTATTATGGAAAAGGGGAGGGATTGGGAGTATCTGCCAAAGTTCTTTATACAGAACTTTAACAAGCTAAAAAATCCCAAGTCACCTGTAAATATGCCTTTGACTTGCAAGTCAGTGAGTAATAAATGGAATATTATGATTGAAGAAAATAGATTTTGAAAATAGTTCATTTGACTCTCATAAAAGTGGTGCAGAAGCAAGCAAAATATATTACATTGAAAAAACAACTTCCTTTCCATGACTGTTTACATGACACTAACTGCACTACACCATTTCTATACTGCTTATTGTAGATCTTCATTGTAATACACGATTTTAACTTTCAGATAATAAATATATAGTTTTTTTTAGGCCTATTTAAAGCCCATTAAAACTCTCTTAATCCCTTTTAAAAACAGACAACAAATTTTTTAAAAGTTAAATCATTGTTCTAATGGTGAAAACATTGGTTTACTGATATTTACAACATTCAAGTTAAATATGAACTATCAACACTACATTTTCTATAAAGTATATGAAGAAGAAACAAATTTTATAAATATCAAGACATTTTTGGGGAATATTATTCATAAAAGTTTTTGTTGAGTAATTTTCAGGAAAATCTTAAAATTGACTGCTGGTCTACAGCGAAGGAAATCAGTATATATCTACAGGAGTCACGCTCCTGAAGTGTGCTGAAAATATTTCAGCTTCACCATATGTTAGGGCAAAGTTGTTTTTGACTCCATACACTGAGTAACAGTAGTGTTCTAGATGCTTCCTTGAAGTAGCTGGAAAGTAAAACAAAAAGTGAAATTTGTTGCATGCATAGCTGATGTTGATATCAATTACACTGAAAAACAAACTGTTGCCGATTGACAGTCATGTATTTTAATAGCTTACTGACCATTAACCTTTGTTCCAGCAAGTTATCATTTGATGATGAAAACTTGTATTCGGAAAGCAGTAAAAAGGGGGAGAAACATGTGACAAAACCCTAAATTAAGATTTGTGTTATCATGAGTTTTCCCCCATTATACATATTTAATCGAGTGCCTGAGTGCATTAATTGTGAACATCCCTATGTTTAGGAAATACCTCTTGATTTAAGAGTCCAATTTATAATTCATTTGGCAAATAAATTTATGAAAATATACATAAAAAGCAAAGTCTAAATATATAATAAACCTAACAATTTAATTATTAAGCAATAGATTAGATTAAGTAGATTAAACATTTTTACACAACACAATTCTGTATTTCTACTGTCTTTTTATAGCTATGACCACAATATACTGCATACATTACTCCATCCAATCATAGTTTCAATTAGGAATACATTAAATATCAATAAGGTACGTTCATACTCTTGCAAACTGTGAAATATGTAGTAGAACCTGTCTTAACCGTCACTTTACTAAGCCATTACCTATTCACACAAGCCATTCCGATTCCCCGTTAATTTTCCTATATAAATGTCCTATGTAGTGGTCAACTGCAGGATTTTTTTTATCTTCTGACCCATTTAAGAACAACTAAATTCACAGTTTAAAGCAGTTCTTGAAACTTTGTTCTGAAAGAGATTTTTAAAAAACACCAAAACAAAACATAAAATGAATATTTTATTGGTCTTTGAAAGACTGAAGGTAACACTTTTTTTAACAACTGCAGCATACCTGCATGTACATGTATAAAATCGTTTTGTACTAGTATACATGTTAAATCATCTTATGACCTTTCAATTGGGTCCAAAGCTTAATTCATTGCTCTGTAGATGTGATATGCAAATCTCTTAAGTATATACATATATATATATATATATAATACAGATCACTAAGGCTAAAGATAGTAAAATTACAATTTATTCTAATTTCAACCTGTTTTTTTTTTTTTTTAATATTGTACCCAAAGAAGACATTTTATTATAATAAAAAAATACATGCCAGGGTAAATCTGAGTTAATATGAAAATGATACAAAATTCTAAGTTCCATCTATCTATCTACTTCACAATGAAAGTACCTTTCTTGGGTCCCAAGTATGGTTTATAGGAACTGCAGCTTTAATATTACTTCAAATGCATGATCCTAAATTTTTGGAAGGAGCCTGGTTTCAGATGATTTTAGCCAAGTGAGGTAGCTTACATAGCTTGAATATTCTACTTGTATGAGATAAGGTTCTCACATTGCTTGAATATTCTACTAGTATGAGATGAAGCTCTCACATAGCTTGAATATTCTACTTGTATGAGATGAGGCTTTCACATAGCTTGAATATTCTACTTGTATGAAATAAGGCCCTCATAGCTTGAATATTCTACTTGTACGAGATAAGGTCCTCACATTGCTTGAATATTCTACTTGTATGAAATAAGGCCCTCATAGCTTGAATATTCTACTTGTATGAGATAAGGTCCTCACATTGCTTGAATATTCTACTTGTATGAGATAAGGTCCTCACATTGCTTGAATATTCTACTTGTATGAGATAAGGTCCTCACATTGCTTGAATATTCTACTTGTATGTATGAAATAAGGCTCATGCTTTCTTTCTTACTACTCCCATAGCCTTCATATATGATGCGACTGTCACATAATACCATGAAATTTGGTGAAAATAATGTTATAAAATCATTAAGTTTTGATCAATAGAAGTGACTTTTGACATCTCATATTCAGATGTTTTAAAATAATTTATGTATTGTGCATCATAGAATGACAAGTTGCATAGCAACCAACAACTTATGTAAGAATTATATTTACATATTACAAATGTGTCTTACTTATGACACTGCACATGAAATTTACATCAATTCTGGTGTGATAATTTAATGAAATAAAAATGTCTCAACATATTTAATGGAAGCTCTGTTTTGCGAATTCATTTCTAAGTTGAGTGAAAAGTAGCAAACTTTTAATGAGTAATTTATAAATAAGTGTTAATTTAAAATCATTGGGCATGTATAAAGTTTTCAAGAACTGGAATAAGTTACAAAATTGCTAAATATTATTTGCTATTGATTTAGAAAGTCTAAGGAAGAACAAAAAAACAATCACAAACATAGAAAATATACTGAAAATTTAAAAACCAGAAAGCATAATGTACTGTGATGATATTTTTCATGGATTCTGTAATTTCTACAAACCATGAATTTAAAAACTGAATAATTATCATTATGTACAAACATCAGAAAATTTTCTCAGATGGACAAATTTTAGTAACAAAGTTTTTTCTTCACAAAATCAGCAAAGATGATGAAAACTAATGACTTCAAAGTACCTAGGATATAGTTGGCAAATACAAAATTATAGATGATGAAAAATTAAATTGATGACTATGACAAAATTTCTTACCCCAATGCCACATTTACATTTCAAAGACAATTTGGCAGTTAGAAAAGGTAGACTAAATTTTCAACTGCACTGTAATTACATACTAAATTTTTCAATAAAGTGTAGTTCAAAGAGAAATTTATAGGACGAGTCAAGCTCAGCAAACTTGGCTGTTGCAAGATTGCCATTGTAAAGACTCCCAGTCCTCTGAAATGTAAATTCTAAAATGCCATAAGGGCACTGGTAGGGTTCTGAGGTGAATGGAATTTGCCCTTGAAGCAGCATTAGCTTTGCCCTTGGCTGAATAATACGTTTCAGTAGTAAATTTGTGGTCAGTAGAAATAATGTCTGTTGGTTTAAAACTAATATTTATCATGCTTGCAGTTAAAACTGTTTAAAGAGGAAAACAAATTTTATTGTAAATTGTTACATGCTAAGTAGCCTACTTAACAATTCTGCTGTGAATAATTTTAATAAAAACAAATTAGATACTATATATATATATATATATATATATATATATATATACATACATATATATATACACACACACACACACACATATGGTCATATCCAACTGCAAACTTCACATACCCAAATCCGCAGTTACAAAATGTGATGGCAGATGTATTTCTATGCAGCTTGTTAGAAATAATCAGTAGAACAAACAATATACACCATTAAGTTGATGGCGCTTTATGGAATGGCAGATTTGGGTCTAGGTTGCTTTGAGATGCACTCGACTTACAAGTGAGCACATATGGTACGTACACTGACGCCTCAAATGCAACTAAAACTTTATCATAATGTAATAAGGCGGTGATTTAAAAGAAATGATGACATATTAGTTTGTGCTTTTAAAATAAATGCCAGCAAACTATATAGGTAAAATTCCCAAAACCCTGAATAAATGGTGACAACAGAAATGATGCTGACCAACTGATCTTAAAATGTCTAGCATCAATTCTGATAATATCTTTGCACTGATATTCAACTGGCAACTTAATATGTTACACTGAATTATGACGATGATAATATTTATACTTGCAACACCAATAATATAAAACACAAAATTGCAATCAACACTATATTTAAATTTTTTTGTTTTCGATATGGAGCTCAAAATGTCAACTTTACAAATGCATCAAATAACACTTGAAATTAAAATATATAGACATGTCCATCAATATTTTTCTTCTGTGTACAAATAAGCAGAAATATATCTGAATATGAACACGTCGCAACACAACTAAAATGTCAGACAAGAACTCCATGCAATTGCTGTCGTGCCTACTCCACCATGGCATATTTAAAAACTTTACAATGTTGTTAGAACAAAAAAAGTAAGTCAGTGTGATTTACTATTGCCTGTGATGAGTAGAAAATAAACACTCATCATGACTACATAAAAAAAATGATGCTGTTGTAAAAGTGAGCCCTATGCATTGGATACAAACATAATCAACATTTTCATGTTCACAAATAGAATCATCCAAATTTAACATAAATTACAAATGTTATGCAAAGCATCAACTAATCAGTGATCAGTTGTTTAGAAAGATGTTTCTTCCTGACTGCCATCACATTTTGGAAAGAAAAAAAACTTCACTAAAATATGGTTAAAATGGTATTGCATTTTAACAGTATCTACTTGTAATTCAGAAAGTCAGCAAACAGGCTTCAACATCAACTTGTAATAATCATCAATACAAATAAAAATGTTAAATGCTTGATTTCAAGATGCTCGCCTAATGGTTTGAATAATTTTTAGATTTGTGAAATCATAACAACCTGCATATGTCATTTTGGTAACAAATACATGTTTAATGTGAGAAGAGTTACAATTGTTCATTGACAAACCTCCGAGTATATCAAAATTAAAGTCGTACACATATTAAAGAATAATTATGAAATATGCAATGCTGTCAGTCACTACAGTGCAATACCTGCCAAATCATTCATATATAAATGTATGTATGTTTGTTGCTTGTTTGATTAGGGTTTTTAACGTAGCTTTAAAAAAATTTCAGTCAAATCACTATGATGTCTGCAGTGATGCAGTTTTATAGTGATGTCAAGCACTGGGGCATCAAGCTGCAGACATGTAGCATGATGTCACACCCAGTCACATTATCCTGACACCAGGTCAACCAGTCCTAACACTAACCTCTTAATGCTGAGCATCAAGCAAGCTGTTAGTATCATTTTTGTAAGTCTTTGGTATGACTCGGCCGGGGATCGAACCCATGACCTCTTGCATCTGCAGTGGACGCTCTAACCACTAGGCCACCGGAGCGGTATATGTATGCATGTCTACAAGTCGTGTCCAACTGCATAGACCCAGATCTGCCAATGAATAACAGACCAGCAATTCCGGGTTTATGCATCTTGGTAGGAGTAATCAGTGAAAAACAATATAAACCCTGATATGTAAACAGTTTTCAAATTCCAAATCTAGGTCTATATTGTCTGCAGCTGGACTTGACTTATACGTTAATATAATATGGCTTTTTGCTAAACTTTGCATTTATGGAGAAAGAAAAAAGTCAAGAAGCATGAATAATGAATGATTCCTTTATGTTTTGAAATGTGCAAGGTTGGAATGTATTTTTCAAAATGATTTGACTAAGAAAAGAAAGAATTATATTAAAAATGTTAATATTTTATACAAGACTTAAATGTGTGGCGAAATTGATTTTTCCTTTTGCAAACATTATTCTAAACAGACTGACATTTGGTAGGATAAACTATGGCTGCAATACAGATAGTTGTTCAACTGTCACAAGTCTTTATGCTAATATTACCAATATTTCACATCTGCTTTTTCAGTGGTTTATTCCTGAGAAGCATTCATATACCAAAGTTAAGCAACATCAAATGTGCTATTATTAGTCATATTTCTGTGACATCAAAATTAAACTCGGCTAAAAACACAAAATTTACTCTGAATGCACATAAGTCTGCCTAAAGCAAAGAAATTAGGATTGATATTTTTTTAAAGTCACTTAGTGAAGAAAGATACAATGATTTGAAATATTGGTCCCATTTTTATTTAAATGCATTCAAAGGCCTGCTTGACATGAAACATAGCGCAGTATTAATGAAATATATGTTAATAATTACACAACTGGTGAGACAGCAGAGCTTTTTGTATTCACTATGTGGATGATACAGAAAATGAACTATTGAAAGAAATATAGCATTTGAAAGTGATCAAAATAACTAATCTGAAAGAGACCAACACATCTCATTTGCTGGTAAAACTGGCAAGCAATTCTAATATGCTGCACTGCAGAATGGTTATCTACCTTTATCTTGATGTCTTGACACTGCAGAATGGTTATTTACCATTATCTTGATGTCTTGACACTGCAGAATGGTTATCTACCATTGCCTTGATGTCTTGACACTGTATTTCATTTATCTACCATTACCTTGATGTCTTGACACTGCAGAATGGTTGTCTACCATTACCTTGAAGTTTGACATTGCATTTCATTTATGATTTGCCTGACAATACAGACTGTCTTTGACACACAGTATAGTTCACTAATCTTAAATTATTATAAATCTAATGAAATTTGCTCGAGTCCAACTGCAAACTACAAAGACCCAGATTGGCCATCACACAATAAACTGACAGGTATGGGTCTATGCAGTTTCTTTGCATAATCATTAGAAGAAACTATATAGACCTTGATATAACAGTGCATCATGGAATGATAGATCAGAGAATGTTGTTTGAAGCTGGACTTGTGAGTTAGTACACATGGTAGTGTTTTCTCATTTTCTTCATGACTGGCATGATGGAATGTCTGAATGAACACCTGAATTTTTGATAAAAGACAGGCCTGGCATCAATCAAGTCTGAATGAACACCTGAATAGGTAGGTACATTCATGACTTTTGACAGGAAGATGGGCCTGGCAACAATTACTGTCTGAATGAACACCCAACTACACAGATACATTCCTGTTTTGACTGGGGTATATTCCTTAATTTGTTTGACAGGAAGGCAGGCCTGGCATCAATCATATTCGAGTTCAACGCCTGACTAGACGGGTTCATTCTTGACTCTTTTGACAGGAAGGCCTGGCAATGGACATGCCTGAACGAACACCAGACTAACATGTAGATTCCTTTTTTTTTTCACAGGAAGGCAGGCCTGGCTTCAATTATGTCTGAATGAACACCTTACTATATAGGTAAATTCCTGATGTGACAGGAAGGCTGGCCTGGCATCAAACATGTCTGATCACCTGACTAGACAGGTACATTCCTCATTTTTTATGGGAAGGCAGGCCTGGCATTACACATGTCTGAGTGAACACGTGACTAGACAGATAGGTTCCTGACTGTTTTGTCATGAAGGCAGGCCTGGCATCAAACAGGATTGAATAAATACCTTACTTAACAGATACATTCCTCATTTTTTTGACAGGTAGGCAGGCCTGGCATCAAACAAGTCTGAACACTTGACTAGACAGGTACATTCCTTATTTTTTGACAGGTAGGCAGACCTGGCATCAAACATGCACAACCCATGTAAAGTTCCATTCTAGATAAGACTCTAAACTGTTTGTATAAAATACAGGATATTCAAGTAACATGTCAAGTTGTTAAAAGGTTACAGTCTTTTTGTGCATTGTATATTAATATATTTTTGATTCAACAAATTGTTCATGTATTCAATATAACTGGAAGCAAGGTTTTAGATGGTAAGTAACTACAATATATACAAAAATACCCTTTCCAAAACCCACATAGAGGACATTTACAATTACCAAAATGAATGTAAGTCTTGGGACAGGAAATGTTTGCGCGTGTTTCTGATGACATGCATGAATATACAAGTTTCATATTCGTAACACTTAAGACAAATTCTGAGGCATAATCGATAGTAACATCCTCCTCTAACTCAATTCTTAAGTCACTAGTTATACAGCTTTAGTCACTTACTAACTCACTTAACTGTTATGCAACAGTGCTTGTTTTTAGTCCATGACTACATCACTTAATTATTATACAGTACTATAACTTCTTTTAATCATTTACTAACTCACTTAACTGTTATTCAACAGTGATTGATGGCTTTTAGTCCATTACCAAGTCACTTAACTGTTAACTATGATGGCTTTTAATCAATCACTAAGTTATTGAGCTGTTACACAGTACAATGATTGCTCCTAGTCAATTACTGTCATTTAATATTTTTACAGTACAATGATTGTTTTTATTTCTTTATTTTTGTGTGTATGTTTTGTATTTTTCCATATAAACATAAAAAAGATCTCTAGAAAAAAGCATATCTTAACATTTAATGCAAACCAATCAACTAGTAATGCATTAAGAAACTTCTTAATCTGCTCAAAATATTTAAAACATTTTAATTTTGAATCACATTAGCCAAACTTGTCAGCACATTGCTCATGCCTTAGGTACATTTAATGTTGTATGATGTGGCAATCAACCAATATACACCATGTTGTCAGTTAGTCATAATTGTTGTATGATGGGGCAATCAACCAATATACACCATGTTATCAGTTAGTCATAATTGTTGTATGATGGGGCAATCAACCAATATACACCATGTTATCAGTTAGTCATAATTGTTGTATGATGGGGCAATCAACCAATATACACCATGTTATCAGTTAGTCATAATTGTTGTATGATGGGGCAATCAACCAATATACACCATGTTATCAGTTAGTCATAATTGTTGTATGATGGGGCAATCAACCAATACACACCATGTTATCAGTTAGTCATAATTGTTGTATGATGGGGCAATCAACCAATATACACCATGTTATCAGTTAGTCATAATTGTTGTATGATGGGGCAATCAACCAATATACACCATGTTATCAGTTAGTCATAATTGTTGTATGATGGGGCAATCAACCAATATACACCATGTTATCAGTTAGTCATAATTGTTGTATGATGGGGCAATCAACCAATATACACCATGTTATCAGTTAGTCATAATTGTTGTATGATGGGGCAATCAACCAATATACACCATGTTATCAGTTAGTCATAATTGTTGTATGATGGGGCAATCAACCAATACACACCATGTTATCAGTTAGTCATAATTGTTGTATGATGGGGCAATCAACCAATATACATTTTGCTATCAGTTTAAGTCCTAGCTGTGGCATATTTGAAATCAATGAACTTAATCACAATGAGAAATTTCACTTCAATAGATCCTATTATCAAATGTACTGGTCTGTTTGACCCATACCAAAAGACATGATTAACAGTGGTCTGTTTGACTCGTACCAAAAGACATGATTAACAGTGGTCTGTTTGACCTATACCAAAAGACATGATTAACAGTGGTCTGTTTGACTCGTACCAAAAGACATGATTAACAGTGGTCTGTTTGACCCATACCAAAAGACATGATTAACAGTGGTCTGTTTGACCTATACCAAAAGACATGATTAACAGTGGTCTATTTGACTCGTACCAAAAGACATGATTAACAGTGGTCTGTTGGACCCATACCAAAAGACATGATTAACAGTGGTCTGTTTGACCTATACCAAAAGACATATTTAACACTGGTCTGTTTGATCCATACCAAAAGGCATGATTAACAGTGGTCTGTTTGACCCATACCAAAAGGCATTATTAACAGTGGTATGTTTGACCCATTGAATGCAGTCGAGAAACTTCATGTTTGACCCATTTTAGTCTTAATCACTGGATTAAATGTGGTCCTCACCATTTAGGACCAACTAGATATCATAAGAAGTCTATTAGTGAAAACTCCATGTCATTATGACCTCTTATTACAATTTAATAACAATAAAAAAATTTTTAAGATGGCTGCCATGGTGGCCGTATCGATATAAGATTGGCAGCATTTTCATTTTGGACCAATTAAACATCATAAAAGTCTTCTGATGAAAACCCCATTTAGAGATGTTCATCCATTCAAGAGAAGTTGCAATAACAAGGTTTTTAAGATGGCCATACTCGATTTCAAATCTGCGTCACCATCAGATAGAATCAGTTAGACATGGCAAGAAGTTTTTTTTCTTCTCACAATTCCATGTCAATATGATCAAATGTAAATGCTATTCCCTAGCTATAGTTTAATGTACATAGCAAAAATAATAAATTAATCTCATATAAAAAGGCAGAGGCTTTACTTATTATGTGAAAACCTATAGTAATACTAAATGAATGTCAATATCCAACCGAATTATAAAAATTATTTGAAAAGGAAATACAATATTTATTCTTCTACAAGGAGAGTCCTACTTCAAACTGAACAGACCTTATCAGCCATCTCATCTTGTGCTAGCAGATCTGGATCTGTGCAGTCTGTTAGATTAATCAGTAAAACAAGCAACATAGGCCCTGATCTGCCAATGTATTATGTAGTCTGTTAGATTAATCAGTAAAACAAGCAACATAGGCCCTGATCTGCCAATGTATTATGTAGTCTGTTAGATTAATCAGTAAAACAAGCAACATAGGCCCTGATCTGCCAATGTATTATGTAGTCTGTTAGATTAATCAGTAAAACAAGCAACATAGGCCTTGATCTGCCAATGTATTATGCAATGCAGATCTGGGTCTATGTTGTTTATATGAAAAGAAGAAAACATACACAAAACTGAAAAATATCTTTCTTGATTTCTCAAATAAAATTGATGAGCCTAATTTGTAACATTCCTATCTACAGAAAATGTCCCTTAACTGGTAAGCCTGGACACATAACATAATTCATATCAGTCTCTTTATGACCAGTAAGTCACGAATTACAACATTATGGTTAATATTAATCTATTGTGAACTGCTAAGTTGGAAATTATAACATTATGAAATCATACACTGCTTGGCAATTATAAAAAGAAAAGTTTTCAAGGCATCCCAAAATGTTTGGAACATAAAAACAAAATATCACTGCTGTGCTGCATGTGTTACAGTAAATAAAAAAATTAAGTTGGACAATAATTAAGGGTGACACAACTTTTACAGTGTCTCAAGACTTACATTTATTATGGTAGATCAATTAGTAAATTGCTCCATAATAAAAACATTAGTTATTAATGGCTGTAATGTTACTCTGGCAATAAGGTTGCATTGGAAAGAAGAAAACTGCTTGTAGCTCTAAAATGAATTTCAAGCTGATTTACAGGAATGTTTTTAATCGTCCTGAATAGCAAAAAAGTCATGATACAGCTATTAGTCAGATATTACTATCATAATACAGCTGTCTGTTAGATATTACTATCATAATACAGGTGTCTGTTAGATATTACTATCATAATACAGCTGTCTGTTAGATATTACTACCAGAATACAGCTGTTATATATTACTACCATAATACAGCTGTCTGTTAAATATTGCTATCATAATACAGCTGTCTTTTAAAAGTTACCATCACAATACAGTATCCTTTTAAATATTACTATCATAATACAGCTGTCTGTCAGATATTACTATCATAATACAGCTGTCTGTAAAATATTACTACCAGAATACAGCTCTGTTAGATATTACTATCATACTACAGCTGTTAGATATTAGTATCAAATACAGCTGTTAGATATTACTATCAAATCAGCTGTTAGATATTACAATCATGGCAGATTATCTATTCTCCTCTTAAGAAGGTCACTCATAACTGATAATTTTCCATTCATTGAGTCAGAAATATCCGTCAGCTTGTCTGCAATAGTCCTTGTCAGTGTATCTGTTAAGTTGTACAAGACTGGTTCCATAAATTTTTCTATAACTTTGACTGTTTCTGGAGGAAGATCAGTGGAACCAGTACAAGGCAAATCCTTAGTGGATATCACATTCTGGGATATGTCTGGTGCTGATTTCCTGCTCTGTGTCAAACAGGCTAGAGTATTCTGTGCGTCTTGAAATGCATCTTTCATTCGTTTGGATGTTTCCACTGACTTTTCATCTCGATGTGATGATATCTGAATGAAAATTTTAACAATTCAGAATGGTAAAAAATTCAATGTTTGTGAAATATCAGCTGACTTAATGTTATAAAAGTTATGTTTATAAAAGGTACATTAACAATGGAGACAGAACATGGAACTTATCCATACAATTTCAAACAAACAACTGAAATAAGAAAATGTCTGGAAAAATACTGATAAAACTCATTTACTATATGAAACCCTTGACACCAAAACCAACCACTCTATTTTAGTCATTTATTTGTAAACTGTTATTTTTTAAAAAAAGCTACACTTCACAAGACTATTTAGATCTGACCCATTTTTTTTACCAAAACTTAGTTGAAAGACGATTTGTTGCCACCACCCACCCCACCCAACCCCCGTTTGCTAGACATTACAAAATGGTCAGTGACTGTTGATGGGGCAAATTGTCGAACTATGGATTTAGTAACATGATTTGCAGACCAACACAAAATATAGACAAAAAACACAAAATGCCAAATATTGTACAAATTAACTGAATCATGATATATCAATAAGATCCAACAGAATATTCACTGTCATGGCTTTGTCCTATCTTTGCAATAAAACTAACCAAGGCCAACACCCACTGTCTTCTCATAATGATATGATTTGGAAGAATTTTCATTTCCACTTGCTCAGAGTTCCCCAATGCATGGAATTTGTGTTTTCTCAGTGTATCAAACAAGGCATATCTATTCTTGTAAAGGTACTTTGTTCTTTAGTGCACAATAACAATTCTACAATAGTACTATTTTTAAAGTCCATGGGATAAACTAGTACAAAAAGAATAAAATAAAACTACATGTCCAAAATGTTATGAGCATTTGCAAATGAACTATGTGTAACTACAGTAGAACCTTTCTTGAAAGACCATCCCTTCCTCCCAAAAAGTATGGTCTCTCAAGACAGGTGGTCTCTCATAACAGGCCATACCAACATATCATAAACAAAGCTGTGCATTTAGAATATGGTCTTGCAAGACAGGTTGTCTCATAGCAGTGATCTTTCAAGGCAGGTTTAACTGCATCTCCATAAACCTTTCCCAACCAGATCAGTACGAAATAAAATTACCAACATTCTCTACCAAATTTACTTGCTGCCATCTAAAGCCTACCGTATGCTGAAAAATGGCATTAATCCCCACAAAACACACACACATATGTTAATAATAATAATAATAATAATAATAATAATAATAATAATAATACTGGTAATAGGTACATGGAATTATATTTTGTTCAAAATCCAAATTTGAAAGGTTAATCTTTAATCTGCATACAGAGGTTGTCAATGTACAAAGAATTTGGTATTTTCCCCTGGGTAGCTACTATAGACAGGTTTGACTGTACAGTGGGACCCCGCTATAACCCGCCCCGCTATAACCCGAATTCGGATATAACCTGGTCGTGGCATGGCTCCCGAAATTTCGGGTAATTTATTACATGTACAGGTATTTTTCTCAAAGACCAAAAAAAAAAAAAATTTAAGTATGAAAAAAAAAATTAAGAGTTTAATTATCATTCTCATATTCGTCTAAACAGTGCGAAAAAGAACATGTAGAAAATGTATTATCAAATTTCTTCTAGTTTTGTGCCAAAATAAACGTCGGAAATACGAACCAATTGCTGGGCCTACTGAGAACTTTGATCTTTGTTTATTGTTGAAAAATTACAGCTTATAAGTGTCAATATTATAATTACTGATTCCTGAGTAATGAAGCCATCGTGTCTACTTTGTGTTTGTCTTGAATGCATTCCGAATACAATCGTTGCTCAAATAATCTCCGATATATGTTCTCTTAATTTCATAGACAACTAAGCAACAGCCAATGCGGCGGCTGATAAAAGATTCTCACCAGAATGTATAAATCAATTAATTTAAGTACATTGTTTATCATCAAAATGAACTGCCGAGCTAACCAGTGACATATTTCAGTGGTTAAAATACAGCCAGTTCTGCCTGCTGTATTTATTAGAGTACATCAAAAGAACATGACGCAATAACTGGGCGGCAAGTTCAAAGGACTTTGACTAGCAGCTTGGGTGGGAAAATGTGCTGAAATTTACAATGACTGAATTCAGAGACAGAAAGATGCTGAGATGTACATGTAGTTATTATAAGAATACACTTTAGCTTCCATTATTTAATCTATGGACATGTACTATTTCATCATTCATTACGTACACCCATTACGTAATTTTTGTTTTTTTCTTTTCATTGAATTCAGTCACATAATGATCTGTGACAAAATTATTGAATATTTTACATCCGTGTGTGGATATTTTCAATGGAAATATTTGTATTATGGATTCAATGTATGTTACAAGATTCGCTGGTGAGTACACTGTGTTGATACTCTTTTCGTGCAATAGATTATACATGTATACATAAATTAGACACGTGTATGTACCAATGCATGGTTCTCAGAATAAAGTAATATATTATATCTGCAATTTCTGTTACCACAGCAAATGTTTTTCTCATTTAATATATATTGATCAAAAATGGTAATTGTGCCATGCATTTTCGCACCCATCTTTATGTAAACCCCCCCCCATCAATTAAATCCAAAAATGTGTTGGTATTGTACATGGTTGCTTATAACACGGTTCGGTTCATAGCCCGGTCGGATTCTATGGCTCCCAACTACCGTGTTATAGCGGGGTCCCACTGTATGCAGAACATGAGGAATATAGGAATAAAGTACATAATGATTTTAATCAAGTGGTCTGTGTAGGAAACGGCCAGCTGACAAAAGTCTAGTTGACCAAGTATTCTTTGATGATTTTTGATGGTCTGTTACATGCTTAAAACATGGACCAAACTAAACTATTAATTACTGTGATAAATTAGAAGTCCAATGATGATATACCAATATGTTATTTAGCATTTAAACCAATTATGTACAAATACATGTAGCATGTAAAATGTAACAAAGGGAAACAAAGTATCGTTCTCCCACTCCAAATCCAAGACCATTTGTCTTTCATTAAGGTTGAGCATTTTTAACACCATCTCTCTTACATTGGGGGTTACCCCTTTTATACTGCAGAATAAGTGAAATTAAGATAGGGGACTAGAATAATTCTATGGATTTTTCTTCATCATTAAGATAGGGGACTAGAATAGTTCTATGGATTTTTCTTCATCATTAAGATAGGGGACTAGAATAGTTCTATGGATTTTTCTTCATCATTAAGATAGGAGACTAGAATAGTTCTATGGATTTTTCTTCATCATTAAGATATGGGACTAGAATAGTTCTATGGATTTTTCTTCATCATACTAATTTGGGATAATTGATAGAAAACTCACCTTTTGATATAGCTCTGTTGCATTTTTAACCGCCCTCATAAGATCCTCTATGGCTGCTTCACATAATGTGAGGGAGTCTGAAACAGACACTAAAGCTTTTAGCAATGGCTACAATGTCAAAAAAAGTGGCATGCACTTTACAAGGGCAGTAAACAGATAAATTTCTGTTGGAAAACCAAAAGTATGGGGAAGATGGATATTTAAGGTCTTTAATACTTCTAAATCATGATGTGGAATGATGAAAAGTGAACTAACTTAAGGTCTCATTATCTCTGCAATATGTTTTATATGAGTGATGTTGTTCTCCAATGATGAATTTAATGTTTCACAGTTTGTTTGTAGTTTTCCCCCCCCCCCCATATTTTGACAAGTAGAGAATAACCCAAAATTATCTGGTTGAAATTCAACAAATTATGGTGAAGTTATCTTGCGGAAATCAGTCGGAAGGGCATGCAATCAGGGTCATAACTCTTCTAAATATGACTAAACCCAATACTACACATTACTATGAGATAATGCTCATATCAAATTTCATCATAATATGTTGAATGGTTCCTGGGCTATGCCAGGTACAATCAACATCCCATGATAAAATATGAAGTTAGCTGGCAAGAGCCACAACTCTTTCCAAAAATGGTTTTAAAAAGACAAAATCCATACAAGGCAGAGCTAGGTCTCTCAGGCAATATGCACACCTACAGCATCTTAATATGATGGATGGTTCCTGAGCAAAGCGGGTTAAAAGCAACATCTGTTATGAAAATATCAAGTTAACTTTCAAGGGTCATAAATGGCACAGCTTGCTTTCTTGAAAATGTACACACCTAATTACTATAGGCTGTGTGCATCAGAATCAAGGACCCTAACAAGAGCATGTATTTTTTTTTAAAACATTATCTCAACAACAGTCATCTAAAAACAAATATAACCCCAGTCCCCTGCTTCTGCTGAAAGTATCCTACGGTTGATCATTCATATTACCTGTGCTATACAGTACAGCACAAATTGCTTACCATACATCTCACGTCTAACTGCACACAAAACTGACCCTGATCTGCTATCATATAATGCATTGTTTGTTCTACTGATTACTCCTTGTAAATTGTACAGTGGTCTATGAAGTCTTTTAGCTGGATTTGACTTATTAGCAAGTATATGTGGCATACCCATGCAAAACGTTGTAACCAACTGGGAAAATTCTAAGTATGAAACAGCACCTAAATTTCACATGACAAAACTTATTTAATTGGTACTTATTTATCATAGCACTGTCAGCAGGTGCTAGTTATAATTTCAGTGATTAAAATTTCATTCAATGTTGTTATTTACAGTGTACTGAGAATGTTGTTTGGAAAGAAGATTGAGAAAAATATATGACTTTTTCTTAAATGTTGAGAATTTCATGATGTTAATTCAAATTTACATTGCTAAGCACTGGTTGTGCCAATAAAACAATAAAACACTGGTTGTGATTTGTCAAGGTTCCATTTACCAGTTTTAATTGTGTTTATCTTCAACAAATCCAGGTCAATATTTTTGACATTTTCTTCCACACCGGACACTCAATTGTACTGGTCACTGCCATTTCACCTCTGTCCACATAGGTTTGAGTCTTCGGTTCAGCCAAGATCAGTATATGTGAGAAACCTTGCCAGTAGCTTTCCATTGGTTGGTGGTTCTTTCCGGGGGTTTTCCCCGGGTTCTTCCTCCACCTGTTATACTGGCTGTCATGTATAGCTTATCACATGCTGAAAAACGGCATTAAACCCCAAATCAACATATGTTAAGTTAGAATAGGCAGTTAATTTTTGTGTTACATATCTAAGATTTGTTACTTACATAATGTTGCATTTTACATGTAAACAAAAATGTAGTGTCAAATCTGTGTAATATTCCTCTTCTCCATTTTAGTATTTTCTTCTATTCATTCTAATAAATATTTTTATCTAATTTTTTTATTAAAAAAAGTTACTAAATCAGATTACATGTTTATTAGATTTATATGTCAAACTAACACAAAGCAACAGAAACAAATAAAACAATAACTTTTCTCTAATTTCAAAACTGAATATTGTCTAGATCTTTAAAAGGACTCAAATTGTAAGATACCTGAGGGAGAATGGCCATCATTTCCTATAGGCTGAATCTTCAGCTGCCTGAATGTTGTCTGTGATACACTGTAATACAAATACATAAATTCATTAAACAGCCCATACAGAATTTGCTGTGTTAACAAGAGACCATTCTATTATCAAAGTTAAAAGCTAAACAAAATACCAAAGAACATATTGTCCTGTACTATTTAATATACAAGATGGCCAGGGCTTGTATGTCAAGAAAATGAATGATCCATTGCTGTAAAATGAGTGACATGTTGTGTGTGTGTGTGTGATTAGAATTTTTAACGAAGCTTTAACAATTTTTCAATCATATCGCTAAGATGCAGTTATATTGATATCTAGATTTGTTGCTACTGTAAAAGTAGTTTAGGATGTGTAGTAATAACAAACTTGTGCTAATAGATGCAGTGACATTGGATAACAGACAACAGCCATCCAATAAGCTCTTCTGGTCTATGACCAGTTGACATAACAAGAGGCCCAAGTAGGCCTAAAATCGAACAACTGGCTGACATTTGCTTCATGGAAAAATGCAAGCAACGTTGATTAAGAAACTCAGTTAGCTGGATGTTTATTGACGTTTCTTCAATGCTGTGTTGACTGTACAGATTTATGAAACAATTGTTTAAAGCGTTCTTTAGCATTGGATCTGTCTAGATCCATATTTAAAGGCATATCAGCATCATTCGTCCAATACTAAAAAACCACAATACCAGAGCACTAGGTGTCAAACTGAAAGGCCCATATACCAGGGCATTAGGTGTCAAACTGAAAGACCCATATACCAGTCAACTAGGTGTCAAACTATATCAAGGCATTAGGTGTCAAACTGAAAGGCCCATATACCAGGTCATTAGGTGTCAAACTGAAAGACACATATACCAGGCAACTAGGTGTCAAACTATATCAAGGCATTAGGTGTCAAACTGAAAGGTCCATATACCAGTCAACTAAATGTCAAATTATACCAAGGCATTAGGTGTCAAACTGAAAGGCACATATACCAGGTCATTAGGTGTCAAACTGAAAGGCTCCTATATCAAGGCACTAGGTGTCAAACTAAAAAGCCCCTATACCAGTTCACTATTTGTAAAACTATATCAAGGTATTTGGTGTCAAATTAAAGGCCTCTATACCAGGGCACTAGATGTCAAAGTAAACGATCCTTATTCCAAGGCACTATGTGTAAAATTAAAAGGCCCCTATACTATTACAAAATATCACTACAAATCGTTTCCTCAGAATCTTGGCATTGTTGATAACATCACTGACACCATGAGTCAACCTATGCCTAGCCTATGCCTCACAAAAACTAGCAATGTGTTCATGGAAAATGAAAGCCCCACAACAGTACCTGAGAACGTACCTAAATGCAGAACTGGTAGGTACATGGACAGACAGATGAATGGACAGATACTGGTATCACTTAATGCTCCTAATACAGTGGGACCCCGCTATAACCCGAATTCGGATATAACCCGGTCGTGGCATGGCTCCCAAAATTTCGGGTAATTTATTACAGGTATTTTTCTCAAAGACCAAAAAAAAAAAAATTTAAGTATGATAAAAAAAAAATTAAGAGTTTAATTATCATTCTCATATTCGTCTAAAATGTGTAGAAAATGTATTATCAAATTTCTTCTAGTTTTGTGCCAAAATAAACGTCGGAAATACGAACCAATTGCTGGGCCTACTGAGAACTTTGATCTTTGTTTATTGTTGAAAAATTACAGCTCATAAGTGTCAATATTATAATTACTGATTCCTGAGTAATGAAGCCATCGTGTCTACTTTGTGTATGTCTTGAATGCATTCCGAATACAATCGTTGCTCAAATAATCTCCGATATATGTTCTCTTAATTTCATACACAACTAAGCAACAGCCAATGCGGCGGTTGATTAAAGATTCTCACCAGAATGTATAAATCAATTAATTTAAGTACATTGTTTATCATCAAAGTGAACTGCCAAGCTAAACAGTGACATAATTCAGTGGTTAAAAAAATAAAGCCAGTTCTGCCCGCTGTACATCAAAAGAACATGATGCAATAACTGGGCGGCATGTTCAAAGGACTTTGACTAGCAGCTTGGGTGGGAAAATGTCCTGAAATTTACAAGGACTGAATTCAGAGACAGAAAGATCCTGAGATGTACATGTAGTTATTATAAGAATACACTTTAGCTTCCATTATTTAATCTATGGACATGTACTATTTCATCAATCATTACGTTTGTTTTGTTTTGTTTGTTTTTTTTATGGTTTAACGCCATTTTTCAGCACAATATATAGGCTATACATGGCGGCCAGTATTAGTGGTGGAGGAAGAAACCGGAAAAACCCCGGAAAGAACCACCGACCCACGAGAAGCTACTGGCAAGCTTTCTCACTTAACTACATTAGCCGAATCTTAGACTCGAACCCACGCAGACAGAGGTGAGATGGCAGTGGTCCGTAACGGACAGCGCTTTAGACCACTCGGCCACTCGGGGCCCCTCAATCATTACGTACACCCGTTATGTAATTTTTGTTTTTTTCTTTTCATTGAATTCAGTCACATAATGACCTGACAAAATTATTGAATATTTTACATCCGTGTGTGGATATTTTCGATGGAAATATTTGTATTATGGATTCAATGTATGTTACAAGATTGGCTGGTGAGTACACGGTGTTGATACTCTTTTCATGCAATAGATTATACATGTATACATAAATTAGACACGTGTATGTACCAATGCATGGTTCTCTGAATAAAGTAATATATTATATCTGCAATTTCTGTTACCACAGCAAATGTTTTTCTCATTTAATATATATTGATAAAAAATGGTAATTGTGCCATGCATTTTCGCACCCGTCTTTATGTAAAACCCCCCTCCATTCAATCCAAAAATGTGTTGGTATTGTACATGGTTGCTTATAACACGGTTCGGTTCATAGCCCGGTCGGATTCTATGGCTCCCAACTACCGTGTTATAGCAGGGTCCCACTGTACATTCATGATACAGCATTATATTATTACTGATCAAAATCAATTTAACCTATCTGAATTTATTTCAGTGTTCAAGTTACACTTTGCCACATAATTGTTCATCTTTTACCTGTTATTAAGTTCTGTGTCTGTATCTGAACCGACACCTGTATCCGTGGTACTGCGTGGACTGTGACTACTTCCTGGAGACAAGTGTTTCGGCAGTGGCTCAGTGTCTGAACTTGATAAAATCATGCCTGGGCCAGGAACGCTATCCATATTTCCTGGCATAGCACTAACCACACCTGAACCAGCCTCTGTAACTTTGACTGTGCTAGGTTTTGAATTGTCCATCACTGCCCCAACTAACACAGACTTTAATGAAGTTTGGTCCCCTTCACTATTGTATTGAAATGCATGAAATGCAGAATGTCCTTGAAAATCCTGGATTTTGCCATGACTTGACACATGTGGAATTGTTGCAGAGGATGACACAGGTGCACCTGTTACACTGGTCATTGCTGTAGTTACAGTATGACTGGAGATGTGTGATGCAACACCTGATGAGGTACTGATAGACATAGGACATGAAGAGGTGATTCTTGGACTGGCAGTGGTATATTTAACAGGGAGGGGACTTGCATCCCTGGTTCTTTCTCTTAAAGGACTTGAGGAACGATGTTGATCTGTGGATCTATTCAACTGAGCTATCCGCTCCTTTACACTGGGTGAGGAACTTAGGTCCTCATCTTGACTGGAGAAACTGGAGTCTAAGCTTCTAATTTCTTTGGAATGTTTCTGTGAGTTTAAGTCCACTATAACAACATCTTTTGATAAATAATTTTTACCAGTTGACTGTGCATTGGATGATAATTGGGATGATGATTTATTTGATGGTGGAACTTGTGATGCAATTGGAATGTCTCTTTCTGGGAGATCATCTGGATTAACATTGAGAGCAGAAATCAGTCTTAGTTCAGCTGCTGTTGATTCAATTTCTGAAGCAACAGACAGGAATTTTGGATCTGACAAGGAATCATTCTCACTGGAATGTATTCTATCAGTTGATGCATTTGAGCTTTTGCTGATACTGTTTGATGATGAAAGAGAAGGCAACTCACGCTTATGTTTTCCTTTGTCCCCAGCTGAGTTGTCTCCATTCAGTATTCCAGATTTACCTAGCAGAATGTTTTTCGCCTGATCAAGAGTCAACTCTGATGGTTTTCTTTTGGTCTGAACTGTCTTTTTTGTATACTTATCTTGTTTACCTCTAGGAGCACCAACTACTGTTGGAGGAGGCATCAACTCTTTGTCCTTCTTGTGGCTCTCATCTCCCTTGTGACTGTCCTCACTCTTTAGACTTGTTGACCCTGTTGATTTCCTTGATGTTGTAGAAGGAGGGGTTGATTTTTGTTCTTCTGTTCCTATTTTAAAAGTGCTAGACAAGGAGGATCTTCCAGTTGTTCCTTGTCTTACTTTTTGAGTCTGTGTGGTTCCAGTAGAATTTCTATTGGATTCAGAGACTAGTGATAAATGTGGACTTTTTCTACCCAATTTATACTCTGCTGAAAAATCTGGCACACTTTTGGACATGTCTGAATTTAAACCTGAACGTGGTGGGCCAATCTTGTAGTCATACTTCTCAAAATTTTCTTCATCTGACAGCAGAAGATCTGGTTCTGAGGAATAAGATGACAACTTAGGCTCAGTCCAGTCCTTGCCTTTTATTGGCACCTCTTTCACCATTTTCCCCTTTATAGAACTCAGTTCCTTTGAAATACTAAGACTCTGCATTGAGGTTGATTTTGACTTTGACAAGTTAGTTGATGGTTTGCTTTGTCTCTGTTTTGTCCCTCTACTTGTTAGTGACATTTTGTTGTCCATCTTCTTTGACACATTGGATGGTGCAGTTGTCCTTGTGGTTGTGCCTGTGCTGGTCCTTGACTGCTGTTTGGATATTTCCTTGCTGGATTTAGCTTCCTTTTGATTTAATTCATCTCTGCCAAGAGAGAGGCTCCTGGGTCTGGCAGTCTTGGAGACTGAAGACCTTGTTGGTGTATTAAGACCATCATCCGTTCCATCATCACCTGGTTGAAAAAAAATAAAAGATAATGTAAAGTCTTCTTCCAGTTGTGCAACCCATAAAAAGCTTAAAGCCCAAGTCTGAGGTTGAAATCTTTTTTTAATCAATCACAAATTATGTTACTTTTGAAAGTTTGTTTCTGTCTGGCTGGAAGTGGAAACACTAAGGATCATACAGGCACTCAATTGGTCCTGGTAAGTGTTAACTGGAAATCATTAAACTAATGTATTTAATATGAGCTGGAGATTCTGTTTAGACCAACCACAATTGATATTATGTTTGAAATACAATATCATACAAATTTGGTGGTGGAAACTCATACTCATACTCAAGTTCAGGTTTGTTTTATGATCCCCTGGCTACATGGTCAGTGAATGGATAAGCAATCTTTTAATCTAATGATTTATGAGACAGACATCTAAGACCTTTTAAAATTAGGAATAAAAAACTGGAATTTCTGAAAAACATAGCAAGAAAACTGTAATGACAATAACATCAATGTATAGCAAAATAAACAAAAATAGCAAATTTAAGTGAGATTGCTGATTGTGAGTGTGACATTTAAAAAATCCATTTTATAAAAGTTTACCAAAGTAAATTAATACTTTTGTCCAACAACAACATAAAACTGCATAACGTTGAGCAAGAACTCCCCATTCACCCCAGTTAGTGGTACTCTTACTTGACACACAAACTTTTGAAATCTTTCAATGTTAAGCAGTCTTGGTACTTGATAAGTGAAAGCTTTCATTGTTCGAAATTGACCAAATTAGCTTTTCTTTGTTGACCCTAACTGACATAGAGCTTAGTAAACAGTAACATCCATTGCAAAAACTATTTTTGCAAAATTTTAATTTCTCTCAAGTAGCTGAGTGGTCTAAATTGCTCTCTGTTACAGATCACTGCCATCTCACCTCTGTCTGCATGGTGTTGAGTCTCAGATTTGGCCAATTGTGGGTATGTGAGAAAGCTTGCCAGTAGCTTTTTGTGGGTCAGTGGTTCTTTCCTGTCATGTATAGCCTATCGTGCGCTGAAAACGACTGTTAAACCCCACAACAACTTCTCACAAAACAATGAGGTAAAACTTACTAATTGAAGACATACTCCAAACATCAACTAGAAACCTATGCCAAAAATATCCCTTTAATTATTACCCCCTTCCTTTGCCTTATCTCCTGCACCTGCAATACCATGGTTACAGAATATGTGCTGATTAAATGTATGTGGGACCATAACAATTCACTATAAAAGGATACAATAACACTTAAACCAACAAGACACAATGATCAAAAACTGCCAATATTTATGGATCAATAAGGTATAATGGTTAAACATCCAGCATGATACAATGACCAAGAACTTAATATTTATGGATCATATATGGTTTAATGTTTTAACATCCAGCATGAAACAGTGGTTTACAAACATGAAACAGTACCAATGACTGTCAATATGTATATATCTATAGAGTTTAATGGTTTACCAGCATGAAACAGTGACCAAGGACTGTCAATATGTATATATCTATAGAGTTTAATGGTTTACCAGCATGAAACAGTGACCAATGACTGTCAATATGTATATATCTATAGAGTTTAATGGTTTACCAGCATGAAACAGTACCAATGACTGTCAATATGTATATATCTATAGAGTTTAATGGTTTACCAGCATGAAACAGTGACCAACGACTGTCAATATGTATATATCTATAGAGTTTAATGGTTTACCAGCATGAAACAGTGACCAAGGACTGTCAATATGTATACATCTATAGAGTTTAATGGTTTACAAACATGATAAGGTGAGCAAGAACTGACAATATTTAAATAGCTAACCCACATAACCCACATAACACAGATACCAAAAACTGCCGATATGTAAACACACACACACACACACACACACACACACACACACACACACACACACACATATATATATAATTTAATGGTTTACTGGCATGACACAATGACAACAAACTGCAAATATGTACATAAATAGAGTTTCATGGTTTACCAGCAGTACACAGATACCAAGTGCTGTCAATATGTACATATCTATAGTTCAATGGTTTACGTGCAGGACACAGATACCAAGAAATGCCAATATGCACATATCTATAATTTAATGGTTTACCATTAAGAAACAATGACCAAGAAATGCCATTATCTATAATTTAATGGTTTACCAGCATGACACAAAAACCAAGAACTGCCAATATGTATATATGTATAATTTAATGGTTTACCAGCATGACACAAAGACCAAGAACTGTCACTATATATATATATATATATATATATATATATATATATATATATATATATATAAATTTATGGTTGACCAGCAAGACTCAAAGACCAATAAGTTTATTGGTTTACCAGCAAGACACTATGACCTAGAAATAAAAATATGTACATACCTATATTATTCAACATTCTTTATGATGCTGTTGCGGTCACAGCTTAACTGTTAAAAACAAAAGTTCTTCAAATCTGAAACATTTTCATGTAAGACAAACTAGATACCATTAGAAGACTTTTGGGAGAAAGTCCATGCCAATATGACCAACAGGAGTATTAGCAAGATTTTCAATATGTTCCATGTAGGTGCCATATTGGCTGTCTGCAAGACATCATTTTCATTTAGGACCAACTGGACATCATAAGAAGTCTGATGGTTAAAACCCTATATGTGACCAATTATACTCAAGTAACGATAAACAAATTTTCAAGATGACCAACAAAGTTTAAACAAGATGACCATTCCAGGTATAAAAAAAAATCATAAAATATTTTGAGGTGATAATCCATTGTCGACATCACTTGCCATTTAGAAGTAGCAAGAACATTGTTAAGATGGATGTCCTGTGGTTAGATCAGCACCATTTTCATTTAGGAACAAGAATATTTCATCATAAGAAGCCTTTCCATAACAACCCATGATAAAAAGATTCATTCAGGCAAACTAGCAAAAACAAGATATTTTAAATGGCTACTGTTGCTGCCATACTGGATGGCTCCATTTTCATTTATGCCCAGATAGATAACTTAAGAAGTCATCTGGAGAAGCCCAATGCTGATATGACTTCTGTTCAGGTGGAATGGAGCATGATTTTCATGATGCTGCCATGGTGACCATATTAGACATCAAGTGGGCATCATAAGAAGTCATTTAGTGAAAACACATTTTGACATTATCATCTTTTCAGGATGAGAAGCAATACAATTTTTCAAGATGACCACTGTGGTACCATTTTTATATACTACCATTGAGACCTTTGGATGAGTGGAAAGTTTCATCACAATCCTCCAAGTAGTTTAGAAGCAGTAGTGATAAGAAACCGATGGATGGACAATAGGCTATTCCATCCATTGTTCATGACCAGAAGAGATAAAAATGAATTTCATGTCTAAGCATTTACAGGTAAGGCAAGTGATCCCGATGTCTTGATTGAATTAGAAGAAAAGAAAAAAAAACTTTAAAAATTCTATGAAAAAAATAATGAAAAAATTGTCACTCTGAAGAAAAAGAATTCTCAGAAAACAAAGATAAAATAAATGAGATAATTTCATTAAAATGTATAAGGAAAATAGCAAGAGACCCATGTGGGCCCTGAGATCACGTAACAGGGTAACATCTGCCTAACAGCCCAATACAAGAGTAGTTGGCCAAGAAGTCAGCAGAATGCTTTCAGTACAAATTTCTTCCAATGCTTATCATTCAATAGGATTCAAAAACAGCACATTCAATGTTCTTTAGTATCTTCATCCATATTTAACAGCACATCAGCCAATCAGTTTGTCTAATACTGAATGGTAACATGCCACATTCTTAGTGTCAAAAAGCTGTTTAAGTTTTTTTTGCTCAGTCTTTTGATATACATTTGTATAATGTTTTTCTACTTTTTGTAATGGCAGTCATAATTGACAGTATAGAGGCAACAATTGAATAAATATTCAAAGGTCTTCTAGTTTTTCTATCTTCAGTAACAGCAACCATATATGACAGCAGAACAGCATATTTTGTACAATAATTATAAAAATGTCAGAATGCTTTGTGTAAAATTTAATAATTATTTTAGTGTTTTATGAAGTCCTTTCATGCATTTTTAAACTTTTAAAAAATGGTGGCCATTTCTGATAGCAAATCAACATCATGTGTACATACGTGAAAGCCTTTCATAACAGATTGCTGTCAAATTTTGCTGAGCAGTTTCTGAGAAGTTGTTTTAAGTTGACTATTTAAGTTCTGATGGTGAATTGGAAGCATGTCCACAAATATAATAGACCTTCGAAGGAGAATGCCTTCTGTCAAATCTCATCAAATTTTGTTTGGCAGTTTTTAAGAAGTCATTTAAAATGCTTTGTATTTTTTAGCAACAGTGTCCATATTAGATGTTGGATCAACATAATTTGTACATATCTGAAAGTCCTATTTGTCAATGATGATTAAATTCTGTTGAGCTATTTGTGGGAAGCAATGTAAAGGTTTTTCAAGTTCCGGTAATGGTGATCATAATTTGTACAAACTGGTTAAATTCTGTCTAGCAGTACTGGTTAAATTATGTCTAGCAGTACTGGTTAAATTCTGTCTAGCAGTATTGAGAACTCATTTAAAAGGTCTTTTTTGTCTTTAATGAAGGCAGCCATATCTGATAGTGAATCAGTATCATTTGAACAAATCTGAAAGACCTTCAAATCTGGCCTTGTGCTGTTTAGTAATTTCTGCGAAATTGTTTAATGGTTTTTCTAAAAAATTTAAATGACTGCTGTATTGGATGATAGATTTAGTCTGAAATGCAAAATTATGAGCAAACTGGACAAATGGCTTTTGAGATGAAGTTGAAAATAGCAATTATGAATGGACAATGGATTTGAGACAACAAGGAACATACAACAAGCTCACATTGGCCTTACTAGAGTAGAGATTAATAATGATACAATTGACAATCAATGTGGATACAATAAATAAAATACTGAATGAGAGTTCAGGGAGAAGGAATGAAGTACATATTCATTGAAATATTTAATGGAAACAAAAACAAAAAGATCTCAATATCCATTTTTTTTTTAAACTGGGCTTTATATTCCCTTATGATGCAATAGAAATTAAAGTAATATGAATAAAAAAAACTAATATTGCCAGGATGAGCAAACATTAACCGTGAATAAGCAGAAAATCAAAACTGAGATTTAAACAAAACATAGCAAGTATTTTGACTAGGTCTTTTTCCAAAAAACTTTCACATAAATAACTTCAAAATGACAATAAAACACCAAGAAAAAACCATGCAAGTGCAAGCATCACACATCTGCTCATTTATTTCTCACTGGAAAGAATCGTCATAGTGAGGGTTAATGGACTAGCAACACAAATAGAGCATTGTGTTAGTACCACTGACGTTATAAAACTATCAAAACTTGATTGACAACATAAATATTAGCAATAGCTAGAATGACAAAAAAGTTGTTCAGTAAGCAATACAGCACAGTCCTCCTAAAATTTGACATTTTCCCCCAAACACTGCTCTGCCCCTTGCCCAACACCAAAACAGTTACATGTATATAATTTAGATAAGTTCAGTCTAAAGAGGCCATTTTTTTTTTAAAGTCATCTTCTCAATACAAAATGGGTGGTCTTATAAGAGTAAACCAATGACCGACACAAACAAGTCAGATTAAATCATTTATATTTTATCATTGTGATAAAATTTACATTTTTTTTCATCTGAAATAAAATATATAACATTTAAGAACAAAAAAAATAAGAATTATTTCAAATGTGGATGACTTAATACCTATTCCAAATATGGATGGCTATAAGGGTTATTCCAAATATGGATGACTTTAATGGCTATTCCAAATATATATGAATTTAAGGGTTATTCCAAATATGGATGACTAAGGGTTATTCCAAATATATATGAATTTAAGGGTTATTCCAAATATGGATGAATTTAAGGGTTATTCCAAATATGGATGACTAAGGGTTATTCCAAATATATATGAATTTAAGGGTTATTCCAAATATGGATGAATTTAAGGATTATTCCAAATATGGATGAATTTAAGGGTTATTCCAAATATGGATGACTAAGGATTATTCCAAATATATATGAATTTAAGGGTTATTCCAAATATGGATGAATTTAAGGGTTATTCCAAATATGGATGACTTTAAGGGTTATTCCAAATATGGATAACTTTAAGGGTTATTTGAAATGTGGATGACTTGATGGTTATTCCAAATATGGATGACTATAAGGGTTATTCCAAATATATATGAATTTAAGGGTTATTCCAAATATGGATGACTTTAAGGGTTATTCCAAATATGGATAACTTTAAGGGTTATTTGAAATGTGGATGACTTAATGGTTATTCCAAATATGGATGACTATAAGTGTTATTCCAAATATGGATGATTTTAAGGGTTATTCCAAATATGGATGACTTTAATGGTTATTCCAAATATGGATAACTTGAAGAGTTATTCAATATACGGATCACTGTAAGGGGGTGCAAATTGCCATACAAATGATATCAACAGCTGATGTAGATTCATGGGAAACAGCATTGCTACCTTGTTATAAATGACTAATTTCTACAATTCATGCTATAACTAAATTATTAGTTGACCTTTGTCTTGAGTAGATCTGACACCATTGCAGACATCAGCAAACCATCCTAAATAATGTCTCCATTCTGTATTTAAATGGAGCTGCATATCATTACATACAAATGCATATGATGTTACAAGTCACATAATTTTCCATGCTTTCTTTGAAAGACATAGGAACAGAAGATGCAAACTATTTTTTTGAGTCCATAATGGAAACTAAAAGAGAAAATATGACAAAATGAGACATCAGTCTTTACCTCTGCTTACTCTCTTTAGGATTTTTACAAAGAATTTTTTTTGGTACAACTACTATACCATGCAATATAAATAGCTAAATATTTATGATAGATAAATGTAATTTATTATAATAGTAATGCCTCCATTTGATACAACATAATACATGTATACAAGTTATACTTTTGATACTACACAATATAATACAGAAAGACCATTAACACAAGCACAATATATCAATACATGTGTGTGTGTGTGTATATATATATATATATATATATATATATATATATATATATATATATATATATATATATATATATATATATCTCCACTGATAACATACAAAGACCATTAATATAAGCACAAGATATCAATATATATACATCAATATATATACCTCCACTGATAACAAACAAAGACCATTAATATAAGCACAAAATATCAATATATATATATATATATATATATATATATATATATATATATATATATATATATATATATATATATACCTCCAATGATAACATACAAAGACCATTAATATAAGTAAGTACAAGATATCAATATGTACTCTGACTGATAACACGTATATTTGCATATTATGTGGGTATTGTTAAAAGTTGATTCAAACTGTGGAAAGTGTCTTGGTCAAGTTTTAGGTGTAAAACATACAGGTTAACACAAACCTATTCCAATCTTTTAATACTGACCAAAACTGAAACAACATGCTTAAGTTGTCTGTCATGTTATGACACTGTAATAATGACCTGGTATTGGACAAGTCAAAATATTAACAAACAAGCATATTTATCATTGTGTAACTGGCAACTTGATAACCAAGAAAATACTGTTTATACCTGAATATAGATCCAACTTCAAAAAACAAGACAGACCATTATCTATCATTGCATAATTTGCCAGCAGATCAGAGTCAAGAATGTTTGTTAAATGGATTACTCTGAACAAACTACACAAACATATATCTGCTGGTCCATTATGTGATGGCAGATCTAGGTCTGTGCAATTTGCAGATGGATTCAATTTATAAGTGAGTATATACATAAACCGATGAATCCCAAACTCCACCTAAATAGCACCAACTGTTAAATGTTATTTACTCTGAATTATCATGGATCGCTGATCATTCTCCAGTTAGGTTCTGTTTGATTTACTCTGCAATAGTTTGTTTTTGTTTTTTATGGTTTAACGCCATTTTTCAGCACAATATAGGCTATACATGGCGGCTAGTATTAATGGTGGAGGAAGAAACCGGACAAGCCCCGGAAAGAACCACCGACCCACGAGAAGCTACTGGCAAGCTTTCTCACATAACTACATTTGCCGAATCTTAGAGTCGAACCCACGCAGACAGAGGTGAGATGGCAGTGGTCCGTAACGGACAGCGCTTTAGACCACTCGGCCACTCGGGGCCCCCTCTGCAATAGTGACCATGTGGTGAGGTTTTCCCAACTATAAAGTGATCAGTTTAACTGATGGTCTGACATCTTGATCATTTTCACTATATAACAAATTTCAACGGTTACAACTTCACTTTCTTTCATCTGATATCTGTGAAAATTTCACCACAAACAAAGAAAAATGTAATTTCTAGCTCTTTCTAAAAAAAAAGTGCTACAAGTTTACAAATAAAATATTTAAAGAAATTATTGTGCTAAATAGTAAATTATATTATCTCTGATTTGGTGATTCATCAATTCACATTATGTTAACTACATCTTCACTCTCCACAGTTTGAATGTCCTATGATTGATTACTTTAAAAGCAGGAGCACCTGTCACCATAATAAATTATTGTTAAAACCATGACCAAGTAATAGACATATTTTGATAGCCATTGGGGTATAGTTACTACTGAAAGTTTGTCCCTGCAGATGGTGAAGTACACAAAGACTCATTAATTTCTGATGTGAAATATTTAAATCCGATTTTCTGAATTTGATACTTTTCCAAATAAATTTAACTGACAAGTATCTTTTCATTTCTATGGTGAGCACAATCAATACTGCATCACTAAGATACAAGACAGGATACAATCAATCAACATGGGATAATGCATCACTTAGATACAAGACAGGATACAATCATTTTACAGGTACTACATGAAAGGGAAAAAAATATACAAAAAGAGGGGAAAAAAATGAAGATTTTACCTAAATGTTTCAAACTGAAACACTGAACCTGGAATTGATTGAATAAAATGGCATGTTCCGCATCTGAAGCATAACTTTGGGAAAGCTAAGAAGTCATAAAGTAATGCATCCAGAATGTAAACAAGTCTAGAGTGATGCAGTCAGAATGTAAACAAGTCTAAAGTGATGCAATCAGAATGAAAACAAGTCTAGAATGATGCAGCCAGAATGTAAACAAGTCTAGAGTTATGCAGTCAGAATGTAAACAAGTCTAGAATGATGCAGCCAGAATGTAAACAAGTCTAGAGTGATGCAGTCAGAATGTAAACAAGTCTAGAGTGATGCAGTCAGAATGTAAACAAGTAGAGTGATTCAGTCAGAATGTAAACAAGTCTAGAGTGATGTAGTCAGAATGTAAACAAGTCTAGAGTGATGCAATCAGAATGTAAACAAGTCTAGAATGATGCAATCAGAATGTAAACAAGTCTAGAATGATGCAGCCAGAATGTAAACAAGTCTAGAGTGATGCAGTCAGAATGTAAACAAGTCTAGAGTGATGCAGTCAGAATGTAAACAAGTCTAGAATGATGCAGCCAGAATGTAAACAAGTCTAGAGTGATGCAATCAGAATGCAAAGTCAAGAATGATGCAGCCAGAATGTAAACAAGCCCTGTGTGACACTATTCTCTGTTGTTCTTGCTCATTCTTTAGCTGATTATGCAAACTTACACTTGATGTTCAAATGTATGCAATTAACAAGAGTTCATTGATGTGACGCATTGGGCTTTTCATGAAAAAGAGATCTCTCTAATTGAGAAATTCATAAATTCTTTCAATAGTCTGAACAATTCACCTCAAAGTTGGTGGCTGCCAAAATATCAGAAGTACCTTTTAAAGGGAGAATAAAATGGTTATGACCCCTTTTTTCCCTTTCAATTCGGAGAGTTACAGCCATAAAGTTCTAAATCTGCAAAAAAAGTCTATCTTGACAATTGAAACATAGACAACCATTTTCCATTGACAAAACATGAATTTCACAATTCTCTTTGCCAATGCTAGGTATAGGAGACTGCTATAAAGGTAAGATTGTCAAAAAAAAGGAGGCTTAGAACATGAAAGGTTGCACCTAGGCATTCATGGCTGAGAGAACAGTGTCTGGAGCTCAAAACAACTGATCAGTTCATAAAGATGTGGACCTGTCCCTATAATGGAGCCCATGGAGAACTTATGAGTGTTCATGAATGCTGCTTGATAGCCATGTTCGTGCATGCTGCCTGATAGCCATTAATGGTGGATATTGAGCAGTATTTTTCCTTAAGGAGAAAAGAAGAAAATCTGCAGCTGCAGTTAAAAGAGAGCAGACAGGATGAGCACATTTCCTACTGGAAAAATTACATAATTTCTAAACATGGCATCAGTAACCTTGGAGATCAACTGCCTTCTAGCCTAAAGTAATGTACTTGGGAACCTTGCTTGAAAACTGGTGGACAGATCATTTGATATGAGCCAGGAATGAAAGTTGAGGATTCTGGAGTGCTGTGCATGATTGACCCTTGTGCTGCAACACTAGATCTCTTCTCACTGATAATTCACTACAAACATCAACAAACTATGATCACTGGGACTACAGGAGAGCTGTCAGCATAAGCCATGTCTTGGAAGTCCAGATTCTGATGAACCTGATGCAGAATACTATGAAACCACCTTTCATAATAGGTGCAAGCATAGAGTTATTTCCATCTCAGACTTAAGTGTGTGTGATTTCGATTTTTAACGTACCAGTAGCTTTAAAAAATTTTCAGTCATATCACAATGATGTCCCACCCAATCACATTATCCTGACACCAGGCCTACCATCATAACACTAACCTCTTAATGTTGAGGCAATTGTTAGTAAGTCTTTGGTATGACTTGGCCAGAGATCAAACCCACGACCTCCTGCATCCAAGGCTGATGCTCTAACCACTGGGCCATTGGAGCGGTCTCAGACTTAAGACATCTATTGCCCATGCCATTTAGCTGGTTCTGGAGAGACAATAAAGAAAAGGCCTGCTGTCCAGCTCTATTCTGAACAAGTGGTACAGTGGGACCCCGCTATAACCCGCCCCATTATAACACAAATTCGGATATAACACGGTCGTGGCATGGCTCCTGAAATTTCAGGTAATTTATTACAGGTATTTTTCTCAAAGACCAAAAAAAAAAATCTTTTAAGTATGAAAAATAAAATACGTCAAGAGTTTAATTATCATTCTCATACTCGTCTAAAAAGTGTGAAAATAAAAATGTGTAGAAAATGTATTATCATTTTGGGGAGGAAATCCTAAAATTTCAAAACATAACAAATTTCTTCTAGCTTTGTGCCAGAATAAAGATCGGAAATACGAACCAATTGCTGGGCCTACTGAGAACTTTGATCTTTGTTTATTGTTAAAAAATGACAGCTCATAAGTGTCAATATTATTATTACTGATCCCTGAGCAATGAAGCCATCGTGTCTACTTTGTGTTTGTCTTGAATGCATTCCAAATACAATCGTTGCTCTAATAATTTCCGATACATGTTCTCTTAATTTCATACACAACTAAGCAACAGCCAATGCGTGGGTTGATAAAAGATTCTCACCAGAATGTATAAATCAATTAATTTAAGTACATTGTTTATCATCAAAGTAAACTGCCAAGCTAAACTTGTTCAAATCAGGGGGAAACGATTTAGACATCATCAAAGAAACAAAAAGACCGCCAACATGTGTGTGTGGCTTGGCAGTGTTGTTTTATGCAATCTGTTGACTAGTAAATTCGAATTCTGCAAGTTACTTTATCATTTTAGCTGTGCTGATATTTACAGTGACATAATTCAGTGGTTAAAATACAGTCAGTTCTGCCTGCTGTATTTATTAGAGTACATCAAAAGAACATGATGCAATAGCTGGGCGGCCAGTTCAAAGGACTTTGACTAGCAGCTTGGGTGGGAAAATGTGCTGAAATTTACAATGACTGAATTTAGAGACATAAAGATCCTGAGATGTACATGTAGTTATTATAAGAATACACTTTAGCTTCCATTATTTAATCTATGGACATGTACTATTTCATCATTCATTACGTACACCCGTTACATAATTTTTGTTACTTTCTTTTCATTGAATTCAGTCACATAATGATCTGTGTCAAAATTATTGAATATTTTACATCCGTGTGTGGATATTTTCAATGGAAATATTTGTATTATGGATTCAATGTATGTTACAAGATTCGCTGGTGAGTACACTGTGTTGATACTCTTTTCGTGCAATAGATTATACATGTATATATAAATTAGACACGTGTATGTACCAATGCATGGTTCGCTGAATAAAGTAATATTTTATATCTGCAATTTCTGTTACCACAGCAATTGTTTATCTCATTTAATATATATTGATCAAAAATGGTAATTGTGCCATGCATTTTCGCTTCCGTCTTTATTTTTCCCCACCCCCAATTAAATCCAAAAGTGTGTTGGTACTGTACATGGTTGCTTATAACACGGTTCGGTTCATAACACGGTCAGATTCTATGGCTCCCAACTACTGTGTTATAGCGGGGTCCCAATGTACCATTGTCTCTCAAAAGTTAGGTGTAGAGACGATTTTGTGTGGACTACCCATTCTGCCTGGACAAGCATTCTATTAGAACATTTCTTCTTTTTCAGAAAGTGGCAGACTGTGAGAGTCATTCCTCTGAAGCTATCCATTAGAGGTTTCAAACTTCTAAGCACAGAGAAAGGGCATGAGTACCTTGAGTAAGTATGTTATGATAAAGTGGTGTCAATGGCAACAATGATGCAACAATGTCTGGTGCAACCCAAGTACTAAAAAACAGCCACCATTCCATGATTGTTGATGTAAAAGGAAGCTTCTTTCTGAGACCATAAGCCTTAAAGATCTACTCCTTCAGAGATGAGTCCTCCAGCCTGAACCTGAGACCATAAGCCTTACAGATCTACTCCCTCAGAGATGAGTCCTACAGCCTGAACCTGAGACCATAAGACTTAACAGATCTACTCCCTCAGAGATGAGTCCTACAGCCTAAACCTGAGACCATAAGCCTTACAGATCTACTACTTCAGAGACGAGTCCTCCAGCCCGTACCTGAGACCATAAGACTTAACAGATCAACTCCCTCAGAGACGAGTCTTCCAGCCTGAACCTGAGGCATCAGTATAAATGAAGGAGTGAGGTTCCAGAGCATAAATCAGACATCAGAAAACCTATCCTGAGTTTCTTACTGACTTGGGTAGTGTTGAAACTTGGATCTTATAGAAGTCCAAGGGAACAGGAAGTCCTTGTGAAATCACCAGATCAACAGAACCAAGAACTGGCAGGGCCACATTTGAAGACCTCCTCAAGTAACAAAGTCTCCTGCCACAACTTGAGATCCAATGACAGAGAGAGAGACAGAGAGAGTGAGTGTATAGATGAGTAGACTGATGTCTTCTCACCCAAATTTGCCAAGAGAGCATGACTGATAATCTGCCAGGAGGAATATGGACAGTTACTTGATAGGTGAGAACATTTATCCATATTCAGTCATCAAGTACTATTGTAAATTGTGCAACTCCTTCTAGATTGTTTGACGTCAACCCTGGGATATAATTGGGGGTTTGACGTCAACCCTGGGATATAATTGGGGGTTTGACTTCAAACTTTGGGCTATAATTGGGGGTTTGACTTCAAACTTTGGGCTATAATTGGGGGTTCGACTTCAAACCTTAGGATATAATTGGGATTTTGACTTCAAACCCTGGGATATAATTGGGGGTTTTGACTTTAAACCCTGGGATATAGTTGGGGTTTTGCAAAGATTTAAAATAACTTCCAAATTACATAACAAATATATGTTAAAACTGGTACTTGTGTGTGACCACTGTGTCCATAATGGCAGATTTGGGGTGGGTGGAGTGGGCAGTTATAATGATGTCCTTGGATCATCTTTTTTTGACATGCAGTTTATGACCATGGGTCCACAGTTTATAAGACTACTGAGATCCCCAAACCCCTCCCCCCACCACTTTCCTGGCATGAAAAACTTATCAAGCTTTGCAACTGACTTCAGTTCTTGGTTCTGTTCTTACATCCAGTTACTTAGTCCAAGGTAAAATCACAGACTACAGAGATCCTCATTCTATTACCAGATATACACTTAATGTTCATGAAAAAACAAATTTATATGTTGAGCTGTTTCTGATTCCAGGATCAATCCCAAAGCTGCCCAAGGACTTAGCCCCTGGGTCACACCTTGGGTGCTATCTAGATCCTCACACTATCACCATATACACATTTAATCACAAGACATGTGTGACACTGGCCTGAGGTGTCTCTCTACCCCATAATACTTAGTCACCAGGTTACAACTCGAAACTATTGAGATCTGTGCTCAATATATAATCTTAAATACACTTACCTGGCATGAAAAGACAAATTCAGATATGCAACTAATATTGGTCCTTGGGTCTATTCTTATATCTATGGAACCTGGTCCTCAGGGAACATTTTGGGGGGAAGGTGGGGCAAAACAGGTGTGTGGAAATATGTGCTTTGAACACAATCTAATTTTCAAAACTCAGCATGTTAGGTGTACACAGCAAAACAAGCCACACAGATTCAGATCTGCTGGCACATAATGCAACTTCAGATCAGATCTATTGTTGCTGGTAGCTAGGACTCAAATTAAAAGGAAGCAGATATGATATGGATTGATTTCACAAGATTTGTATTCCCATTTTGCATAAGATGTTAACATTAAGGTCATCACCAACAGACTATAATACAAATCAAAGCCTTCACTGTAATTTGCAGACAAGCTGGATAAATTGATCTTCAAATGGACAACCACATGAAAATCTTAGCAGGTTCTATATTTGTATGGATCCCATCTTGTATATATAAGTGCGCAGTATCATTTCAGTGAGTATAAATTTTGTTTATAAACATTTACAAAAATAAAGTAAAATGGCATTACTGGTAGTCACTTTTTTATAATTCCCTTTTTGAAATAGTTTTAAATCAGCAAATGTTAGTAAATTCATTCCAATGCATGAATGCCACATTTAAAAAAGAAGCAAAACTGGATGAACTTGCTGGGATATTGTCATTAACATGCATCAAGTTCCATTTCTGCAAGCAACTTTACCCCGTGGTTTGTAAGTCCGATGATTATAAGAGGTACAGTACATCTGCGGTGAAGGAATTTTACTCCGCTGAGGATGCTTGGAGTTAGTTATGGTGTCTACATGATCATTTTGTTTACCAGAATTCTTTGAACCAGGAGCTTTCACACTCAAGGGCTCAGCTCCTGTTGCAAGCTCCTCAGGGATTGGCTGCTTTGGAAGGTCAAGGATTGACCAACATCTTCGTAAAGATTTGGGGGTTTTGGGGCCTGATTGTTAATGCATAAAAATAACTTTATATATAATAACTTTTCACTTTTATATTCTATTTAACAATAATTAACATGCAAATGAAGAAGCAAAACATCAATCATCTAGACTCATTGGCAAACACTGATTTGATCCAAATCTAGAAATCTTAAACTTGAGCTTGAGACTGAGTGTCCAATGAAAGCGATGCTTTATCTTGTTTTTTTAATTTTTTTATAGAGATAATTATTTTCAAGCATTTTATTACAAATCTGGGTCCATTTTTCTTTAAACAATCATTATTATTAACTGTATTTTTCATATAAATAAAAGGACTTTATAAGTTTAAACTATATGAAACAAAACAATTTAAATACCCATTGCAAATAGGTTGCCAAACAATTCTAGTAAAATTCTGGTATTTTGAAGTTAAGAGATCATCTAGAAAAGAAATATATTTTTAGTACAAACTACCATGACCCTGTAACTACTGACCCACTATTACTGAGTCACTTAAAATCTTTTCAATTAAGTATCATCTGGAAAAAATTGAACATCTGACTGCTTCCTTTGACTGACCACAAAAGTGATAAAAATGTGCACCTTTCACTAGCAGGCCATAACAACATTTCTTGTTGGCTGGTACAAAATCTCAAACTCAGGCCCAAGCTCAGCCATTTTATAACAGGGTATAAAATTGTATTTTAAGATATTATAGATCCATTTAGGTTTCTGACAATAAAACCTGTTGACAACTTTAGGTCAATTTCTCATTCTCTGGAAGGTTTAGGTCAGGTGGATTCTTAGAAGAATGAAAGTTATTCTCATTCGATGGGTTAGGTCAAAAGAATAGGTATTCTGAATATTAGATTGAGCAGTAAGACCTGTCACATGGGGTATATAAGGAGAGAACTTAATAATCTCATTCATCCCTATATTAGATTCATTCCTATTTCAGATTTTTATTCCATATACATGGGGTATATAAGGAGAGAACTTAGTAATCTCATTCATCCCTATATTAGATTCATTCCTATTTCACATTTTTATTCCAGTGTTGAAATCAGTCTGCAGATGTGTTGGATGTTGTGTTTAGATAATTTGAAAGTAGACATATGTGAGGATCATTCATTGGATCTACAAAGTGCTCATTGGACTAAAATATTACTCTGGGACTATCATGAATTATTAAAATTAATTCTGGCCAATGCCATTGTGATATCATATGTTGATTTTTTTCATGATTGTGTCTATATCATATGTAGATTTCTTATTCATTCATTGGAATTACAAAGTGCTCATTGGATTAGAACATTATTCTGGGACTATCATGAATTATTAAAAGTAATTCCGGCCAATGCCATTGTGATATCAAGGACCTTAAGTCTATTCAAAACATTCAATTCTTTTGGACTTTTCTATTTGGATTCACTTCAAAATACTTCCTCTTATATTATTATCTTATATTTTTGATAATTAAATTATTTGTTAAGTTTTAATTTCTTTTATGGGTTTGCTTCTTTCTCTTACTTTGTTTATGACCACAGAGTCATAGCAACGTGAATAAAATTCAACATACAAATTCAAAAGTTTGCAAATTCCATGTTCCTAACATTTTTATGAATTTTTTTGTCCTTGAAAAGTTAGAAAAGCATAAGTCTGTTTCTTACTTTTTTTCTTACATTCTGATGCATAATTGTTTCAGGAAAGTGTTTTACCATGATTGCCAATCAGATCTGCCTGGACCAGGTACCAAGATGTGACACTTTTATTCAACATCCCATGGCTATAAAAGACCAAACCCAACCAAATCAAAATTAACTCTGAAAACTTGTTATGGTTTGGCTCAACAACTGTTGAAATGATAAAAGAGAAAAATCCATTACAAAGTTGTAAAAGTGAACAAAAAGTACAGCAAATGGCACGTTATATACCCACCCTGTATTTAATAGTCTTCTATGTATATAACTGGAATCTTGATTATTGGTCCTGAAACCACTTTTCTTCTTTCAAAGTGACCTTATCCTTTGACTTTTTGATACCTAAATGAATAGGCTTCTTTCTAGTCCCAAGTGAAAACCAGTCACAAAGTGTGGTCCTTGTCTGTGATATTGAACTAATGTTATTGTGTTATGACCTCTGACCTTTTGAAGCCAAGTCAAAACGTTTTCTGTGAACTTGAACTAATGTTTTTGCACTGAAGCCAATTTTTTCTTTCAGTGGGTGACCTTGATCTTCGATCTTTTGACCTTGAAACTGGCAGGATTCTTTCTTACCCCAATTGCAAGCACTTCACAAACTCTGGTATCAGTAGATAGTGGAGAACGAGTTACTGAACAGAAACAATTCTTATTCTTTCATTTGGTAACTTTACCCTTTGACCTTTTAAGACAAAATGAATACATTTCTTCCTAAGCCAAAGTAAAGCCAGCATCTAAATTTGGTCCTTGTCTGTGATGTAGAGTTAATGTTACAGTGTGAAAGCTCTTTTCTTCTTTCAGTCACAGTGATCTTGGTCTCTGACCTTTTGACCCTAAGTCAACATGATTCTTCCTTAGTACAAAACCAAGCCATCAGCAATGGTTGATCCAGGTATGTGCTGTATAAATGTTATAGTGCAGAAAACATTTTTATTCTTTGACCTTTGAACTTTTGACCCTAACACTGAAAGGGTTCTTATTTACCCTAACTGCAAGTCATCCACAACATCTGGTAACTAAACAAAGTTAAAAAAAAAAACAAGTTATTTTACAGAAACCATTTTTCTTCATAACAGTCAGTGACCTTTACATTTGACTCTAAAATCAATAGGGTTTTTCCTTACCCCAAGTGCAAGCCAGCCATTCAAAAAGCCTGCAAAATGTAGACAGTAGACAATTGGAGCCACTGTGTGGAACAAAATTCTTAATAGATGGATGAATAGAAAACTTTGTACGATAATATACTACACCTAATAGAAGGCATATTGTTACGTCTATTGGATTTAAATTATTTATTTTTAAATGTCAGATCCAAATTTGTCATTTTGGGTTTAAAATTCATTAATTGGGAGATATCTATTCTGGAAAATTCAGGCTGACCTAGACTCTATTTGTAAACAATAGGGTTGACCTAATTTCTGACCCTGCTTCAGACAGTGTCAACAAGCTTCTAAAATGATTGGCTAAATCAAGGACATCTTTTTATTTTTAGTTCTTGAGGGTAGGAAGTGACTGATTTTCTAATCTGGATCTTTCCTTGTGTACGTGTTTAAATGATCGCACGATCGTACGTTCTTTCTATAACCTTCTATGAACTTCCAGAAAATCATGTGATCCCTTGTTTACGTAAAAACAGGTATTTAAATTATTGTTTGGGAGAAAATAATTCAGTAGATATTGGGCTTTTATGATATTAAGTTGTATCTTCTGTTTGAGTTGTATTTTTAATTACTTTGTACGGGAAATTGTGTCAATTCGTTGGAGCAAGAGAAATTATTTTTTTATCTGGAAAAGAACATGTGCTTATAGATTTTTTCATTAGGATTATTATAAAAACAAGAACTGACTAAATCACGTGACATCGTCGTCCATTTTGGATTACATCGTCAAGATTCGAACCTGGAACTATTAGAACATTTATTTATCAGGACTCTTGCAATTCCATTAGTGGATTATTTTTGTGAATTCTATATTGGATTAATGTTGGATTTGATTCTCTAAAACCGTAAGTTTAAATATTTTCTTTTATGAAAATAATTGTACTTAATAAATCATTTGTTAAGTTTTACAAGCTTGTAAGTTTTCACTCTTTCTGTGTTGCTGCTTTTTCGAGCCTAAGCACGTAACAATATGAAACTTCCTGAACTGGCATCAAAATTGGAAAGCTTAGATAGACTAAGGATTACTGTTAAATATGGGTATTGAGCTTGAATTTTAGTTTTGTACACAATAAATTTAAAGAATACAGGGCACAATCATTAGGGCTGTACTATGTAAATGTACATGGAACCCAGGGAAGTCATTTAAAAAAAGATATGTACACCAGGGAATTTGAAGTACTCAAAGATTTCAAATAAAAACAATAAAGAATTCGAATTTTCATCAATGGGTGACTACTTCATACTAAATGTGCTTTCTCTGGGTCTCAAAGAAGATCCATATAAAAACAATATAGAATTCTATATCACATCAAATGGTGACTACTCTATATTAAATGTGCTTTCTCTGGATCTCAAAGAGTCCATATAAAAACAATATAGAACTGTATATCGCATCAAATGGTAACTATATACTAAATTTATCTTTTCTGGGTCTCAAATATATTTTACTGGAACAGCCCATATAGTAAAGTCTAGATAATTGATTTTCACTTGATTCTGCAATTAAAGTTGCATACAAAACTTGTTTCCAATGTCAGATAAAGTAGTTATAAATCATTCATGTGACTATTAAATAAATATTATCGTAAAATACTATTGTCATGTACAAATTTATTTCAAGCTAAATAATAAATTAATAAATTAAACAGTTAAAATAAATGATAACATGAATTGCATATTATCAAGCATGCGGTAAAAATAAAATGAGATGAAATATCGGCCCATAACTAAATAAGTCAATTCTAACTATTGAAATCATTTTGTCCTTCATCCAGGATGCATGTTGAAATTGTTTAAACAAAAATGAGAGTTAAATTAACAGTAGCAGAAATGAGTGAATAAAAATGAAAATAAATGCAGTGAAAACCTGTTTTTTTTCTTCAAAGTATATGTGACAATAAAATCTTAAATCATCTTGGAATGAAGTGTATAAAGCAAAATAAAAGCAAGCAAATATGAAAGGCCAAATACATCTAAACAATCTGCTGCTACATAAACTCAATTCATACCAGATACTATATATAAGTAACACCTTATAAATAAATTTTTATTTTATTTTACTTTTTGAAATTTAATTTTAATTTTTCAGAGTGCATATAAAGTTTTTTTAAATCAGATAATAGCTGTCACTTTAGTAGACAAAATCTCACTGGGGTTTTTGTTGTTGGTTAAAGTGTCAAACTTCCATTCATCTAGGATGCTGGCTAATTGATATGCAGAGCTGTATACTGCCAAATAAATGTTGATAGTCGCACTTTGATTTTTCCTACATCTATTTCATTTACTATTTAAGGAATAAGACTTTTATCTCCTTAACCATATTACATAATAACAAAAATATAAATGGGATGTATTCATAGTCATATTTACAATTCATTGAATCTTGCACAAATATTTCACTATATTTTTTTAAAAAATTATAAGTTGGTCATTAAGAAGCTCAGCTGAAAAAAGTTACTTTTTAATATGAAATAAAGAAATTCAAATATCACTGATGAAAAATTAATCAACAAAAGAAATTTTTAAAAAATACTTACTTGAGGGACGGTCCTTTTCTTCTTTTAGTCTGTTAAGACTATATGTCTGGTCAAACTGGAAATTGGTTGGTGTCTTCTGGTTCTCAAAATCATCCACTAAGGCTAAAGACATCTGGAAGAAAAAGAAATGTTAGCAATTTTTGATGGCCCTTATTTTAACTTGTCAAGTTTTACCCAAATTGTTTTGGTAAATAAGTGTAATATCTGACAAGATTTTTATTTGTTGATGCTTATAACAATAGAATGAGGTTGATTACATGGTTGGCATCTGACTAAAGAGCAGCAGTTGGATAAAACATCTAGATCATACAGTGCTCATAATAATTGATAGCCCAAACAGTGAAGCCCTGCTAATTTCATATTAGGCCCCTCCTGCATTCTAAGTGAGATGCCTGTCAGGCTTGTCTAATAAAATGTTGAACATGCTGATGAAATACAGAAATTGATTTTCAAGATGTTAAAATACTATCAAAAGCTGTCAAGTGTGTGTACAAAATGATGCATGTGATGTATGAAATGGCTTTAACATATATTTTATTCTATAAAAATGGTAGGACAAAACACTATTTTTGAATATGTATGTGCAGTACAGAAACAAGCAAGAACCAGTCTAGTGGTTACTTGAACTATTCCAGCAATAATTGCAACTAGTGCAGTGATGTGTCCATGTAATGGGATTAAGGCTAGCAGCTGTTTACACAAGTTATTAATTGATAACTTTATTGTTGTAACTGGAGAGTTTAGGCCAAATGTGGGATTTTTTTGGAGGTATTATAAGTAATAAAGGGACAAATGTGGGATTTTTTTTGGAGGTATTATAAGTAATAAAGGGACAAATGTGGGATTTTTTTGGAAGTATTATAAGTAATAAAGGGTCAAATGTGGGATTTTTTTTGGAGGTATTATAAGTAATAAAGGGACAAATGTGGGATTTTTTGGAGGTATTATAAGTAATAAAGGGTCAAATGTGGGATTTTTTTAAGGTATTATAAGTAATAAAGGGACAAATGTGGGACTTTTTAAAGGTATTATAAGTAATAAAGGGTCAAATGTGGGATTTTTTGGGAGGTATGATAAGTAATAAAGGGTCAAATGTGGGATTTTTTAAAAAGGTATTATAAGTAATAAAGGGACGAATGTGGGATTTTTAAAGGTATTATAAGTAATAAAGGGTCAAATGTGGGATTTTTTAAGATATTATAAGTAATAAAGGGACAAATGTGGGATTTTTTAAAAGGTATTATAAGTAATAAATATTTTCTGATCTTTGGATAACAAGAAAAGACAGGGGAAAAACTGATTTTGGCAAACACACTTCAGTTAGTATTTTCATTTTTCTTTGATTGTCTTCCTTAAATGCTACTGCATTGTTCAAGATGTTTCAAGTTAACATTTAATGAATAATAACTGAGCTATCCCGTGTTCATGCTTACAATACTGTAATGCAACACTAGTAAACATATTAAGTGGAACATATTAACAACAACAAAATTTGTAACGAGGAACCATATAAATCGATACACACTTCAGATGCTGGTCTTCAAATGCTTTTTAACATACACACTGCTGATTCAATGAGTGTAGAACTTTGGACTACCTGGCTAATCTGTGTTTGATCTGGGACTGTATTTGAAACATTTTTTTTGGGTGGAGAAGGGGGGAGTGGTCAGCATGATGCTTTTTGTACAAATTTCTTTTAATGATGTTGATTGCAAAAGTTCTGAAAACAGCTGTTTCAGGGTTAAATACTGTTGATTGCACAAGTTCAGCAAAACATCTCTTTCAATCTGATAGCAATCCACCATTTGTCAAATAATGAATGGACTCCATATCAAGATGCATTGTCAGACTTGGTCAAATTCTGTTTTTTTTTTTTTTTTTTGACATAATGTTCTCTAAATGTTTTTATTTGATTAGTAATGACATCGATACTTGCTGTTGGATCATTTCCAAACTATCATTCTTTCTTTTAAATACTGTCATTAGTAATGACATTGATACTTGCTGTTGGATCATTTCCAAACTATCATTCTTTCTTTTAAATACTGTCATTAGTAATGACATCGATACATGCTGTTGGATCCAAACTATCATTCTTTCTTTTAAATACTGCCTAGAGACTTAATAGAAGTCATGAAATGTTTTATTTTATTTATTATTTGTTTTAGTACCTAGCAGCCATGTTAATGGCAAAAGCGCATCATTTTTTTGAAAGCTTTTCATTCTAAGATGATTATTGTCTTATTTACTTCAATTTTGTTGAGTAGTTTTTGAGAAGTCAATCCATGGATTTTTTTGTTCTTATAATAGCACATCAGCATAAGATTTAAATGCCTTTATTACAATAATGTTTTCTGTAAAGTTCTGCTAAGAACTTTTTCAAGTGGACATTTAATTTGTCTACTTCTAGTAATCATTGCCATATAGGATGGTGGATTGGCATCTACAGATCAGTGTAATCTGTTTAAATCTGAAAGCCCATTGATTATTTCTGTCCAATTCCTAATTAGTAGGTATTGAGACGAGTTAATTTCAAGATGCTTCTATTTTTAGCATTGGTGACTGTTTGTGCTAGCAGCTCAGCATCATTTAAACATGTATGAATGACAATCATGCCATAATGCTGTTGAAAAAAATAGGTCATAGGGCACTTTCTGAGAGGAAGTAATTTAAAGGTTTTCTATTATTAGTAATGGTGGTTGTCTTTGATCTATTCAGCTTTTTTTAAAGAATCCTCTCAAGTTTTTCTGTTTTGAGTAACAGAGGTTATATTAACAGTAGTTAAGCACCATTGGTGCAAAATTTAAAACCATTATGCCAAGATGTTTTCTGTCAAAGTTAATCATATTACATTAAGCTTTTAAGTTGTTGAAAGTTTTTTGTTAAAAAATATATGTTTAGTACGTTGTATTATGCAGAAATGAGAATAAGATTATTTTTAAGTTTTTGGTGGCACTATTTTATGATGGATTAGCAGCATTTTCACCAAACTTTACCTAATTGATGCAAGGATGCTTTCTTTAATATCTGCCCAAATTCTGTCAGGTTTTGATAAAAGTTGTTTTAGGTTCTTCAGTTTTTAAGTAACAGTGGCCATACACCATCTGAACATGACCCTCTGGATGATTTTGTAAAAGTTTGTCAAATTCGGACAAGTGGGTTTTGAGATACAGTTGTTAAATGGTTTTTCTTCTTGTACTTACGATTGCATTAGCATCATTTGAAAACAAACTGAAAAAACTTTAATGCCAAGAGGCTTTGTCAAATTCAACCAAATTCTGATGAATGTTTTTAGAAGTTGTTTAAAGATTTTTCTCTTTTTAACAACTGCCAGACAGTGTGTTGGCAATTTTTGACAAAATTTTAATGGCAATCATGCCAAGATGTCAAATTCTGTTCAGCAGGTTTTGAGACCAAGTTATTTCGTGACTTTTCTGTTTTTAATGGCAGTAATTTCTTTTTAGTGAATGGCATCTTTTGACATTCCATCTTCTACAACTTGGCAGCTTTGCACTAGTAACACATACTGCACTAGTAACACATACTGCACTAGTAACACATACTGGATTAGTATGTAATGCCAAGTAAACAATGGCATGTAAATGCAGTGCATTGTACATCAGCCAAAAATTGTGAAGGCATACAACTTGAAAAGGTTATTTTGAAAGTTTAACATTGATAGTCTGAATATATACCAGAAAGGGTGTATTTGTGGATTGGCAGTGATAAATCACTTATTGACGAGTCCATTCCAGTTGTGCTCCCCATGTTTCAATGATTGATGAACAGTTTTCAAATTTGAAGAACTTGATGTTGATTGCAGTAGCTTTGCCGTTGCATCCAATGAATTCACTGACCCTAAGCACTGTAATATCTGATTGGTCTACCACACTCTCTAGACCTTACTGTCAACTGAGCTAAAAATGCTTCCTAAATATTGCTGAATATTCACAGAATGTAAGCTACCTGAATACACAACAACTAAAGTTTGAAATATATTCAATCATACGACTTTTCTTCATGACGAAAAGCGATGGCAAATTTTATAGTTGATTTTGTCAGAAATAACAGAACTTGATATTTAAAAAGAGACAATGATTTTTGTGCAATTCTAAACTTACAGCCTGCAATAAAACAGCAATATTCCCATGATTATGTAGTTATTACTCCATTCCTAAAACATTTTCTGCAAAATTTAATTTCAGCTCACACTGAATAGCAACTATTGTGTTAATATATCATTAAACAAAACTACAATAAATGTACCGGACAAATAAAATTCACCAATAAATGTACCGGACAAATAAAATTCACCAATAAAAGTGCACATATAATAAGTCTTGGAAAGGTCACAGCAACTCAGTTTTGGTGTACATCACATATTTATTACCATATGTATCCAAGTTGCAAGTTTGATGTAAAAAACACGTGGTATAGGTATAGCCTGAACAAGTAGGATAACTGTGCAGAATACATGAAACCAACACAGGGATATTTAAAAATAAAAGTACTGAAAACACTGCTGGCTTAGAGGGTTGAAGCGATATTCATTTAGTTATGATTTATATTAGCAACTAAAACATTAATGTGGTGGTCTCCTTTTAAAATTATTTTCTACTAGTTTTTTAAAGACTACTATCTATTTTTGTTCCACTTACAACTAGAATCAGCTCTCAAAAGATTCTATTTTATAAAAACATAACTTACATTATTAACCAATCCTGGCCAGCCAAACCCATAATTACACTATTTTATAATCACTCATTTCCAGGCTGGTTCCCATTTTTCCTTATCATTAGTACTGTGTGTCCTGAATGGCCAGTGGATCCATACATTGTTAATAATTTGAATAAACTCATACAGATTGTTACAATTATTGGTAATACAAACTATTATTGGTAAAAGAGAATGGACACTATGCCAAATACATCGAGAGGATGAAATCCTTCCAGTCAAAAGAAGATCATTAAAAGCAACATTGTCAGTTTATGTATATACCTCCTAACTTCTTATATCTAGATGTTTAACAAAATGTAAATAAAGGCAGCCTGCTTCTGTTTATGGAAACTGCCACATATACCTGTGTACATCAAACTGCAAATAGTGTATACCAACACGTCATCACATAACATGCTGGCATATCAGTGTCTACGTTTGCTTGCCTGAAAATGCAAGTACTCTGGATCTGGGTCTACACCTTTTCCAGCTAGATGTATGTTACACAAGACAATATTGCTTTCAATGCCAAAAACTAAATCCATGTACCTTAGATGGGGTAAGTGTGGCATCCAGGACTGGTGGACCAGATTCATAGGTGTCACTGTGTTCTTCTTCAGGACTCGCTGATTTCCAGCCCATCTGAAATAGTTTGTTATGAATAGTATAATTCTGCTTACATTTAATGTTTGAGATCAATTAACTTAGAATGAACCCATATAATTTAGTGTTAAACTTATGTGTTTCTGAATCTCCTAACCATGCATTTTAACTAAATCCCCAAGTTCTTAATATCAGGGTCACATTAGGCAGTTTTTGTTTTTTCATTTCATAATTAGGTCCTCAAGACCAAGGCACATTTGAACCATTGTTTGCATTTGCTGATTTCCTTAATTTTATTGATCAGCATATTGTTTACAAGAAATTTGGAGTCTGGCAGATCTGCTTGCCTGATGCCTGGGACAAGCTTAAATTCATCTCTGGCATGCTCAGGTTTACAAGGCATTTGGACATCTTCAAGTCTAAACACTTGAGATAGAGTTGTGTTCAGTTTATAAAGCTTTATGTTTTGCCAAAGAACATATATTCACTGTTTATTTGTGCTACATTATTTTCTTACTTAATTTGCATGCAGTTTCTTTCTTATATAGAGTCTTAATTTCATTGATATAGCTCATATATGTCATTATGTCATAAGATGGCTTAGTTGATTTTAACTTCAGAAAACTTCATTTTTTCAGTACTTTACAGTAAAAACTTACTGCCTGTAACCTCTGTTTTGCTTCACCAAGTTTTCTTGCCATTTCATCTTTATTCCTCTGGACAGACTGAAAGAAATCCAAGTACAATATTAGGATTTACATGTATATTAAAACAAAAATCAGCACTGACAATCTGATACCAGTGTACATATGTACAATGCATCCCTGGAAATATAACACTATATGTGTATAGTACAGCAACAAGTTTGGTACATTCTGGACTGACTTGAAATCTGACTAGAGTACAAAAACTGGAGAATACTCCTACTGACATTGTTTGGAAGATGTATTACCATAATAAGTTCTTAGAAGTTGAGTCCAACTGCAAACATGATAGACCTTGATCTGCCATCATAAAATACACTAGCATATCAGGGTCTGTGTTTTTTGTTCTACAGCTGTCCATATATTATGCGAAGGCAGATCTTTATCAAAGGCAGATCTTTACCTGCTGCCTGACTCAAGTGAGTATGTACAATACTTATAATTTTCACATAGGCATTAATTTTGTTCCTGTGTATCAAATATATGTGAGGTCAATATGCGATACTCTTTTGTTAATACATGGCAGAATTCTTCAAACAGTTTTAACATTGACATACTATACATACTCACTTATAAGTCAAGTTCAACTACAAATATCATAGACCCTGATCTGTATTATGTGACAACAGATCTGGGTATGTGTGGTTTACAGTTGGACCCAACTTGTAACCAATTACCTATGGTACACACAGAAGTAAGATTCACATTTCTTATAGATGCATAACATATTTGTATTTTGCATTCAAATAATGTACTATGTTAAAAAAATATTGTTATAGGGTTGAAGGCCATTTTTTAGCACATGACAGGCTTTACATGGTGGCCAGTATTAATGGTGGAGGTGGAACCCAGACCCCCCTCCCCCCCGAAAGAAACACAGACCTGCGAGAAGCTACTGGCCAGCTATCTTACATACCCACATTGGCTGCATCTGAGACAGACAGAGGTGAGATGGCAGTGATCCATAAAAGAGAGTGCTTTAAACCATTTGGCCACTTGGGGCCCCTGAGAAAATGTGTGTGTGTGTGTGTGATTTGGATTTTTAACGTGGCTTTAACAATATTTCAGTCATATCACTATGATGTCTGGAGTGATGCAGTTTATAGTGACGTCTAGTACTGGGGCATCATGCCGCAGACATGTAGCATGATGCCCCACCCAGCCCCATTATCCTGACACCAGGCGGACCAGTCCTAACATTAACCTTTTAATGCTGAACACCAAGCAAGGCATTTGTTAGTATCATTTTTGTCAAGTCTTTGGTATGACTTGGCTGTGGATCGAACCCATGACCTCCCACGTCTGAGATGGACTCCTCTAACCACTAGACCACTGGAGCGGTCATGCTGTCATGAGCTGGGCACATTAACTGTCTGGACATCTATCAGTGGCCCACTGAGATTCATAAATAGAAGCTGCAGATAGCTGACTGCGTGCCAACCAAAAGGCTCCACTATGTCTCAAACTGAACAACACTGTGTAAAGGCCAGGCTCATGGAAATTGCTTGTATTTCATTAGCCAAGATCTGTATGATTCATACCTATCATGTAAATCTAATAGACAAGAGGTCAGAGGTCAGAGCTGATGTGGTCATGCCTTGCTATCTTGTCTTATATGGTAACAAGTATCTTGGAAGGGCACTATGGACTGGTTAAAACTACAAGTCTAAATAAATCCTGTTATGACAAGTATAATACCATCCACAATGTCAGAATGCTTTTGATATTATGGAACAGTACCTCTTGATCATGATAGGTACTAATGTTTTGTCCTCAAAGGGCAAAAAAGAAAGAAAACCAACTGGCAGGGTAAAAAGTGTAACATCATTAACGTAACACCAGTCAATGAAAATGTGCCGCTTCTCACACCCTTTCAAAGCTGACTGCCTTCTGTCAAAATCATTTCTCTGAATGTAGTGCAAAACTGACAAAATGCAGGCATAAAAGAGGAGTTCCTCATAACAATGATGTAATACTGACAGAATCGAATTAAGGTTGTTGATGCTGAAATGTACCACTGCAGGATTTTTTGCAAATGATTTCCCTTCCCTGGTATGACTCCTGATGAGGTACAGATGAGATAGAGGCTTGCAAGAATAGAGGAAGATCTAAATATGATTGCATAAACCCATTATGGTAATCATCACTATGTGGTGAGCCATGCCCAACACTGATTCCAAGAAGAGGTCACTCCATAACTCCTCTGATAGATGCAAAATAATTTGTGTACAGAGAAATTATGATGGAATTTTGGATGGATGGATGCTTATCCTCTTTATCATTACTTATCAAAGACTTTATTAACTGCCAGAAAAGGAGAGCATTCAGAAGGTCGCAGAATCATCTTGATTCTATTGCAGCCCTAAAGCTGAATTCTGTCCATTTAATCATAATGTTCTGGAAAGTCTGTGTCATTCCTTTTTGACATGCGGTTGTCATCCATGCATGACTGAGGATGGAGTAACTTGGATCACATGTAGTATATGTAATTCAAACATCATATGCAGAATCAATTGCAACAGGTTCTGTTGGGCCAAAAGTGATCACTACCATTGGTGCAGTTGGGAATCTTCAGCAGAGGAGGTGATGGTATATCTAGATTTCCCATAATGCTTGAAATGATTCTGAGTCTGGATGAATACTCAACACATCCTGCTCTGACAATTTAGAATGTGCTCTCTTTCCTACGTCATTTTGCTGCTTCTTTAAGATGCTGGACCTCATGTCCTTAGTCCACATTGCCAACACAATCTGCATGGGTGTGAGGAAGAACAAATATGCAATACGTCCCAAGATTATCCTCTGTGACTTGCATTTCTTGCATTTATTGGACATTTTTTTATGAGAGAGAAATGACAAATACAAAAACATAAATAAAATGATATAAACTGGTAATGACACCAACCCATAGCAAGGTTCAATTGTATTTATTACTAATATAAGAAACAGAAATGGGTAACCTGAACATAAAAAGTGTGATCTATATATTACATGCCATAATCACAGGAAACTATGAAAAATGTACATTTATTTTTGCTACTAACCAAGATCTGCAACTAGCTAAAACTTCTTGTCAGAAAATCCAAGTGGATTAGTATCAGAATACAAACACAAAACAAATTATTTATGCACAACACTTACTTTAACCATTCTACATGTCTAACCTTTATCAAATAATCATAAAATCAAGTAAATAAATTCTCCAATGAACATGACGATGTGCTCAATCTGAATTCTGTATTAAATTACTCTCAAATTCTTCTTGTTTAAATTTGAAAAGCAAAGCTGATTTATCCTTTTCTAATTCAACATGTTTATAACAAGTTCCTTCTCCTCAAATATTTTTCAGCCATATAACATCTAAGAATTACATCAATAAAGCCTGTTTCACTTAACATCTAGCACCATTTATTTTACATGTAACTACCATAAACAAAAGATTTGGTGACTCAGTAGTTAATGTGCCTGACAAATGACCAAAAAAAGCTGACTTGAATCCTACCATATGATCAACCTGGCATCTCCCCAGGGCAAGACACTCTACTCCAACTGGCACCATGCTTAACAGCCAACTTATCCTGCTGTGCCATAAAACACCAAATCAACAACTACTTCAATGGTGCAAATCTAGATAAAGAAGCACATTTTGTTTCATTTGTATGGTAGATTCCTGTTTCTTATGATAATTCAAGAAAGTAAAAAAAAAGGTAATTTTAAAAAAATTAAAATTGCTTCATAAACAAGAAAAAAAAGTTGGACAATAAGTATAAATCAGAAGGAAAAAAAAGCATTCCCTCTGCATGAAAGCAAACAGGCCGTTTTCTGAGGGTTTTTAAAGAAAACAAAAAATGTAAGGTAAATTATTGGGGATTCTTTTGCAAAGGATACACTTTACTGGACAGGTAAAATTTACAGATACCAAGGTAAACTGATGAAAACCAAGACCAGTCTCGTATATCATACCTTATGCCAAAATGTTAGTATCAGCAACTGTAAAATACGTAATAAACCTTTCTTATGAATAGATTCAATAATCCTACATAAAAATATAACAAGAAATAAAAGCCATTATAAATATGTGTACCTTATGTTACCTGTATACAATCAGACTTTTTCCCTTCACCCTCCCCCCTTCTCAGTCAGTGTAGATAAGTATAGTTCATGCCTCAAGTTTGCAATCAACCTCCCTTCAACCCTGAGGCTGCAAAGATCTGAAATCTTTATCATCAACTCATCCTAATGTAACACCAAACCAAGCATGATTATTTTCTCAGCCAGTGTATCCGAATTCAGGTTACAATGAAAACCAACTGATGACAACCTGACAGATTGACAAACAGACATAACTAACTACAAAGGCACAAAGTAAGCATGGAACTTCAAGGTTATTTTATGTTATTAAGGAAAAAACTGTAAAAGGATATAAAAATACAGACACAACAAATTCTGATAAAATAGAGACACAACAAATTCTCATAAATACTACTCTACTGTAACTGGTAAAATTTCACTTACATCAAACCAGTTATCTTGTCTCTGAACTGCGACATTTCTGTAAAGGACAAAACAAAAAGAATAAGAATAAAGACTAGCTGTAAAACAAATAGATCCCACAATAATTTTGAATATTGGTTAAGAATTTTTTTAAAAATGTTCATATCAAACATCTCTTAAGCAATATATGTCAATTCATCTACCTGTCACACTAAATCATATTTTTTATGGAAGCATTGTAGATAATGAAAACTGATAATACTAATGAAATATCCTAAGATCATTTAAAATTTCATTTTAAATTGAAATTTCATGTTTTATATTCTTTGACCATTGCAGTCTATCTTATTTAATATACTTGAGTGGACAAATCGGAAGTGACAAGACACAACTAGCACATGATGGTTACCGTATATACCCACAAACAAGCTGAGTCTAAATGCATCCAACACAGACCCTGATCTGATTTCACATAATATACCTACAGATCAGGATTTATGTTGTTTGTTACACTGATTTCTCCAAACAAACTGCACAGATTCAAATCAAAGCAGTGCATTATATAATGGCAGATCTGGGTCTATGAAGCTTGTAGTTGGGATCAACTTACATGCAAGTATATATGGTAAGAAATTAGAGTGTTTGCTGAAACTAAATATGAAATAGCTTCAATCCAATCCCTGATTATTCAAACGTTTCATCCATGTGAACCATGATTTCCCAAAAATGTCTAACTTATAAACAGAAATACCTTGCCATGAACATTAATCAGGAATCCATGTATCAAGTTTTGAAATCTTTGCTGCCCATTACATACCTCTACATAGCTGACAGCAAGCTAGGTCCAATGAAAATATATGGTATATAATTCCAAGACCTTAAATTCCTTCAAAATGTTTGACCAAAACAATAATGATAAACAGTAGTTTCCATCACACATTGTCTGTATCTTCCTTTTCTTCATCTCTGCATCCGTTTTTCACCTATTTAGATCTCGACTGGGTTCTTGTTCTCTTTCTCTTCCACACCGAAAAAAATTACAGTATACACACCAGTATATCAAACTGGTGATGAAGTACTTTTCCACCAAGAAAACAGGTGTTTAAACTGTATCACCAAAAAGTTTGATTTCAGAAATTACCTCACATTAATTTGGAATTTGGAAATTTTAAATTTAAAAAAAAATAATTCTGCCATATCCAGAATGGCTGGCATCTCTAACTAAAAATAAATAACTCTTCTTTTACAGACTAAAATTCCAACTTCCGAATTATCTAACCAATGCAAAAGTTATCAGGCAAACAAAAACAGGCAATCAAAATAATACTGAAAAGATGCTCCTTGGAAATGAGTAGTTGTTATAACCATTACTGTGCTGTGGGTTCTCAGAAGGTATTAGGCTGAACCATTCTTACCAGATCAAACAATGCATTTTTAGTGCTACCAAAGTTGGGAATTTTTAGAAACAATTAACCACCATTTTATCAAAATAAATCTGCAGAAAAAGTCTTACATTTGCCACAGGGACTGGTGTTCACTGTAGTAAAGAAATTGATGTATACATCTGTAGTGTACAAACTTGAGGAAGATTTTGTTGCATCATGGAATTCTTTTAAAGTGAATTTCAGAGTAAAAAGGGGCCAATATATACTATGCAAGTTTGAGTGACATTTGCTTATCATGAAATAAATAAATTTCACAATAGGGATGTTTATGTGAGCTGGGGTGAAGTTGGCTCTATCATGGAATTCACTAAAGGATATTTCACAACAGGTACGGGAAAATCTACAGAATGTTTTGGAAATTAATATTTTGACATATTCTTAATTCACAGAGGAGGAAGACCATTCCTAAATATGGTCAAAACAATGTTAATAGTTATTACTTCAAGTTATCATGCAAATACATCAACGTTTCATGATATATTAGTACCACTAAGTATTTCCAGTGAATGGAGTAATCTAAATATATTAATAAATCAGACATATGAAATCTTGCCACATAGCCATGAAAGTCTCTGGGTTGCCACATAGCCATGAAAGTCTCAAGGCACAAAATTAAGTTTAAAGACTAACAAATGAAAACTCGTACTCTGTCTTTTATCATTAGTGTTTTTGAGAGTGAAACATCACTAACCTAAGTCTAATATTGTGGAAAATCTAACTGTATTCTAAGGTTACTGAAAATGACAAATTAATTAAATTTTTGTTTGATATTGATTACTAGTTGAATAAAATGAAAATCTCATAGCATTACCTGTTCCTGTCCTGCAAATTGCGTGATAGGAATCGTGCTGAGATACTGAGGCGGGAGTTGATCAGACGAGAACTGGCTAATGGATCTTGACTTATTTCCTTCTCTAGGTTGTCCAAGCCACATTCAAATTTTTCTATCGATATCTGAGGTGTGAAGCTCAGGTTTTCAAATGCATCTTTTAGGAATCTCTCCTGTATAAGATCATGAGTAATCAATTCCAATGGAGAAATGTATTAACAAACAAAAATAAAATCTTCTGCCACCTAAATATTAATCATGACTGCTAAATAATCATGATCTCTAAATTATAGTCATGACCTGAAACTGCCCTGAAACCTTCTGCTCAAAGTTGATATTTTAAACGTTACAGTCAAATTTTGCAAAAGACTAGGTGTCTATGCATAAATAAAGGTGAACAAAATGTAAAACTAAAATTCTCTAAAGAATGAACCATGACTATGTTAACTCAACAAAATGGTATTTTATAAATGTAGTACAGTTTTCATTTAATTGTGTTCTTAATTATTTTTTTAACGACAAGTTAGCTAATTAGGTTTCTGATCACAGGACCATACATTAAATTTTCTGATCACAGGACCATACATTAAATTTTCTGATCACAGGACCATACATTAAATTTTCTGATCACAGGACCATACATTAAATTTTCTGATCACAGGACCATACATTAAATTTTCTGATCACAGGACCATACATTAAATTTTCAAATCATTCAGTTTTATTCCATTACAGGGATAAAATAAGCAGACATGTAAAGGTGGTGGTGTTCAACTGATAGCATTTTCCCCTTCTTTGTTAACTTGATTAGGAAATTCTAATCTAAGGGGCTAAGGTTTGTTTCATCGGATTTCCAAGACAAGTACAGTATTCCCTCATTACAACCACAGAGTATACCTTATAATGAAGTACCTGATGCATACAATTTTACAACAACTTCATGAACGGGATATTCCTTATACTGCATAATAATGATGGGTTGCCTAATAAGAGGAACAATGTTTTATTGAAGATGGACTTATAACACGAACTATGTTATAAAGAAAGATTATTTATAACAGAATTCATATTTTATTGAATGGCCTTTAGTTATAGAGTGCTGTAATAATACATAAAGGTTAGATTCCCCCCCCCCCAATCAATTTCCCGTCTTGAATTCACAGCCACCAAACACTACAGAAAGCTTCTGGTATAATGAAGAATTATCAAATCTTTATCACTGCATTTTATTACATGCAAACAAGCTAAGTACTGTACATGCAGTGACTGGTTTTAGGATCATCCATTGGTGCTGTGTTATATACTCTATTTGGTGTTTTAGGATCATCCAATGGTGTTGTGTTATATACCCTATTTGGTGTTTTAGGATCATCCATTGGTGTAGTGTTATATACCCTATTTGGTGTTTTAGGATCATCCAATGGTGTTGTGTTATATACCCTATTTGGTGTTTTAGGATCATCCATTGGTGTAGTGTTATATACCCTATTTGGTGTTTTAGGATCATCCAATGGTGTTGTGTTATATACCCTATTTGGTGTTTTAGGATCATCCATTGGTGTAGTGTTATATACCCTATTTGGTGTTTTAGGATTATCCAATGGTGTTGTGTTATATACCCTATTTGGTGTTTTAGGATCATCCATTGGTGTAGTGTTATATAACCTATTTGGTGTTTTAGGATCATCCAATGGTGTTGTGTTATATACCCTATTTGGTGTTTTAGGATCATCCATTGGTGTAGTGTTATATACCCTATTTGGTGTTTTAGGATCATCCAATGGTGTTGTGTTATATACCCTATTTGGTGTTTTAGGATCATCCAATGGTGTAGTGTTATATACCCTATTTGGTGTTTTAGGATCATCCAATGGTGTTGTGTTATATACCCTATTTGGTGTTTTAGGATCATCCATTGGTGTAGTGTTATATACCCTATTTGGTGTTTTAGGATCATCCAATGGTGTTGTGTTATATACCCTATTTGGTGTTTTAGGATCATCCAATGGTGTTGTGTTATATACCCTATTTGGTGTTTTAGGATCATCCATTGGTGTAGTGTTATATACCCTATTTGGTGTTTTAGGATCATCCAATGGTGTTGTGTTATATACCCTATTTGGTGTTTTAGGATCATCCATTGGTGTTGTTGGTCCTGCTGAGTGTCCAGAGTCTTCATCTTCCTCAGCATCCTCAAGGGAGATGGGATCTGTGCTCTCCGAGTCGGCATCTTGACTCCTGTCTAGGGATGAAAAAGAATGTTTCGACAATCTGCTTCGGAGCCGAGCATCTCCGTCCTCTTTTGCAGCAAACACTCGATAACTGAAAAAGACAACAAAAAAAATCTTCAAAACAATTTGTTAAATTTTCAAATTAAAAGAAAATTATCTGCAAACTGGAAGGACTATATGTCATTTATTTACTCACTGGCATTTTGGAGTTCTTTTGAAATGCATGATATGAAATATGAATCATTTTGTAGTTCTGCATTTACAAAATAAGTATGAATAAGAAGAAAGAAAAAAAAATAGTTTTTCATTGAATTTGTTTTGCCACTATGGCACTAATGTAATATATGTCCTGATTGGATTTAATATAGAAATTCAATAGGATTTTGACTTGGTGATGTTTAACAAAAATGTATCTATGACATCAATGTATTACAATCCCCTTGATTGGCATAATGGCAAACAGCAACATTTTTACATGATGAATTACTGTGAGCACATAATGGCAAATAGTAAATTTTTCACATGGCGAATTACTGTGAGCACATAATGGCAAATAGTAAATTCTTCACATGATTAATTACTGTGAGCACATAATGGCAAATAGTAAATTCTTTACATGGTGAATTACTGTGAGCACATAATGGCCTATAGTAAATTCTTTACATGATGAATTACTGTAAGCACATAATGGCAAATAGTAAATTCTTTACATGATGAATTACTGTGAGCACATAATGGCAAATAGTAAATTCTTCACATGGTGAATTACTTACTGTGAGCACATAATGGCAAATAGTAAATTCTTTACATGATGAATTACTGTGAGCAAATAATGGCAAATAGTAAATTTTTCACATGGCGAATTACTGTGAGCACATAATGGCAAATAGTAAATTCTTCACATGATTAATTACTGTGAGCACATAATGGCAACTAGTTAATTCTTTACATGGTGAATTACTGTGAGCACATAATGGCCTATAGTAAATTCTTTACATGATGAATTACTGTAAGCACATAATGGCAAATAGTAAATTCTTTACATGATGAATTACTGTGAGCACATAATGGCAAATAGTAAATTCTTTACATGATGAATTACTGTGAGCACATAATGGCAAATAGTAAATTCTTCACATGGTGAATTACTGTGAACACACAATGGCACATAGTAAATTCTTCACATGAATTAATGTGAGCACATCATGGCAAATAGTACATTCTTCACATGGTGAATTACTGTGAGCACAACATGGCAAATAGTACATTCTTCACATGGTGAATTACTGTGAGCACATAATGACAAATAGTAAATTCTTCACATGATTTATTACTGTAATGTTTCTTCTTTGATCTAACTTGAAAATACATTTACACATACATCATACTTTTCTAATTGCTAAAAAGAAAATGGTGGATACTAATACTCAAGACATAATGAAAACGGGAACAGGATCAGCAACAAATGTTTTAAGACATTAATAAATATTTTAAAAAACCAAAGGCCACAGCCATGTGCATGAAGAAAGTCTCCAAAAATATATACTGAAAATCTGCAAGTAAATGCTTCACCTAACATTCTGAAATTCATCAAAACAAAATTTTTAAATACAATGTATGTGTAGGTACATTAAACAAGTCAAAATACCGTTTTGGATGTTCTAAAGAAATGGCACCAGCAATCATTTCTCTGTCATGATATGGCCAAAGAAATCATTTGTCAAATAATGAAAGGATTTCAATCCAGGATACTTTCACACAGTATTTGTCAAATTATACTGAGCTGGTTTCTTGAAAATAAAGTTGTGCAAATGTTTTGCTATATTTAGTAGTGGCCACTATATTTGATGGTGATTGGTACAATTTCTAAAAATATGAAAGGACTTTACATTTGGATGCTTTCTACCAAATTTGGTCATATTCTGTTAAATGGCTCTAAACATGAAGTTATTAAAAGTTCACAAGTTGATTTTATTACTTTTTAAAATTTAATTTTAAGTAATCATGACCATGTTTGATGCAGTTATATATATATATATATATATATATATATATATATATATATATATATATATATATATATATATATATATATATATATATATATATAAAACTTAAACTCATCAATGCCTGGATGTTGTCAAGTTCTTTTTAGATACTGCATATTTTTGTGTATGCAATTAAAAAGATAAATTCATTTCAAATACGAAGAACAAACTAAAAGACCTAATGCTTTCTACCTTAAATATTTTCAACATGTTTTGTTTTCTAATTTCATTGTGTTTTTGTGTGTGTGATCATATCATTATACGTTTTTTTTTTTAATTATATAAGTGTTTTCTAATGTTGTAAAGCGCTTAGAGCTTCTATGGATTAGGCACTATACAAAGTCTTCATTATTATTTTTATTACTACTACAGAGTCAAGCTTTCACCAAAGTTTAGTCATATTCTGTTGAATGATTTTTAAGAAACGTTTAAGGCTTGAACAATTTTCAGTGTTCTTCTCTGGCAGGGCAAGAGACTAGGAACTTGTAGCAGTCCTGGCTATCTGTGACGTTTTGGCGCTTGGATGTTTTGGCGTGGGTTGTTTTGGTGCTGGATGTTTTGGCACCAACAAAAGGATTAACATCAAAAGATTACACATTATCCTTAAGATAATTAGAGGCCATGTTGGCATTTACAAAAGGATTATGAAATAACATCATAAGCAGTACGCTTACGATAATTGACTCTATTGGTATATTGTCCTGTGAGTCATGACAAAGTAAGAATTAACAATTTAACCTTATGATGTATAACGTGTTATTCATATTTGAAAATGAAAGCTATGATAAGGTAAAAGAAGTCCATGCAAAGGATTAACCATTTAGCCATTCAGGCTCAAACCCACTTCTATATAGATGTTTGTTTATATAAGTGTGCTGTCAAATGTATTAACGTGAAAGTTTATTTTCGGAAACTAGCATTATGAAATCGAAGTGTGGTCAAGAAAAGTACGCGCACAATGGATATCAATAAGTTTTTTTTATAAATACAGTGCCGATAAGCTTTAAAAATTTTGGCAATGCGAGTTGAAAAACAAATGTTAAGCCCTTCTTCACACAGTTGCTTTGTTTGTTTATTTGTTTGATTAGGATTTTTAATGTTTTAATTATTTTTCAGTCATATCGCTACGATGTCTGCTGTGAGGCAGTTTATAGTGATGTCTCGCACTGAGGCATCATGCCGCAGACATGTAGCATGATGTCCCACCCAGTCACATTATGCTGACACCAGGCCGACCAGTCCTAACACTAACCTCTTAATGCTGAGCGTCAAGCGAGGCAGCTGTTAGTACCATTTTTGTAAGTCTTTGGTATGACTCGGCCGGGGATCGAACCCACAACCTCCCGCTTCTGCAGGTTATTTTAATAACACACAGGCTGATCATTGGAATAATTTTACTTTTAGTTTTCACTTTATATTTCACTTACTACATCTGTTTGATCGCTGAGCAAATTCTGTTGAGTGGTTGTTGAAATGAAATTCTTGTACATTTTTGTTTTTTCTGTAGGTAATAATGGATCAGCTTAATTTGAACATATCTGAAAGAACTTCACCGAGGATGAATAATGCAAAAAATATGGAAGGCAAAGGACCATACTATAAACTCACTTGGCATTATTGCCTAATTACCTACCAACTAACTTGCCATATTAGGAAATCCAAATTCACAGCATAATAACCATACACAACCCAAAAAACTCTAATTGCTCATGATTTTAACTCTGCTCACTTATTTAAAACACTTTTTTTTATCCCTGTTCTAATCACTTGGTAAAATATCTTTTTCCCAATTGTCTTTATTCTACACAGGACCTGTGTGAGCTGGTAACAGACACTTCAAAGAAACAAAACAAGCCAAGTTCATCCCATCTTTTGATTTGTGCTAGTACTAAGTAAAACATATTTACATTTCTATCACAAAGGATTTAAGTGTTGTACAAGAAGGAGATTATTTCTTACCCTGATGGATGACATTACCATGACAAGGTTTTGGCAGAACCTCATATCTCACCTGTGAATCTTGCTATGCTGTACCCCTTTTATATCTGACATTGAACAACTTTAACCAAGAAACATAACAATTCTAAAATATTCACCATCAAAATGCTGATAAAGATATTTTGATGTGTTTGCACAAATGTTAGACACCTCTTTAACTTTGCTGCAGGATGGACAAATGAAATCTGAATGCCATTCAATACATTTTAAAATCATGGTGACATAAAATCTGAATGCCATTCAATACATTTTGCAATCATGGTGACATAAAACTGTAATTGATGGATGGATGTAATTTAAATAAAATACCAGGCTTCAATTTCACCAACATAAGCCTTAAGTCAAGATTTAAGACATCTGTGTGTTAGATTTTAAGCAATATTTAACGCTGTGCCAATGAGATCAATGGATTCTAATCTTTCTTTTTATTCTTGATGTAAGGTAGGTTGGTGAAAGACAAGCATGATCTAATGAAATTGCAGTGTTAATGCCACATGGTACATGGTATTTGTAAATACTTGGATTTTATGATTTTATAGTGACCCTTAAGAAAGCATCCACTGCACCTTATTCCAGGTAAAAATCATCCCAGGTAGCTGCTGTTAATCAGTGTGTATGTGTATTTGCATGTATGCATATATGAGAGAGAGAGAGAGAGAGAGAGAGAGAGAGAGAGAGAGAGAGAGAGAGAGAGAGAGGGGGGGGTATAAGAATAAAATACCTGGAACTATGAGTGCAAAGTAAAGAAAACCACAATCAAAGATAAATTTCACTACAATACAAAACCAACCTCAGCATCATTATATTTGTCAACATACCACCGGCACTAAAGTATTAAACCAAAGGCACACCTATATACCCTAGTTTCATGTTGTTACATTGAGATTTAACAGAAACATATATCAGTTAAAAACCTAGCTATGAATAATAGATCACTGTTTTATTCAAAGGGTGATCATCAACGTTACTAATTTTAAATAATGCCAATGATGGTTAACCAATTTTAAATGATATATTTGTTAAGTACCATATAGTGCATACATATGGTCTGAACATTGTATTTCAATATAGCTTTCAAAAATATTAATTAAAATGAACAGAAAAAGATAAAATCTCAATTTGACAACATGCCAATTAATGAATGGAAAATATCTGATTCATTCCACACTATTTTGAACGTACCTGCCACCACTTTTCTTATTTTCTTTCTTTCCATTTCCAGCCTCACTTTGACTGTGAGAAACTGGTGCGTTTATACTGCAGGATTACATCATATTATTTTATTATAAGACATTTTATTATACACATTTTATTATGAGATCTCATAACTTAAGATAATTGATATAATTTTACAAACAAGCAGAGGTGAAATAACTGATACATCAATGCAATTTTATTTTTACCGTTTTTATATTTATTTCAATATAAGAGGTGGAATATTGATACACAATGATGCTTATTAAATTAAAATTCAAGTTAATCTTCAGGTGTTGTGAATAATTATTAGTTGTTTGCCTTTTCTTTCTTTAAGTTGAGAATTCATCTAAGACAAACATAAGCACTCATTTCTGTCAAATTAAAAAGAATATTGACATCACCCACAACCCTTCTACACACATAGTGACTGAATCATTTTATTTCATTCAATCTGCAAGTTCAGCCAACGATAACAAATATTAATGTAAAGGAGACATTCCAGGTTTTTCCCTCGTGTATGATTTAAATACTTTATCATATAATAACTATTTTTACATGAAGCTTCTCTGTTGTTTCATATCTTGTCTACTTGGATTAAATATAAGGCTACACTTTCAGAGATTCATGCATTGTTATATTCAATTCTGATTGGTGATTATTGTTTGTTTAAGGCCAGGGTTAAACAATAACCACCAATCAAAACTGTAGCTTATTCATGGTGCAACCCATTGGAAGCATTGCAGCTAAAAAGACACAAAGCAACAGATAAACGTCTCACAAAAGTGACCATTTAATAGACACAAAGAAACAGATAAACGTCTCACAAAAGTGACCATTTAATAGACACAAAGCAACAGATAAACGTCTCACAAAAGTGACCATTTAATAGACACAAAACAACAGATAAATTTCTCACAAAAGGACAAAAAAATAGATAAACAACAACAGATAAACTTCTCACAAAAGTGACCATTAAATAGACACAAAGCAACTGATAACCTTCTCACAAAAGTGACCACTGAATAGACACAAAACAACAGATAACCTTTTCACAAAAGTGACCATTGAATAGACACAAAGCAACAGATAAATTTCTCACAAAAGTGACCATTAAATAGAAACAAACCAACAGATAGCCTTCTCACAAAAGTGACCACTGAATGGAAAGTGACCATAAATAGACACAAAAACAAGATAACCTTCTTACAAAAGTGACCATTAAACAGACACAGAGCAACAGATAAATTTCTCACAAAAGTGACAATTAAATAGAATCATAGCAACAGATACCATTCTCACAAAAGTGACCATTAGATACAAAGCAAGAGATAACTTCTCACAAAAGTGACCATTAAATAGACACAAAGAAACAGATAACCTTATCACAAAAGTGACCACTGAATGGACACAAAGCAAAAGATAACCTTCTCACAAAAGTGACCAACAGACACAAAACAACAGATAGCCTTCTCACAAAAGTGACAATAAAAAGACACAAAGCAACAGATAAAATTCTTACAAAAGTGACCATTAAATAGACACAGAGCAACAGATAAATTTCTCACAAAAGTGACCATTAATAGACACAGAGAAACAGATAAATTTCTCACAAAAGTGACCATTAAACAGAATCATTGTAACAGATACCCTTCTCACAAAAGTGACCATTAGATACAAAGCAACAGATAACTTCTCACAAAAGTGACCACTGAATGGACACAAAGCAAAAAGATAACCATCTTACAAAAGCGACCATAAATAGACACAGAGCAACAGATACATTTTTCACAAAAGTGACAATTAAATAGAATCATAGCAACAGATACCCTTCTCACAAAAGTGACCAATGAATGGACACAAAGCAAAAGATAACCTCCTCACAAAAGTGACCATTAAATAGACACAAAGCAACAGATAAACTTCTCACAAAAGTGACCAACGGACACAAAACAACAGATAGCCTTCTCACAAAAGTGACCACTGAATAGACACAAAGCAACAGATAACCTACTCACAAAAGTGACCACTGAATAGACACAAAGCAACAGATAACCTTCTTACAAAAGTGACCATTGAATAGACACAAAGCAACAGATAAAATTCTTACAAAAGTGACCATTAAATAGACACAGAGCAACTGATAAATTTCTCACAAAAGTGACCATTGAATAGAATCATTGTAACAGATACCCTTCTCACAAACGTGACCATTAGATACAAAGCAACAGATAACCTTGTCACAAAAGTGACCACTGAATGGATACAATGCAAAAGATAACCTTCTCACAAAAGTGACCATTAAATAGAACAAAGAACAGATAAACTTCTCACAAAAGTGACCATTAAAAAGACACAAAACAACAGATAGCCTTCTCACAAAAGTGACCATTGAATAGATACAAAGCAACAGATAACCTACTCACAAAAGTGACCATTGAATAGACACAAAGCAACTGATAACCTTCTCACAAAAGTGACCATTAAATAGACACAGGGCAACAGATAAATTTCTCACAAAAGTGACCATTAAATAGACACAGAGCAACAGATAAATTTCTCACAAAAGTGACCATTAATAGACACAGAGCAACAGATAAATTTCTCACAAAAGTGACCATTAAATAGACACAGAGCAACAGATAAATTTCTCACAAAAGTGACCATTAAATAGACACAGAGCAACAGATAAACTTCTCACAAAAGTGACCATTAATAGACACAGAGCAACAGATAAATTTCTCACAAAAGTGACCATTAAATAGACACAGAGCAACAGATAAATTTCTCACAAAAGTGACCATTAATAGACACAGAGCAACAGATAAATTTCTCACAAAAGTGACCATTAATAGACACAGAGCAACAGATAAATTTCTCACAAAAGTGACCATTAAATAGAATCATTGTAACAGATACCCTTCTCACAAAAGTGACCCCTGAATGATCTGCAAAGTACTTAAGTCATACATAGGAAACAAGTTTGGAATATCTCCTTTACAGTGATATATGAATAAGCAACTGACCATGCTGACGGGATAAATAATTAGCACAATATTTGGAAAGATAGCAGATTCCAAACCACACAAATTCTAGTCACAAAGTTTATTTTTAGAAGGTGGGTGGATGTTCTCAATAAAATCCTTTATTACTGACAGAAACACGTGCCTGTCGCCATAACAGTTGTTTTGTATAAGTACGTTATGAAGGACCTGGATGTTAGTTATATCTGCTAAGATTTTCCTTGCAAGAGATAATTGTAGTTTCTTCTGTTCTGAAGCTAATAATGTAATGCCCTCCAATTTTAAGTGAGACATGTATGAGATGTTTTTAAAGCATTAATGCAGTTCAAAACAAAAGGCATAATGACCAATGGGGTATACTGAAATGGCCTAAAAGGTTGAATAAAAAAACTAACAAGTAGTTTGTTTAGAAGTTTGTTCCATCTTGTCAAGGATGTGATTGGCATATGAACAAATGAGACATCCAAAGCCTGTACTGCAAATATAACCATGATGCCCATACAGTAGATCTATACCATGGTGGGAATTGTTGGTAATGGACGTATAATAAAGAGATGGACAAGGAATTATGATGTGAATTATCAACTCCTGGATAAGGACCATTATGTTGTGTAATGTATACAGAACACTTGGTTGTCAACCATATTTAATTTGCTTTGAAACGTGTGGTTATTTGAACCATACTTAACTTACCTCGTGGCATTTGGTAGTGTGAACCATAAATATTTTTTGTTATCATATGGTTGTGTGAACCATGTTTTTTTCAATGGTGTTATATGACTGTGTGAACCATACTTGTTTTATTTTTGCATCATACAATTCTGTGAATAATAATTGTGCCTGTTCATTTGTCTTGTATGATTTCCTAAATCTTATTCTTTTCATAGTGCACATTGTGAATGTGAGAACCATAATCGTATTCTTGTTACATGTGTGTATTTGTAACATGTTCAATATAATAGTAGTGTATATGTAATGGGTGTGTGTTAGTCAATTTGCATATGTGTTGTAGTGAACATTTATTTATTATTTAGTTTGTTTCATAAGCTGTCATACCCTCACATCGTATTGCATTATCATTCAATCCCAGCATACATTCAGTTTCAATCCGGTTACAAAAACTTTGTTTTAATACCTAACCATATCAAACAAGATCCAAACATCAATATTTCATAGAATTATAGGATAGTCATCCCACTAGCCACCTCCTTAGCTTTTGGGGAATAGTTGGGGTTTGGTGGGGGCTGAGGTTGGTCTGGGTTGGGGGCAGGAGTAAAGCCAAACTTAAAGGTCCATGTGTACAACTACAAATCACACAAATAATTTCACAAACTCGGTTATTTTGAATCCACCTACCTACTCACCTACATGCACAAACAGGATTCAAAAGAATGTTGTAAGGACATTATCATGTTTCCACTCAGTCTAACTGAAATATTTTATTTAGGACAAATCTCTGAAACAACATTTTCATACCTTTATAGACCATATGTCTGTCATGTATGCTTAATACCCATTACAGGTGACAAATGTTACTGCCCTAGTGCAATTGATTTGTTATTCCTAACATAAATTATAATTAAATTTTCAAAAAAAAAGTTGTAGAGCATACAATATTAAATTCCAAACAGGGAACAAGGAGACATGATCCCATTCTAGTTTTATTAACACAGCTCAGAATACTGCAAAATATTTTTTAGTGGAACTATGTAGTAATGAGTATGGTATCATGCATTTTATGCATTAGCCATACATGACACATGGAAGGGTCTAAGATCATGTATTCTATGAATTAGCCATACATGACACATGGAAGGGTCTAAGATTGACTATTCTATGCATTAGCCATACATGACACATGGAAGGGTCTAAGATAATGTATTCTATGCATTAGCCATACATGACACATGGAAGGGTCTAAGATTATGTATTTTATGCACTAGCCATACATGACACATGGAAGGGTCTAAGATTATGTATTTTATGCATTAGCAGTACATGACACATGGAAGGGTCTAAGATTATGTATTCTATGCATTAGCCATACATGACACATGGAAGGGTCTAAGATCATGTATTCTATGCATTAGCCATACATGACACATGGAAGGGTCTAAGATTATGTATTCTATGCATTAACCATACATGACACATGGAAGGGTCTAAGATTATGTATTCTATGCATTAGCCATACATGACACATGGAAGGGTCTAAGATAATGTATTCTATGCATTAGCCATACATGACACATGGAAGGGTCTAAGATTATGTATTCTATGCACTAGCCATACATGACACATGGAAGGGTCTAAGATTATGTATTCTATGCATTAGCCATACATGACACATGGAAGGGTCTAAGATAATGTATTCTATGCATTAGCCATACATGACACATGGAAGGGTCTAAGATAATGTATTCTATGCATTAGCCATACATGACACATGGAAGGGTATAAGATTATGTATTCTATGCACTAGCCATACATGACACATGGAAGGGTCTAAGATTATGTATTCTATGCATTAGCCATACATGACACATGGAAGGGTCTAAGATTATGTATTCTATGCATTAGCCATACATGACACATGGAAGGGTCTAAAATCATGTATTCTATGCATTAGCAATACATGACATATGGAAGGGTCTAAGATTATGTATTCTATGCATTAGCCATACATGACACATGGAAGGGTCTAAGATTATGTATTTTATGCATTAGCCATACATGACACATGGAAGGGTCTAAGATTATGTATTCTATGCATTAGCCATACATGACACATGGAAGGGTCTAAGATTATGTATTCTATGCATTAGCCATACATGACACATGGAAGGGTCAAAGATTATGTATTCTATGAATTAGCCATACATGACACATGGAAGGGTCTAAGATAATTTATTCTATGAATTAGCTATACATGACACATGGAAGGGTCTGAGATTATGTATTTTATGCATTAGCAGTACATGACACATGGAAGAGTCTAAGATTAAGTATTGTACACATTAGCAGTACATGACACATGGAAGAGTCTAAGATTAAGTATTGTACACATTAGCAGTACATGACACATGGAAGAGTCTAAGATTAAGTATTGTACACATTAGCAGTACATGACACATGGAAGAGTCTAAGATTAAGTATTGTACACATGGGCAATACATGACAAATGGAAGGGTCTAAGATTATTTAAAACTGCATGCCATATATATAACATGTTGTCACATTTGGCGTAACACTGTAAAATCTACACTGTTTTATATCTTGTCAATAAACTAATATTTATCCCCAAGTTTGTAAACATTTGGCTGAATAAGAGTTTCAAACAATGCAAACAAAAATATCCAGAATTATACACCTAATTCAGTACCTTTATTTAATGAATTAAGGTTTCTGTAAACTGTTGTCAGTGATAGCATGTATAGTAGATATATTCCTTATCACTCCTGCATCGAGTATAAAGTGCCATTCAAAACTGACTGAAAAATTAGGCAGGTTAAGAGGATGAAATCATTACAAGCAATTACCATGTATGTGGACAAATTAGAGGACAAGAAACAAAACAAAACAGCATCTGAGATTAAGATTTTTTAAAAACCTTACCCCACCCCAAATGGTTAAATTGTAGTATCTAGTATTCTTTCCACGCATATACCAGGAAGATTCCATTAATCATCCTATATCAACCCTGTTACCCTACCTGGCAAGTGTGTCAGATCCTTCACTCGTAGGATAGTAGATGATCTCTGCATCTGATGGCTGCTCCAGTTCATCGTTGTCTAAGTTGTACAACTGAAATGCAAAACAATCTTTTTACCAATACTGCTACACCTAAAAGACCCAAACTTTTAGGTACCAAAACCCAAGCCTGTTACACCTAAAAGACCCAAACTTTTAGGTACCAAAACCCAAGCCTGTTACACCTAAAAGACCCAAACTTTTAGGTACCAAAACCCAAGCCTGTTACACCTAAAAGACCCAAACTTTTAGGTACCAAAACCCAAGCCTGTTACACCTAAAAGACCCAAACTTTTAGGTACCAAAACCCAAGCCTGTTACACCTAAAAGACCCAAACTTTTAGGTACCAAAACCCAAGCCTGTTACACCTAAAAGACCCAAACTTTTAGGTACCAAAACCCAAGCCTGTTACACCTAAAAGACCCAAACTTTTAGGTACCAAAACCCAAGCCTGTTACACCTAAAAGACCCAAACTTTTAGGTACCAAAACCCAAGCCTGTTACACCTAAAAGACCCAAACTTTTAGGTACCAAAACCCAAGCCTGTTACACCTAAAAGACCCAAACTTTTAGGTACCAAAACCCAAGCCTGTTACACCTAAAAGACCCAAACTTTTAGGTACCAAAACCCAAGCCTGTTACACCTAAAAGACCCAAACTTTTAGGTACCAAAACCCAAGCCTGTTACACCTAAAAGACCCAAACTTTTAGGTACCAAAACCCAAGCCTGACAATAACAGACTGTCTCAGTTTATAGGGTTAATCTTCTCACTGTTATGGAAACAAGCTGACACATGGAAATCATTAGAAAAACATTCTGATATGCATAATTAAGTTTTCATATCTTGCAGAACAGCAGAATTAAAATCATGTCAATGATTGTTTTTTATTGTCATATATTCTTGTTAAAGTCAAGTGATGATTTAAATAAAATATATGTATTTTTAGTCCTGCAATTGATTTTACTTCCGCTACTGTAGTTGAAACACCTGGCTTCTGATCTAGTAATTTAAGTGTTTCAATCATGCATGAATGCAAAGATTTAATTTTCTGGTACATCCCTGAAACACAAGAACAAGTGTCTACATATGTGAACTACCAGAGCATATGTATAAGACAGACTGTGCATTTACAATTATGAAGCAAGTGGGAAGGTATATTTACTCATGTTATAATGAAATTAATTACCAGGATATGCACTTAATATAAGGGTAAAAGATTTCATCATTTTGCATTACCCTTGAATAACTGACAAAACATTTCTCATTTCCCTGGAACAACTGACAAAACTATTTTTCATTTCCCCTGGAATAACTGATAAAATATTTCTCATTACCCTGGAATAACTGACAAAACATTTTTCATTTTCCTGGAATAACTGACAAAACATTTTTCATTTCCCTTGAAATAACTGACAAAACATTAATCATTTCCCTGGAATAAGTGAAAAAACATTTCTCATTTCCCTAGAATAACTGAGAAAGAAAAAAAATTCTTATTTCCCCTGGAATAAGTGAGAAAAAAAAACATTCAATGACCAATAGAGCTTAACACATTAACCCCTGAAGGATTTTACTGTTTTCGCATGAAATGCGAGTAGGAAACATATTTTGGGGGCTATTTCTGAATACATCCTAATACATCAACTTCCAAGCAATATTCAATTAGACAAATGGCTAGTTATGCTAAAGAAAATGTTTTTCATTGGTTAGTTTGCTGGTGCATGTGCAGAAGGTAAAAAGTTTAACTCCTTTTTATTGTGCTTAATTTTTGTATGAAGAAGACTCTTTATTCAGAATGTCCACCTTATCCTACTTTTTGCACAGATTCACCTGTCTGTGTGCACTTCAGACCGGTCTGCCATAGATCTGAGGTCATAAAGTCTACAGACCTTGGAAGTAGTCTACTACCTCATGCCCCATAAACTCATCGCTAGGGGTTAATGTGTTACAACAACAAAGAAGCAATAGAGGTATGTCAGATACTCACGTCATCCCACACATTACTATCCCTATTTGTTTTCTCTTTCTTGTGGAATGTTGGAAAAAAGTCATCATCATCGTCATCATCATTTGTTTCATCATCAAAGATAACAGGAATGTTCTGCAAGATAAATTGTAAGGCTCTTAATAGTCTTTAATATGAACATTAAAGGAACATATAATAATACTGCTTATATTATTTACCTTCCATCCTGAAATGTACATAACGATAAAAAGTAAATACATGCACATATTAGCTCACTGCTCAGTTCCACATTTCCTTGACTGCTGTGGATTCAGCTTGAGATAATTATGTCAGGCTTGCAAAAGATCCAGAGTTTCATGGAATATTTCATCTTTTTGTTGGTTACTACAAGTTAACTCCCATTTTCAAGTGAAGTTCATCTACACATTTCATGGGGTGAGATAATGAACATTTACAACAGTGGGACAATAAACAGTTATAACCCAGGTTCAGTCCTAGGGGTAGGGCAAAACCTGGGAACCAATTCCAGTTTAATAAATGACTTTGCATTTTTATGCCAAGTAAGTGTATATATTTATAACAGTGAGGAGTTTAATGATTTCTAACATATTACCTATGAGGTCAATCCTCAGATGAGGGAAGGGGTCCAGGGATACCCAGAAACCAATAATGCGTTAATTAAATTCTATTATAATGTCAAGAATGTGCAAGGAATATACTTTATGGGCTGATCTTTAAACAGTTTTGAAGTCTTGACCCATGGGTCAGACCCCCAAGGGTAAGAATACCCAAGCATCAATGCTTGGTTGCATAAGTTAATTTAATTTGTATCAAATTAATTATTATAAACTTAGCCTCTGTTGACTTGTGGATGAGTAACACCAAGAGTTTGTGCATTATTCTGTCAAAAAGTGAAAAGGCACATGCTGACCCCTAAATCTGTAGTTTAAGAGGGAGAGCTTAAAGACATGACCTGACCCCTAAATCTGTAGTTTAAGAGGGAGAGCTTAAAGACATGACCTGGCCCCTAAATCTGTAGTTTAAGAGGGAGAGCTTAAAGACATGACCTGACCCCTAAATCTGTAGTTTAAGAGGGAGAGCTTAAAGACATGACCTGACCCCTAAATCTGTAGTTTAAGAGGGAGAGCTTAAAGACATGACCTGACCCCTAAATCTGTATTTTAAGAGGGAGAGCTTAAAGACATGACCTGACCCCTAAATCTGTATTTTAAGAGAAGGCCTTAAAAAGACATATCTTGATCACCAAATCTGTATTTTAAGAGGGAGAGCTTAAAGACATGACCTGACCCCTAAATCTGTAGTTTAAGAGGGAGAGCTTAAAGACATGACCTGACCCCTAAATCTGTAGTTTAAGAGAAGGCCTTAAAAAGACATATCTTGATCACCAAATCTGTATTTTAAGAGGGAGAGCTTAAAGACATGACCTGACCCCTAAATCTGTAGTTTAAGAGGGAGAGCTTAAAGACATGACCTGACCCCTAAATCTGTAGTTTAAGAGAAGGCCTTAAAAAGACATATCTTGATTACCAAATCTGTATTTTAAGAGGGAGAGCTTAAAGACACGACCTGGCCCCTAAATCTGAAGTTTGAGAGAAGAGCTTAAAAAGACATTTTTTGACCACCAAATCTGTAGTTTAAGAAGGAGAGCTTAAAAAGACATAACTTGACCCCCAAATCTGTAGTTTAAGAGGGAGAGGGTTCTTAAATATACCAAGTTCAAAGTATGTATGAAGTTTGGTACTGGTAAATATAAATGGTAGAACTCAAGTCATTCTGCAGAAACAATTTTTCTTCTTTCAAAGTGACTTTGACCTTTAATTGTTTGACACTGAAATTAAATGGATTCTTCCTTACCCTAAGCGCAAGCCATTAAAAAAGTTTGGTAACTGGTGGACAACTAAGGTTACTATGCAGAAACAAGATGATAACAGATGGTCAAATGGACAAAATAAAACAACATGCTTAATCTTGTTGTTGTTGTTGTAAGGCTTAAAGTCATTTTTCAGCACACGATAGGCTATACATGGTGACCAGTATAAATAATGGTGGAGGAAGAACCCAGGAAAACCTCGGAAAGAACCACTGACCCACGAGAAGCTACTGGCAAGCTTTCTCACATACCCACATTGGCCGAATCTGAGACTCGAACCCGTGCAGACAGAGGTGAGATGGCAGTGACACGCATATAAAAATTCAACAAATTTATTAAATAACAACAGACAATCGTGGGCCTGATATAACCAACCCAAGTTACAAAACTTAACAGCTGACCATTTCACAAAGATGTAGTATGGTAAGAACACAACCTTAAAAGACTATTTCATAATCTTAATATCCTATTGATTTGACCTACTGCACTCTCCTGATAAAACAATTGTGTGATTAATCTACACAGGCAATTGCATGGTTACAAGAAGGACTGATGCTCATGCATCTTGTATGTATATAATCTTGGAATAGTACTACACATATCAATCATGTTTAATGAATACACAGCACTATACCTATTTCTAGAATGGGTCATTCTAATATTTCCAACACCTATTTGTAAAAACCAGCATGGATAAAGAAAGACTGGAGTTTAAGATGAAAACAACCCAATAATTTCTGTCAAACTTGTTAAAATGTTGTCCAACGGATTTTGTGAATAAATGAAATAGTACTTGCTGATGGATGACACATGACAGACTTACAGTAAGCTGATTTGGCTTCAGGACCAAATTCGATAAAGATGATAAAAAGGTAGGGACAATGAAGCTTTCATTTAAACAAAAATAGGACACAGTAGGGATAGCTGTCCAGCAATATTTTCATTTATAATCACCTCATAATAATAAGGTTTTTTGGGAGTGAAAATCCCATGTCAATGCCATGTTGTAGAAGTGTAGGTGTGATAAGATTATTTCTATCTGACCACTATGGTACCATGTTGGAGAATGTTGGAGGTCAAGTAAAAATATTTCCTTTCTGAAGCAACTACCAGGCAGCAATTTTGGAGGTTGTATCAGCATCACTTTAATACAGGATCAACTATATACTGCTAAGTAAAGTTTGGTTCAAAAGTAATACTGAGGGGTAACATTGGCATAATTTTCATTTAAGAACAATTACATAAAGTGAGAAGTGTCTAAATAAAGATTCAATGTCGATATGATCATACCCAATGCCAGTATGACCATACCAAATGTCAGAATGATCATACCCAATATCAGGATGATCCTACCAAAATGTCAGTGTGATCGCACCCATTTTCAGCTAAGCAAAGTACATTTACAGTATGATCAAACCCAATGTTGGGATGATCATACCCAATATAAAGATGATCATACCAAAATATCAGTATAGCATACCCAATGTCAATATGTTCATACCCATTGTCATCTAAGCAAAACATGTTTACAGTATGATCACACTTAATGTCAGGATGATCATACACAATGTTGGAATGATCATTCCCAATGTCAATATGATCATACCCAATGTCAGTAGGATCATACCCAATGTCAATATGATCATACCCAATGTCAGGATGATCATACCCAATGTCAGTATGATCATATTCAATGTCAATATGATCATACCCAATGTCAGGATGATCATACCCAATGTCAGTATGATCATACCCAATGTCAGGATGATCATACCTAATGTCAGGATGATCATACCCAATGTCAACATGATCATGCCATATGTCAGTATGATCATACCCAAAGTCAGTATGATCATATTCAATGTCAATATGATCATACCCAATGTCAGGATGATCATACCCAATGTCAGTATGATCATACCCAATGTCAGGATGATCATACCCAATGTCAGGATGATCATACCCAATGTCAACATGATCATGCCATATGTCATTATGATCATACCCAATGTCAGTATGATCATACCTAATGTCAGTATGATCATACCCAATGTCAGGATGATCATACCTAATGTCAGGATGATCATACCCAATGTCAACATGATCATGCCATATGTCATTATGATCATACCCAATGTCAGTATGATCATGCTTTCAAGAAAAGTAATAATACTAATCTGACAACTGAGTAATAATATAATGTTCTCCTGAAGCCCACATGATGAACAAACTTGTAATTATACCAACAAAATCTAATTTTACAGAAGTATGCATCAATATATTAGGTATAATGTATATTTGGTTATTCTTGTACTGCTCATTATAATGTGTTTCTTTGGATATTCTAGTACTATTCAGTATGATTTCTGTACACTGGGTTATTCTAGTATTCTTAAGTTTAACATTTGTTCATTATATTATGTTTGTACTGTTCAGTGTAATGTCTGTTCATTGGGTTATTTATATGTATATGTATACATTGTAACGTGTTTATTTATTTATTCTGTTACTGTTCATTATAATGTTTCTTTGGTTATAAATGTACTATTCAGTGTAATGTCTATTCATTAGGTTATCTTTGTACTATTCAGTGTAATGTCTATTCATTTGGTTATAAATGCACTATTCAGTGTAATGTCTGTTCATTTGGTTATCTTTGTACTATTCAGTGTAATGTCTATTCATTTGGTTATAAATGCACTATTCAGTGTAATGTCTATTCATTTGGTTATAAATGCACTATTCAGTGTAATGTATATTCATTAGGTTATCTTTGTACTATTCAGTGTAATGTCTATTCATTTGGTTATAAATGCACTATTCAGTGAAATATCTGTTCATTATGTTATTCTAGTACTATTCAGTGTAATGTCTGTTCATTAGGTTATTTTTGTACTATTCAGTGTAATGTCTATTCATAGTTATAAATGCACTATTCAGTGTAATGTCTATTCATTAGGTTATCTTTGTACTATTCAGTGTAATGTCTATTCATAGGGTTATAAATGCACTATTCAGTGTAATGTCTATTCATTAGGTTATCTTTGTACTATTCAGTGTAATGTCTATTCATAGGGTTATAAATGCACTATTCAGTGTAATGTCTATTCATTAGGTATTCTTTGTACTATTCAGTGTAATGTCTATTCATAGGGTTATAAATGCACTATTCAGTGTAATGTCTGTTCATTGTGTTATTCTAGTACTATTCAGTGTACAAGGTTCCTGCAGAAAACTTTTCCTCCAAAACTTTTCCAAGGCCATTTCACAAAACTCAAGGACCACACTATCTTGCATTGTGAAGTAAATTAATAAGAATAATGACATCTATCTACTATTAGAGGAACTTACTCTTGTTATATGAAATTAAACCATTTATCTATCATATCTTTTTTATCGTGTTTTATTTAACTGGTGCTCTGTGCCCTAAGAAATTTGAAGTAATCAATTTATTTAACTCCCTTGTCAGAAATTCCATGACTTTTCCAAAACTTTGCAAGGTTTTGACAATATCCATTACTTTTCAAGGCCCTTGAAATTTATTTTTTAAATTCCAAAACTTTTCCAGGATTCCATGACCCGCCCAAACCCTGAGTGTAATGTCTATTCATTAGGTTATCTTTGTACTATTCAGTGTAATGTCTGTTCATTGGGTTATACATGCACTATTCAGTGTAATGTCTGTTTATTTGGATATGTTTGCACTGTCCATTATAATATGTTTCTCTGGTTATTCTAATACTCTTCAGTGCAACATCTGTTCATTAGGTTATCTATGTACTATTTAGCGTAATGGGTTTGTTTGATTTTTATTATACTGTTCTGTGAAATGTGTTTGGTTGGTTACTTGGTTACTGATGTACTGTTCTGCAAAATGTCTGTTTAAAAAGCATCGATATTTGTTGGTATTAGCTTAAGAACTTTGTTACTGAATACTAATGATAGTATCATGCAATTTTAAGCTGAGTACTTTGCTTCTATAAAATCTTCCTGTATATTTTGAAAACTTTGAGGTTGAGTAAAACCATTATTGATAATAACAGAGTTTTCTGTTTAAGCCTAACTTAAAAGCTGAAATAATTGCAGGCCAATAAATGCATCTCCAAGCATGAGAGCACAAAAGTAACAATGAAGTTTAAAACTTGACTTAAGATTACTTGGACAACATTTAATGTACTTAATCAAATTAAGTGTTTATTAAGGCCATATACACCTTACATAACAAGTTAAGTTATTGAATGAAAATGTTTTTTTAAAGTAAAAAGCCTCCAGTTTAAAGTTTACAGAATACAGACCCAGGTTCACAATCTTATGTAAACATCGTCCTTATTACCACATTTCATCTGAACAGGTATGATATATCAATTCCTACCTTCTAGCAATCTGATAAATAACATGTTCTGTTTGCATAAAGATTTAAACAGACTTTAAGAGTTCAGAATGAGATAAGGAAAAATGCTTATCCATCATCAGTCACCCATTTTTATAAGCCAAACCTCAAAAGGTATTACAGTTGTTCGATAACGGCACTGGTTACTATTTGTTTTACAAAGAAGAGCTCTGACTGCTGAGCTCTGACAAGAGGCAAAGGTCATTAACCAAGATAACATAATTTCTGACTAAGCAGATTATTTTGGTCATTGCAAAGAACCTATCAGTTAAACATACTATCATATATAATTGTTTGCATATGGTATCATCAACTTTAAAAAGTTGAAAAAGATTGTAATAATATATTCTTTTTCTAAGAGGCCCCGAGTGGCTGAGTGGTCTAAAGCGCTGTCCGTTACGGACCACTGCCATCTCACATTTGTCTGTGTTTGAGTCTAAGATTCGGCAAATGTAGTTATGTGAGAAAGCTTGCCAGTAGCTTCTCGTGGGTCGGTGGTTATTTCCAGGGTTTGTCCAGTTTCTTCCTCCACCATTAATACTGGATGCTATGTATAGCCTAAATTGTGCTGAAAAATGGCGTTAAACCATAAAAACAAACAAACTTTCTCTAAGAAACCTTCTCTACTCTAAGGCTTCAAGTCTGACAAGCTGGTATAATGTGTTTCTCAGGCATCTGAATCATCACCGATGTCTGACATTGGATTGTTGAACTCAGATACTAGAGCATTCTATCATTCAAAATTCCAATCCATCAAGGGTTTAGGAAATATAAGAAAGTGAAAAATGGAACAAAAACCTTAACATAATATTGATGCCACTGGTGGAAAAGCAATGCCATGTCTTTGCACTAACCTGGATATAAAAATAATTATTTTATCAGTAAAGTATAGAATATTAATCTAACGCAAGTGATAACCTGAAGTTACACATGTACTGCTTAATGGAATATATTTTACTAGGGCAGTTGACATATCATAAGCTCTTTTCCCAAAAGGCCCTCCACCTCAGCAAGTTATATGTACTGCATATACAAAATATATATAATAATGCATCCATTATTCAAGTGATGAAGATATTTGTTGCAATACATAGCCAAGAGTTTAAAAAGTTTCACCACACATGATTAAGAAAGTACAATCATTTAATCCTATTCACTTACTGTAATTGTTTGTTAGCTTACTTTTCTAATCCAGTGAATTTAAAAACTATCAATTATACTGTCAAAGCATATGTCTTCACAATGGCAGACAAGACAATGTCTCTAAACATGCATATTGAAGTGGTTTACATTTCATGATAAATGAGGGTAAGCACAATTATAACTAATGCTAAAAAAAAGAGTTGGGTTGTGAAGGTCTCTCACAAATAAACCCCATCAGTATACTGATGCTCCACTAATAAGATAATATATCTCAGTTAGTGGTCTCTCACAAATAAACCCCCAGAGTATACTGATGCTCCACTAATAAGATAATATATCTCAGTTAGTGGTCTCTCACAAATAAACCCCCAGAGTATACTGATGCTCCACTAATAAGATAATATATTTCAGTTAGTGGTCTCTCACAAATAAACCCCCTCAGTATACTGATACCCATCTTTCAATGTGGTAGTCATGGATAACATCAATGGCCCCTCACTGTAAAGCCCCCAGTATACAGCTGCTTCTCTTGCAATGTGATAACAGTCATGGATAACATCAATGGTCTCTCACTGTAAACACACACACACACACACACACCCTGCTTCCCCTCTTGTAAAATTGCAATGGTCATGGATAACATGAATGATCCTTCACTGTCAACCCGGCCCCCAATATACAGTTGCCCATCTTATAATGAAAAGACAGTCATGAAGAATATTAATGGTCCCTCACTGTAAAAACCCCATAAACAGCTGCCCATCTTATAATGTGATGATGATCATGGATAATATTAAGTAACTCAATGTAAACTGCCTGCTCCAGTACACTGCTGGCAAAATGCTCATGGATAACATTAAAAGTCACTCAGTGTAAACTGCCTCCTCCAGTACACTGCTGGCAAAATGCTCATGGATAACATTAAAAGTCACTCAGTGTAAACTGCCTCCTCCAGTACACTGCTGCCAAAATGCTCATGGATAACATTAAAAGTCACTCACTGTGAACTGCCTCCTCCAGTACACTGCTGCCAAAATGCTCATGGATAACATTAAAAGTCAATTAATATACTGCCTCCTCCAGTAGACTGCTGCCAAAATGCTCATGGATATTACTGAACTGGACTGGTTTTGTTTTATCATGTAAACTTATTAAATTCCTGTTATTTTTAAGTTTTTGTTAATGGAAATAATAATTCTAATAATAATAATAATAATAATAATAATAATAATAATAATAATAATAATGAGGACTTTGTATAGCGCCTAATCTTTTGAAGCTCTAAGCGCTTTACAAAATCAATAATGATATGACTACACTACAGAACAACAAAAGACAAAAACAATGAAATTGGAAAACATAAAACATGCTGAAAACATATAAGATACAAAACAGGATTAGGTCGCTAAGTTTGTTCCTGCAGTCAAAACAGGTGAGTTTTAAGAGCACTCTTAAAAGGGACCACTGTGTCTTTGTGTCTAATTTCAATGAACAATTTGTTCTACGTCACCGGGCCCTGGTGTGCAAACGAATGTTGTCCATATGACTTTGTTTTCACCTTGGGAACAATGAGTATACGATTATCAGAAGAAGAGCATAAGGATCTAGCTGGTGTATACACATGGGTGAGGCTGGATAGGTATGTTGGACTGGAGTCTGTCATTGAAACATAGCACAGAGAACAAATTTTGTGTTTGATTCTGTATCGAATTGATAGCCAATGTAGGGTACAGAGCAGTGGTGAGGTGTGCTCTGATCGAGGTACTCAAAAGATGATCCTTGCAGCTGTGTTTTGAACTTTTTGAAGTTTCTGGAGTAAATATTGTGACGAACCAGACAGAATTGAGTTACAATAGTCCAGTATTGAAAGTACTAATGAACACACAAGTGTTTTAGTGGCATCAACTGAAAGATATTTACGAATGGAACTGATGCGCCTCAATTCAAGATATGCAGCCTTGCATATGTTCATGACATGTTGGTGCAATGTGAGAGTACTGTCTAGAGTAATGCATAGGTTTCGTACTGACTGAGAGAATTTAATGTTGGTGTTGCTGATATTTATTGTCTGAGGTAAAGGATGTGAATGAGAAGGTCTTTGTGTTGTGATCAGAATAGCCTCAGTTTTATCATCATTCATCTGCAGCTTGTTACATGTCATCCATGATTTCACATCAGAAATGCACTTCTCTACTCCAGGGATGGTAGCATCAACTTCAGTTGGGTGGCTGGACATGTATATTTTGGTGTCACCAGCATACAATTCATGCGACACTGGATGATGATCTATGACACTTGAGAGTGGCTGAGTGTAAACAATGAAGAGAACAGGTCCAATAACAGATCCTTGTGGAACACCAAAACAAACGTCAACTGGGCTGGTGTGTATTCCATTTGCAGATATAATTTGTGTCCTGTTGACTAAGTAGGACTTGAACCACTGTAAGGCTATATTCTGAATGCCAAATACATGCTGGAGACTGTGAAGTAATATATCATGGTCTATTGTGTCAAATGCTGCAGATAAATCCAGGAGAGTGAGGACTGTAATCTTTCCACTATCCAAAGCAGAAAGAATGTCACTAAATACTTTCAGAAAAGTAGTTTCCGTACTGTGACAAGGGCAATATGCAGACTGTACATTGCTAAAAAGACTGTTTGAATTCAAATGAGATACAAGCTGAGTTAGAACAACCTTTTCTAAGATTTTTGATATGAATGGGAGATTAGAAACTGGGCAGTAGTTCTTTAAATCGTTATGGTCCAGTGTTGGTTTCTTCAGCAGTGGCTTTATGATGGCAGTTTTGAAAAACGATGGGAATTCCCCTGATGAGAGAGAGATATTAATAACATCAGTTGGTGAAGGCAATATTGGGTCTAAGCATTCAAGCAGCAGTGATGTTGGAATTGGATCAAGTTCACAAGACTTTGGTGCTCTTTTCATCACGATTGTCCATACTAAATCAATAGAAACAGGTTTAAATGCTCCTAATGGTTGTCGCTGAAATTCTGCATCATAACTGTATGGTGACGAATCAGTTGAAATTGTGCTGTCAAGCGAATCTCTAATGGTTTGTACTTTGTCATAGAAGAAATTTGCAAATTGGTCTGGTAGGTCTATTGGAGAGAAGGTTGTTGGAAGTCATGTACATTTGTTCCTTGACATTAGTTTGTTAGTTATCTCGAAGAGCTCTTTGCAGCTGGAACTCTCCATGATCTTAGTACTGTAATGGGATGATTTGGCTAAATGGACTATGTTTGTGACATTCTTCTTAGCAGCTTCCTAGATTTGTTTATGAATAATGAGTCTGGTGGAAAGCCAAAGCCTCTCTGCTTTTCGGCGATGTCTTTTAGCAGTGCGAAGCTGCTCCCTAATACTGCTATATCATGGAGAACACTTTTTTTTTTTTATTGATACTCTGCATTTGGTGGCTGGGGTATGTTTTTCAAGCAATGAACGCAGGCAGTTATCAAGTTGTTCTGCTGTTGGATGTAAGAAAGTTGTTAGGTTTTCTTGGATGTCATGCATGAATTTGGTTCTTTTTATCATACGGAGGTTTCTCTTAGTAGCAAATAGAGGTGGAGGGTTAGGGACTGATACGTCGAGATGGCATATAATGCAGAGGTGATCCGATGCAAGTTCATGGGATACAAGGGTGGATTGCAGAATATTATCATCAGGTCTATAAAGAAACCAGTCTAAAATGTGACCAAGTTTATGGGTAGGTTGGTTAACTGACTATTTAAGATTGAAAACATGAATGGAATCTAGGAGTTTTGATGTGTAAAGTTTACCAGGAAAGTCAAAGTGAAAGTTGAAATCTCCAAGAATAATTAGGTTGCCACCTATCGAATTTCCATACTCTAGAAGATTTGGAAACTGCTCCAAAAAGAGAGATTCAGTCAGCTTGTTTTTTTTTACTAGGAGGAGGACAGTAGAGACAGAAAAAATGGACTGACCTATGTTCCAGTGTGAGCATAGTCTGGACTAGTTCAAATGATGTGTGGCAGAAATTGAAGGTTGTGTTGTAATTACAGCAATTCCACCTCTGCGAGAGTTGCGGGGGAACGACTTGATGGAGTAATTGCTGGGTGTTAAATCTGCACACTTTGATTCATCACCTGCTGAATGTAACCAAATTTCTGTCAGGAAGAAGACATCAATATTCTGTTCGTTGATAAAATTAACAATTTCTGTGCGCTTTTCCGGTGATCCTACTGATTGAGCGTTGAATAATGCAATACGTAGTGATATCCCTGGGACAGTTGACACAACGGTTGACGATTTAAGAGGAATTTGAACCAGGTTATTAAAATTAATGGCAGAATTTTTAAGTTGTTTATCCATTATGGGCAAAAGGGAGATAACTGGAATTCTTCTTCCTCTTCTACGCCGGCCAGCTTTGAAAGAACATTTTTTTTTTCGCTTCCATACATACATACATGAAATCCTGTACATTAATTTGGCTTTTCTCAACCGGATTTGGTCTTTAATAGGTAATATTTTTAACTTACCAACTAACTTTTCCTTGCTTTCTTTCTGGATTAATATTAGCCCAAATCCTCTTTTGCAACGATGCATCAGCTTTCCTATGTTTTTATCATCTGAATTACCCTATATGGTAGTACAGTAATCTAAATAGGTTTGTATGTAACGGTTATAAAATAGTTTTCTGTGCCTTTCAGAGAGAAAATATCTTATCCTACTGAGAAGCCATAAACTTGAATTGACTTTAATTATTGATATGTTAGATATATTCAGTCCATTATAGGTTATTATCTACCAAAACATAATGTAGTCTATCATGACAGACCATTTGCAAATTTTTATCCTTACATGACATAGTTCATCATTATCAAAATTTGTCCTTTTTTGCCATATTGAGGTGAGTAATATTTTAGTTTTATCAGTATTTACCACCATGCCATCGCATGTGCAGCAGTTTTCAGCTTGTTTAATGCATCTGTAAAGAAAATTTGGATTCATGCTTTGTGTTTTGGATGTCTGACAATGTTGTGTCATCTGCATAGAGATCTGTAGATGTTATCGAGTCTCTTAGTAAAAGTGGTAGGTCGTTAATAAATAAAATAAATAGTAATGGACCTAGAACTGAGCCTTGTGGTACTCCATATCTAATTGTTTCAGGTTCTGACAGAACATTTTTTATATAAACATGGTCTGTTCTCACACTTAAGTATGAAGTAAACCATCTAACTGTGCTTTCATCACATTGATAGATTTTCAGTTTCTTCAAAAGGATTTCATGATCCACCATGTCAAAAGCTTTCCTGAAATCTACAAATACAGATCCTATTATTTTACCTTGGTCAATTGCTTGAATCCATTTATCAGTTAGGGAAATCAAGGCAGTCTGAGTCTCACATGAATGTTTCTGTCTAAAGCCTGATTGATTAGGATGTAACAACAAGTGTTAGGTTAAATATGACATGAATGAGTCATGGACATGTTTTTCAATCAATTTTGACAAGTTTGGTAGTACTGAGATTGGACGGTAGTCATCAGCATCATCCTTAGATCCAGATTTGTAAATAGGAGTTATTTTTGCAGTTTTCTATATTTTCGAGACAGATAAGGTTGCAATACTTAAATTGATTATGAATGTTAAGCTATACAAAACAGCAGAGGCAGAAGATTTAATGAGTTGTGGACCAATCTGATCAAGTCCTGTAGCTTTCAAATTCACTAAGACATTTTTTAACAAAGTATTTTGATACTGGTGGGATAGAAAAACATACTTTCTTAGAGGTTTTGTGCTGCAGACATTTTTACAGTTTATTACAGTTGTCTTGTATCACTGCTTCTTTCAACTTTATAGTAATGGTGAAAAAAATCATTAAAAACATTTGCAATGTCAGTGTCATCAGTGACTATGGTATCATTAACAAAAATGAATGAATTTTATTTGTCTGATCTTTGTGTGTTCTTCCAGTGAATTCACTGAAGACTTTCTAAATGATGTTTGTGTTGGTCCTTTTGTTTTTCAAGCAATGACTGATAAGTTTTTTTTTAATAGCCTTTTAATCATACTTTTTTTTTTATATCTCCATACTTTATATTGTGCATGGTTTGCCATAGCCTTGAATTGGTCTTGTGATTTCCTAGGGTCTAGGATTTCATAGCAAGCCAATTAGGTTGGATTTCATTCTTTACTGTCAGTGGTGCATGCTTAGAGACCTCATTCATAAATAAATCTGTCCACACCCTCAGAGCTTCATCTATGTCATCCAAGTTTTGAATCATATTCCATTGAACTTTATAAAGGTCATCGAGAAATTGTTCTTCACTAAAACTTTTGAACAATCTATACGTAATAGTTTTGTGTGTGTTTTTCTTATTTTTCTTGCATTTAGCATTTTTTGTCAAACAAAGAGGATAGTGGTCACTAATATCAACATTCGGTACATTACACATTGTATGGTAGGTTGGTATCAATGTAATCAATAAGAGTGCTTGATTTTTCTGTTTCCCTTGTGGGCTCATTTACCAGCTGGAATAGGCCTATTGACTCAATAAATTCCATCCAGTTGTCCCTTATTTGAGTATTGAGAAGGTCCTTATTTATATCACCGAGTATATATATTTCTTTCTTCTGTGCAAGAACATTTTCCATTTGTTTTAAAAAGTTGTCATTGCAAACCACTTAGGAGAAAGGTGGTCTATAAATGAAACCAACTAGTTATGATTTTGCATGATTTTAAAAATTCCACCCAATTACTCTCAATTTTATGTCATTCCAAGTCAAGTTGTGTTTCTGCATTTCCATCTTCTCTAATGTATACAATAAGACCTCCCCCTGCTGTCTCTCTATCCATAATGGTTTATGTTAGCAGTGACAGTGAAACAGGTTATAATTTCAACGAGTCCTTAACCACATTTATTATTTTCCTTGCAAATCAACATTAACTTAATTTGTTCTATTTTTCAAACTATACCTTGTAAATTTAAGTGACCTATTCTAAAATATTTTGTATTTAGCTTCATATCAATTAAATGTATGTCAAGTTTCATATCAATTATATGTATGTCATCATGCAATGGGGTACTTACTGCGATTGTTCCATTCTGACATCCTATTTCCATATTTAAATGTTATTAGCATCTTCAAAGTCATATTTTAGACCCTGAAAATCCATTAACTTTTGAGTTTACAATAGTGTCCACCGAATAGTTTGAGTCAAAGAGTCTCACTAGGTACATTTAGATTTTTTTTAATAAATGAAGCACTGGCATTCTCCTCTTTGCCAGCTCCCTAGTATGTATAGTACATTGACAGAGACTTTGTTTGTGTTCAGATTTATGGCATATGAAGCACTCAATCTGTTTGCCATGATGGCATACCTGTGTCACATACCCAGTTTTTCCACAGTAGAGAGAGAGAGAGAGAGTACTCTTCATTATATTGTCTGAAAATGGGGCATACATGTTAATATTTCTCAGTAGTTGACAGGTTTCTTTCTATTTAATTGAATTTTGTCTCTGTTGTACAGGCTTAGGTTGACATCCTGGTTCTGAAGAAAGAAAGATGTGTATTATGGAATGTACTGTATGTTGAAGTCTTCACATAGGTCAATTATTAGATCACTGATTTCTTTCACCCTGGTGTCCACACGAGGATGTAGTTCTGATATCATTATTTTACATGTATGTGGGCTGCAAATTAGCAATACCTAGCAGTATCCAGTAAACATTGAAAAATCTGTTCTGATTTGATTTAGTGACCTTACATCACTGGCATCATTTGCACCTACTAAAATAATAATTTGATTGTATTTGGTTAAGTCAGAATTCATTATTCTGGCCATGATGTTGTCAATTTTCGCACCTCTTAGAGTGTGTAAATCTGTTTAAAGTAGTCTCCTTGGTATTATACTTTTCAATTTTAAGGAGCCAATGATTACTATCTTTTAAGGCTTGTGATTTATTGTGTTGAACTCTGGTAGTTTGTATTTCAGACACATCTCTTGGAGGAAGGGGTGCTGAAATTGGTGTCTCAGATGTGTGAGCAAATTGAGCTGATGTTAACACATTTGTCAGAGCACTGGGAAATGCAGTTGTTGGTACAGGCAACAGATTTGTCTGAGCTGAGGGCCATGTGTGTATACTTATTGCTGTTGCAGGTGTGACACAGGACTGAGAGAGGGTATTGTTGTTTGCAATCCAGGATTACTTTGGGTTGTTACCTGCATGGTCATTTTACATTTTCTTTTGGCTAGTATTGGGATTGTTTGCCTCTGAGCATCTGACATTGTTTCTATTTGGGAGTCTGTCTGAAATAGTTTCACACGAGGTTACTTGCACATTAATCCTTCCCCGTGTTGACTTAAATAGCATGTAAATGTAGTTTTATTTCTTCAATTTGGGCCTCCAAGTTCGTAATTGACTTTTTATGTACACACATGGAGAAATCATTATGGTTTAAGCCATCACTGTAATGGTCATGACTGATGGAGTGTGTAATTGCCTGACACTCTGGTGGGGTGTTAATTTTATTGCCTGAGTCATCTAGGTCAAAGACTTTAGGATCTGTTTCATGTTTGGTACTACATCTAATTACTGGTGTAGATGTCAGCATATAACTGCCTTTAGCATGTGTATTTACATCCTGTCTACATTTACAGATAATATAATCTAACCATGTGAAACAGTTCAGCCCCTGTATGTGTAGGACACACATTTTATTCAAATTAGCTGTCAGAGTATTTTCCTCTTTTGTTCTGTAGATAGTACCATTCTGAACACTTCAACTGCATTAACTCAAGCAAGGTTCTGAATCCCATATCTGTTTTACAAGCTCAAACTTTTGTGGATCTATATGCACAGTGACACTGTATTTACTTTGTCTGAATCTCAGGAAATCTGGATAAATGTCACCCATATTGGATGGTGCGCGGAAAAAAAGTCACTGGAAAAAAAGTCACGGAAAAAAGTCACAATTTCGGCTAGGAAAAAAAGTCACAGGAAAAAAAGTCACACTCTGCGGAAAAAAAGTCACAGTTTTGGGTAGGAAAAAACGTTCCAACAGGAATCAAGTCCGAAATTGAAACTCTTGTAAATCAAAATTCTGTATAAAAATTAAATGGAAAATGGAATTGTATCTTTACCTATAAAGAGCAGTGTGTGTGTGTGTGTGTGTGTGTGTGTGTGTGTGTGTGAGAGAGAGAGAGAGAGAGAGAGAGAGAGAGAGAGAGAGAGAGAGAGAGAGAGAGAGAGGTTTATGACTCCCCTTAAAGATCACTCACCAGTCATTATTATTATTATTATTATTATTATTATTATTATTATTATTATTATCCAGGAAAAAAGCCAAATGAAAAAAGTTACGGAAAAATGTCGCAAGAAAAAAAGTCACAAGAATTAAGAGTTATAGAAAAAAATCACAGGTTAAAAACGGGAATATAACACAAATTTTGGTACAGTACATACTATATTACTATAGAGAAAACTTTACATAAAAATCAAATAGATACATATCCAAAAAAATGTCAACCTAATGTGAACAAATAATGAAATAAACATTGCATTTGCTTCATTGAATACAATATGGAATAGATGAATATAGGTCTGAAGCCAAGTAAGACACTAATTTGTTACATTGGCAGAACAAAAGATTTTTATGATGTAATGTCCCTTTGTAGCCTGGGATTGTTAAACAATTCAACATACTGGTTTCAGCCAAACGTTTAATGTTATTATAAGCTAGATAATTGTTCTATTGGATTTAGTTTTCATTACAAGTTGAAATTTTTCAGAGTGTATATATTTGAATTTTATTTAAAATTATCTCCATCGTAATATATTATTTATGGTTTCTAAATTTGTGTGATATTCTCACTTATTTTTATCCTGTGACTTTTTTTCCTAGGGCTCTTTTTCATTGTGACTTTTTTTCCTGTGACTTTTTTTCTGTGACTTTTTTTCCTGGATTCTATTGGATAACTCCAAATTATCATCTGTACCATACTGTCTGTGGACACTGGCAAGGTATTCCACATGGATGGATGGGTTGCTAGCATAATATATGTACATCATCTGCAGAAGTGCTGAGATAACAACACAAAAGCAAAAGCATTCATGGCAAATACTGACTGTGAAAGAGTAAATGAATATTTTTATAACTTGAAAAGCCAATATATAAACTGTACTGAAGACTGTTCAAATTACATTTTATTGACATTAATATTTTAACAAAGCATTCACTTTCCCCGACTTTTATTTACTTGACCCAAGTCAAGTAACTAACAATAACACTGGTTCTAATCACAGTTCTGCTGTATTACAGAATGACACATTGTCATTAGGCAAATATCTGGGTCAAATCTGCTGAGAAATCTGAAACTTTTGACATTCATACATATTCTTTTTAATTAGGTCATTGTAATATGGTATTTTTCTTGCAAACAGGCTATATTTTGACAGTACAATATGATTTTGGTTTCAAAGAATGATTTTTAAAAAATCATGAAGTCTGTCATGGCATCATGCACGATAGGTTGCACAAATGAAGATATTTTCTTAATCATTCTACAGTAGTAGTGGTGTAAATGAACAGCCATTAATATGAGGACAGAAATAAACTAAGCCCAGCTTTAAGCACTGTAGAAGAATAGATGTAAGAAAAACAGTCTATATCCCAAATTAATAAAGGCAATGCATTACAAGGTTCACAGATATTTCAAGATAATCACTAAATTTATTGGATGATAAATTAATAAAACTTTCAAATGAGTTCATGCCTTATCTACAACATACATACATAAGCCTTCTCTTACATATTCTTATTATAGTACCCTTAATGCCACTCAGAATTAATAATGTTGCTCTATACTGAGTTGTTATAATACAATGCACTAATTTTGTGTAAATTATTGAGTTGTTATAATACAATGCACTAATTTTGTGTAAATTATTGAGTTGTTATAATACAATGCACTAATTTTGTGTAAATTATTGAGTTGTTATAATACAATGCACTAATTTTGTGTAAATTATTGAGTTGTTATAATACAATGCACTAATTTTGTGTAAATTATTGAGTTGTTATAATACAATGCACTAATTTTGTGTAAATTATTGAGTTGTTATAATACAATGCACTAATTTTGTGTAAATTATTGAGTTGTTATAATACAATGCACTAATTTTGTGTAAATTATTGAGTTGTTATAATACAATGCACTAATTTTGTGTAAATTATTGAGCTGTTATAATACAATGCACTAATTTTGTGTAAATTATTGAGCTGTTATAATACAATGCACTAATTTTGTGTAAATTATTGAGTTGTTATAATACAATGCACTAATTTTGTGTAAATTATTGAGTTGTTATAATACAATGCACTAATTTTGTGTAAATTATTGAGTTGTTATAATACAATGCACTAATTTTGTGTAAATTATTGAGTTGTTATAATACAATGCACTAATTTTGTGTAAATTATTGAGTTGTTATAATACAATGCACTAATTTTGTGTAAATTATTGAGTTGTTATAATACAATGCACTAATTTTGTGTAAATTATTGAGTTGTTATAATACAATGCACTAATTTTGTATAAATTATTGGGAAGTTTCAAGATATAATTTCTATTTTAGTTATTTCTAGTTTCCTTACAATATTGATCCAATAATAAAATGTATAATGTTAGTAAATCAAACTATAACGGTTTCTAATAATGATTAAATTTCAGTGAAGAAAACCTACTAACCTTAGGTATGACTTCTGGATGATCAAGGACCATGGTCTCTCGTCGAATGTCTGCCAGCTGTTTACTTAGTTCATCAGCTTCATATGTAAACCGTGGTCGATCTAAAAAATCCAAGATGTGGTAATAGAGATAATCATTCATCTCCATTTTGAATCTGCTTGACTGTTCAATGTAGTGTTATATTTACAACAGTACTCTTGCACTGCTGTGTAATTTTATCAATTCATCCAAACAGTACTTCCTTCCCCACTCAATAAAAGTCTGTTTCAGCTATTTTCCAAGATGAATATTCAGCCAATCTCTTTAAAATTCCACATGTAAAGAAAAAAGTGTATTTTATTGCAAATTCCTCTGGCCAGACACAACATACTCCAATACTTCACAAAGTTTCCTTCCACAGTGAAAATCTCTCTCCTGGTTGTGGCTTTGTATGTAACACCCAAAATTTGAAGGATCCCAAATCAACCTTGTCATGGATCAAATTACTGTTTCATATTTCACATGCAACATTTAAAGCCTTAAATCCAATTATATGCTTACCTTTACACAAAATTTATGATTGGTATGTCATTGAATTCCTTTTAAAAGATAATGGATACCCCATGCAAAGTAATAATTCCTTATTAATTTATGTTCAAATCAGTTCCCTTTATCAGATCTATGTCACTGGATTCAATGTTGCTATAATCCATAATGTATTATTCCAACAGATCCCCAATATTCTCAACAACACAGTAAAATAAACTTGCTCTTCCTAGCCCAATGTTTGCTCTGGCTTTTTAACTTGGATCAAACAAACATGGGTATTTAAAGCATTTGAGTTAAGTGACCAGATAAAAGATAGACCTACAATAGCATTACCCAAGTAAGTTCTCCAAAAGTACAAAGTACTATACCAGTAACCTGGTCTTTTGTTATCAACCCATTCAGGAAGATGCCATCTTTGATCCAACACTGTCATCAAATGTTTGGAAAACAATGTAGGTATACAACTGCCTTATTTTCAGAATAAAATAACAAACTCTCAACCACTCAATTGAACAAGTTCATTGATTTCTTTCACTGAAAAATGCATGCAAATGTTTGTTGTCCAAGCATTAAATTGACAAGCTGAGTGAATGACATTTAAAAACACCTACTCCTGTCCTCAGCATATTTGGTGGTCTATCTGGTATCAAATCCTATGATTATTAAAACTGGCAAACACCAATTCCCATTGGATTATTGATCAATGTACAAATACTTCTGGCACACTTGTATCTGTTTTAACAACAATAAATGAATTAGTTGAGCAAACATGCACTACATCAAGATATATAATTTGTACAAATGAAATTATATATTAGAAAAGTATCAAGTTCAAGTTCTCTATTCCATGAATGTGATATTATCTGCACTGATCATTGTCAGTCCTATAACCTGAAGTGGAATTATTTGTGTAAACAGTCATCTACTTTACAGTCCCCGACATACTGAATGGTGATAACTTGTACATATGTACTGGAAAAGTTGTTCAATCCTTATACATACATTTATATCAAAGTTATGTACTTATCACGTACCAATAGTGAACAAGTTGAGGTAGTATATGTAACCATGGCAGTCTGTCCAATTCTGTTCATTTCCACTGATTTTAAAATTCGAACCTGACTGAATGGGTACACCAGAAGTAATGGTCTGTTCTATGATACCTTTTATTCCAAGTAAAAGTGTAAACCCAAATACAGACCTGTGTCTAATAGATCCTCAACAATGACAGCACTAATAGAAAATTCTCCGTTGTGTATTGACCATAATCAGTACTATTTGCTACCGCTTATGGCATACACTGGCTTAATTGCTGATAATGCTATATAGGGGCCTAATTGTTGACAATAATCATAAACATTCATACCTTGATGGGGTTTGTATCAGTTTACACAGAAAATGAGTTTATTTTCTTTTTATGGTCTACTGTATTCGAAGTATTTCCCCTATAAAAGGCAGCAATTCAATGAAGTAAATAAATGTAGGCCAAGTTCTAATTAACCTTTGGCTCCATTACAAAAACTAATACATGTAATGGTACTTTATCCACAACTGGATAATCAGGAAAATATCCTTATCTGTCAAAATACAGCAAGTTTCTTGGATTTGGTACTTCACAAAAACTTCATAAAACTGATGTAACAGTTAACTGTCAAAACATAGCAAGTTTCCTGGAGTTGGCACCTTTCAAACACTTCACGAAACTAATATTATAGTAGCACATATAAATTTTTAAATATGCAATCTGCTTGTGTTGCTGTAAAGTACTTAACCAAATAAAGTCAAGCCTGACCCATGAAGAAGACCAATTAAAATCACACTTGATTAATTAGTCTTCATTTGTTCTCAAGACAAACTCAATACTCTTTCACAATCTATCAGTTAAACTTGTGCCTTGATTTTAAAAGCTGTTGCTTCTACATGTAGCTCAAACATATTATCAACTATACAAGCATAAAATCATAAATCTAATTTATTTGATGGATCTAATTTTGTTACTTCAGTTGTGATATTTAATAAACATTTCAGAAAAACATCTTGACAATAAACTAAGTACATTATACATTAGTATCAGTATTTCAAAAATACTTTATCAATACCAAAAATATATCAGTGTTTTGCTGGTCAAGAGTCACTACATGTGGATTACAATTTACCTGGCTTGAGCATACCTCCTCAAGGATGAAACTTAACTCAAGTTTGTCAAGAAGCTGTCCACTTTATTGATGGCTTTTTTAACACAACAAAATGCCTGTAAGGCAAAATATCTTAAATTGACTCTGACCAACCAAACCAGGCAATAACTAATATACCAATAACTTTTAAGTGCAAACCTTGGTGACTGACAGGTGAAGAGATTCTTGTTGAGTTCATCAACTAACTTGTGAGACAGAAGTTATTTCAACTCATTAAAGAACCATTATAACAAGGTACAATACATACTCGCTTATGTACAATATATACTTGCTTATGTACAATATATACTCGCTTATGTACAATACATACTCGCTTATGAGTCCTACTACAAAAAGCATGGACCCGGAATTCACCAACAGATCTATGTCAGTCCAGTTTGTTAGGAGCAATCAGTATAACAAACAATATACAGCCTAATCTGCATTGACATTATGTAACTGAACATCAGGAGCTTTGTTGTCAGTTTGACTTGACTTTTAAGTGAGAACATATGGTATCACCAGACAAAAACTTTGAATTTTGGGGAAATATAGTTTATATAGCAAATTTGACACTAGATTTAAAGGAGTTTGCTTTTAAAAATTAGCTTTACCCTTTATTTTTTATTACTTGAACCTTTTTTTAAGAAATTTCAACATCTTGCCTTCTTTTATTTTATCTTGTAGTACATGTTTTACATTATTAAAAAGTGTTTGTTTCTGAATTTTTTTTAGCAATTCAAAGATCCAAAATAATGTGTCACTTGATCTGACCCCTATTAACCTATATGGCATAATGATAATTACAAACTAAAATTAGATTTATATAACACCTGAAGATTGTATATCTCTGAAGCCATGTATGGTGATGAGTGGTTACAAGCATACCCAAAACAGGTACCCTCACTTTTTTTCTAAAAAATGTGTGACAAAGATATATTTCAAACTTTAAAGACATACAAAAAGCAACTTGCATCATCTCTGTCAACCTAAACATAGAACTCAACTATTAAACACTATATAGTCAGTATTGTTATGTGCTGTTATAAAAAATATGTAGCTACATTATATCAGCCATATTACTGTTTTAAGCCACATTACTGTTTTAAGCCATATTACTATGCATAAGCCACTGTTTATAAGCCACAGTACTTATTGAGACAATAAGCCTCATTACTGTTTTTAAACCACATTTCTGTTTATAAGCCACAGTACTTATTGAGACAATAAGCCTCATTACTGTTTTTAAACCACATTTCTGTTTATAAGCCACAGTACTTATTGAGACAATAAGCCTCATTACTGTTTTTAAACCACATTTCTGTTTATAAGCCACAGTACTTATTGAGACCATAAGCCTCATTACTGTTTTTAAACCACATTTCTGTTTATAAGCCACAGTACTTATTGAGACCATAAGCCTCATTACTGTTTTTAAACCACATTTCTGTTTATAAGCCACAGTACTTATTGAGACAATAAGCCTCATTACTGTTTTTAAACCACATTTCTGTTTATAAGCCACAGTACTCATTGAGACAATAACAAGTAATGCAACCAATGTCGACTTTTTTCCATGACAAGGTTAAAAAGATATTTTTTTAAAGGCAATACACAACTGCACTGAGCTTTACAAATTAATTTTCTAACCACTAATGTCAGGTATTTCTGAAGGTATTGATACTTGATAAGATAAATATTGCATTGATTTATGTCAATACACTCTTGAATGGTGATTTGATAACATCATGAATGAATAGGGTATAGATTCCTTCTTGTGTTAAAGGTTATTACTCACGATGAGATAAGTTTTTAGACAGTTATCAAATTATTCCCACTTGAATGCTCTCAAATCCTGGTGGAATATATGTCTCATTTACAAATGCAATAGAAATCTCTAGAACTTCACTACAATTACCTTCTGTAAATTATCCCTACAGGTAAATGTTAGGTTCATCCACAAGCATCAAAGGAATATAAAAGTATTTCAACATATCCCTAATGTAATAAGAAAGGTTACCCTAAATATTTATTTTGCAAATTAATACTCTTAATGGATAATAAATCTGAAAAGTGACGAAAGGGTGGATCATAGAGAAAAAAATGAACAAAACTGCATAACTCCATATCTCAAAATATCCTAGATTCCATTCATGTTTTCAACCTTAAACTGTCAGTTAACCAACCCACCCATAAACTTGGTCAGATTTTAGACTGGTTTCTTCATAGACCTGATGATAATATTCTGCAATCCACCCTTGTATCATAGACTTGATGATAATATTCTGCAATCCACCCTTGTATCCCACAAACTTGCATCAGATCACCTCTGCATTATATGCCATCAGTCCCTAACTCTCTACCTTTATTTGCTACAAAGAGAAACCTCCGCATGATAAACAGAACCAAATTAATGCATGACATCCAAGAAAACCTAACAACTTTCTTACATCCTACAGCAGAACAACTCGATAACTGCCTGCGTTCATTGCTCGAAAAACATGCCCCAGCCACCAAATGCAGAGTATCAATAAAAAAAAGTGTTCTCCATGGAATAGCAGTGTTAGGGACCAGCTTCACACTGCTAAAAGACATCACTGAAAAGCAGAGAGGCTTTGGCTTTCCACCAGATTCACTATTCATAAACAAATCTATGAAGCCGCTAAGAAGAATGTCACAAACATAGTCCATTTATCCAAATTATTCCACTACTGTACTAAGATCATGGAGAGTTCCAGCTGCAAAGAGCTCTTCGAGATAACTAACAAACTAATGTCAAGGAACAAATGTACACCACTTCCAACAACCTTCTCTCCAATAGACCTACCAGACCAATTTGCAAATTTCTTTTGTGACAAAGTTGTTGTACACAACAACCTTCTCTCTAGCAGACCTATTTGCAAATTTTCTTCCGTGACAAAGTACAAACCATTAGAGATTCGCCTGACAACACAATTTCAATTGACTCGTCACCATACAGTTATGATACAGAATTTCAGTGACAACCATTAGGAGCATTTGAACCGTCTCTATTGACTTAGTATGGACAATCGTGATGAAGAGTGCACCAAATTCTTGTGAACTTTATCCAATTCCAACATCACTGCTGCTTGAGTGCTTGGACCAAATATTGCCTTCACTAACTGATGTTATTAATATCTCTCTCTCAACAGGGGAATTCCCATCATTTTTCTAAACTGCCAATGTAAAGCCTCTGCTGAAGAAACCAACACTCGACCTTACTGATTTAAAGAACTACTGCCCAGTTTCTAATCTCCATTCATATAAAAAAAATCTTAGAAAAAGTTGTTCTAACCCAACATGTATCTCATTTGAATTCAAACATTCTTTTAAACAAATTTACAGTCTGCATATCACGATTGCCACAGTACTGAAACTACTCTTCTGAAAGTATTTAATGACATCCTCTCTGCTTTCGATAGTGAAAAGATTACAGTCCTCACACTCCTTGATTTGTCTGCAGGATTTGACTCAATTGACCACGATATATTACTTCACCATCTCCAGCATGTATTTGACATTCAGAATATAGCCTTACAGTCATTCAAGTCCTACTTAGTCAACAGAATACAAATTGTATCTGCAAATGGAATACATTCCAGCCCAGTTGATCTATGTTGTGGTGTTCCACAGGGGTATGTTCTTGGTCCTTTTCTCTTCATTCTATACACTCAGCCACTCTCAAGTGTCATAGATCATCACCCAGTGTCTTACCAATTGTATGGTGATGACACCCAAATATACAAGTCTAGCCACCCAACTTAAGTTGATGCTACCATCCATGGAGTAGAGAGGTGCAGTTCTGATGTGAAATCATGGATGACATGTAACAAGCTGCAGATGGATGATGATAAAACAGGCCATTCTGATCACAACACAAAGAATTTCTCATCCTTTACCTCAGACAATAAATATCAGCAACACCAACATTAAATTCACAAAGTCAGTATGAAACCTAGGTGTTACTCTAGACAGTACTCTCACATTCTACCAACATGTCATAAACATATGCAAGGCTGCATATCTTGAACTGAGATGCATCAGCTCCATTTGCAAATATCTTTCAGTTGATGCCACTAAAACACTTGTGTGTTCATTAGTACTTTCAAGACTGGACTATTGTAACTCAATTCTGTCTGGTTCATCACAATATCTACTCCAGAAACTTCAAAAAGTTCAAAAGACAGCTGCTAAGATCATCTTTTTAGTACCTCGATCAGAGCACACCTCACCACTCCTCTGTACCCTACACTGGCTATCCATTTGATACAGAATAAACACAAAATTTGTTCTGACAGACTCCAGTCCAACAAACTTATCTGGCCTCACCCATGTGTATACACCAGCAAGATACTTATGCTCCTCTTCTGACAATTGTATACTCATTGTTCCCACTATGACATTAGATCATAGATCAAGAGGGAAATCTGGAGAGGAAGTTTCGTGGGACAGACCAGTGAAAGTGGTCCCAATAGTCATGATAGAGAAATGGAAGGAAAGTGAAGGGAGGAGAGAAATCGGGAGAGGTGAAATTCAGGAAGAGCGGAAGGATAGGATAATAGATGAGTACAACCAAAGGCCAGGTGGAAATCGAACTCACACTGAAAATCATAAGATGAAATAGGCTATCACTTAGAGGACAAGTGATTATGTGACATTTAACTTTATAGGTTTCATTAAATTGTTATTGTTGAATTTCATCTTCATGTTATATATATATAACTGGGGGCTCAGAGCCGTATACCTATTTGGTCTTTAATCTAAATTTAAATTCACGAGCCAGGTGGAACTTTCATAATATTTTAATTAATACCTTGGAAGTACACCACCCCAACCTTAGCAGAACGCTACAGTGTGTTTTTCCTTTTCAAAATCACCAGAGCATTTCATTATATATTTTGCTGAGAAATGTTTGCAAGTTGACATTCTAAATACAGACCATGTTTAGAATATAATCCCACGTGAAAAATAACTCTGACCTCGTACTTCAATTGTTATATTATGCTCCAACTATAAATAAAATGTGTCTAGTGCTTAAAGCAATAATACCAATTTCAAATTTGACAAACACAATACTGATTGCTTGTCAAAACAAATTCTTAAGCTTCATTTATACCAAACATCTGGAAACCGCTGCATATGCTTGATGGTACACACTGTCAGACAGAAAGGCACAGGACAAAAAGGCACCATTTGAATTTCACATGTAGGGAATTATGTTACTAACAATTACTATAATTACTGATGACAATAAGCTGATGAATTCACAGGAAAGTGGAAATTTGTAAAGCATGAGAAGTCTTAAGGATAAAGTGAAAAGTCAAATATCACTGAGATCAATGAGGTTTATTTAGAACTTCTGTTGGAAAGAAAAGTCATAAAACATATGACACTGAGATTATAGAAGTTTCTGTTCAATAGAAAAGTTGAAAACAAAGATATGAGATTAATGTCTTAAAAATAGTTTTAAAAATCGAAGAGCAATACTTTGTTTATTATGTTAATATTTAAATTATGTATATTTAATCTGATCTGATTGTCTTTTTAATTCTGTTAATATATGCTGTGGGTAATGAAACATTGTATTATAGAAAGGTAGACAGATGTAGCTCTACAGGGATATAAAATAATCTAGACTTTTGAGTTGCACTGCAAAATACAGGGGGAAAACCCAATGTTTTAGACCTGGGCTTTTTCTACCCAAAATTTCCCCATGGTTGGAATCTGATTTTGTGTCTGGATTTAGACTTTTAGCCTCAGATCTAAGGCACATCAGTCTGAACTGCACACAGACAGGTGAACCTTTGCAAAAAGTAGGATAAGGTGGAATAAAGAGTGGTCTCCATATGAAAATGATGGGTCAGTTAAGCAAAAAAGAAAAGGATCGCCAACTTTTCCCCTTCTGCTCATGTGCAAACAAAATAATCAATGGAAAACGATGTTTTTAAGACAACTAGGCATTAGGCTAATGGAAAATTGCTTGGAAGTCTATGTATTAGGATGTATTAAGAAATAGCCCCCAAAATGTGTTAACTACTCACATTTCATGTGAAATGACAAAATTCCTCCAGTGGTTAAGCTGTCTCAAGGAATTTTTTTTTTTTTATAGTAAGACTATGTGATGATTCTCATGTTTTATTGTGATTTGGGTCAGGGACTTTATAATTAACATCTTTCTAAAACAATGTGCTTTTGACCCTTATCAGAGATCTGTCTGTGTGTGTGTGTGTGTGTGTGTGTGTGTGTGTGTGTGTGTGTGTGTGTGTGTGTGTGTTGCTATAATGTTTGCATTGTGACAGCTAATAAGTTATAGTGATGTCTAACACTGGGGCATCATGCTGCAGACATGTTGCACGATGTCCCACCCAGTCACATTATCCCTCTTAGATTAAAACATACAGCTTGTTTATTTGAACATTAGTCATTTATCTAGCAGAATCAATTATATTATTGTTACATCTAGTAAATCATTTGGGCTGGAATGTATTTCTTCAAATTATTAAAGTTATTTTTCTCTGGAAGTACAGAGTGCTCATTAAAAAGAAATATTCTTGGACTTAGACATTCACATTGATTTAAAGTGAATTCAAACCTGGAACTACATTACTGTGATTCAACAAGATTGTTGGTACAACATAATGAGGGTGCCCTGAGTGGCTGAGTGGTCTAAAGCACTCTCTGTTACGATCACTGGCATATCACCTCTGTCTGCATGGGTTCGAGTATCTGATTTGGCCAATGTGGTTATGTGAGAAAGCTTGCCAGTAGCTTCTCATGGGTCGGTGGTTCTTTCCAGGGGGTTTCCTGGGCTCTTCCTTCACCATTAATACTGGCCACCATGTGTGGTCTATCTTGTGCTGAAAAATGGCCTAGAACCATACAACAACAACATCATCATGATACAGATCACCAGACACATCAACACTTTCAACATTGGATTTAATTTGGATTTCCACTAAAGTTTATGAAGAACTACGATTATTTTGACTTGTATCTGTAATTCTAGAATTATTTTTGGATTTTATTTGCAATACCGTAAATTCTTTTTTTCTTCCATTTTCACTTTGTTGAACTTTACAAAACGCGCTGCTTTTCGCTCTTTTCTGTTACTTATTTTAAGAGCATAGACTCATAACAATAAATAAGATGCAATTAAGAAGTGTCACACAAACCTGCAACATTACAAAATTCAGTGTGTGATTTTATGTTCTATGACTTTTTATCCCACCCATCTCTCAAAATAGTGAAAACTCAACTTATGACTTAGATTTGAAGCTTACCAGTTGACAGAACTCTAGTAATTTGCATGTTGGATTGATTTTTACTTTTCTATTGTTACATTATATTTAGTCATACTGGTATTTGTTGTTGTAATAATGCCAACATTGTTAAGATTCTGGTCGATGCTTGAAGTATGTATAACAGTATAGATGGGATCATTCAGAAGTGTCAGTGTGTACCTTAAACTGATTTATTGGTCAAAATGGTATTCCAAGATTAGAATGGAATTATGTCTGATGCTCAAGGCAGTCTGACACTTGTCATGTAAAGCTTGACCATGTTATGATTGTTCTTTCAGATAAGGGTTTGAATGAACTTATTTATTTTTATAGTTATGAAGTCAAATAAAAGAAAAATATTAACAAGTTCTATGTTCATCTGGAGTATTTTGATACAATCAGGCATGTCTGGCATGAATGTAGGATAGAAATTCACAAAACAGAAAGTCACAGGGAAATAGGCTGGAAAAAAGTGAAATAATCTCAAATTGCCCTCCAAAAATTAAGATAAACCCCTCCAATTGATTGAAAACAATTGGTGCAACAAGATAAAATGTTGTGTGTGTGTATGTGTGTGTGTGTGTGTGTGTTGCGTGATTTGGATTTTTAATGTAACTTTAACAATTTTTCAGTCATATCACTAAGATGACTGCAGTGTGGCAAGTGATAATGATATCAAGCACTGGGGCATCATGCAACAGACATTTAGCATCATGTTATACCCAGTCACATTATTCTGACACCAAACTGACCAGTCCCAACACTAACCTCTTAATGCTGATCACCTAGCAAGACAGCTATTAGTACCATTTTTGTAAGTCTTTGTTATGACTTAAACAGGGTTCTAACCCCCCAACCTTCCACATCCGAGGCAGATGGTCAAACCACTAGGCACAAGATAAAAGATATAGAATGTAAAGAGCTTAAAGACCTCAAAAAGGTATATAAAACAATAAAGATAAAACGATTATAATAAACAATGGGTCGAAATTTGCTATATATCTGCTATGCTTCAAACAAACACTCCAAAAATCTGAACCAAGCTTTTCATAACAAAAATATTCATTTTCTTAACACAGGTTTTCTAATATGGTAAATCATGATGAAGTTTTTTAATCAAGCTCATATTATAAAAAAAGGGAAAAACTTCTGTCTCACAGGTGGAAATCTATAAACTCAAGAACAAATTGTTCTACTGCCAGTGGACACTTGCAAAGTATGCACTCTGGTTGATGTTCACCCTTTTAGTAGGTAAGCATCAATTGGGTATGTGTATCCTATATGTAATTTGTAGGTTACCACCTGATTGCTTTGATCTGTTCTGTATACAGGTATGATTCGAGTCTCTAGCATGACTTTGATTGTCTGAAGCTAGAATGCGGAGTTTGGACAGTCAGACAGAGTACAATGAACAAATGCTGTGAGGAATAGATGGATGTGTGAAAGGCTATGAAAACAGGGGTTTGAAAGTTTCCATATTTGACAACATATTATCATCATTTGTACAGAACTGGAATGCCAGGGTCCTTTTCTGGCAACTCGGAATAAATTTTGGAGAGCACAATACTTTTAAAAAATGTAATTTAAAGGGTTTCTAATATTATGCAAGAATGTTTCTGTCAAACCTGGCAAAATTCTGCAGTGGATTTGAAAACAAAAGTCCATGAAAATGTTATGGTGGATCAAAATAATTTCTAAAATTATTAAAGACCACAGAGTTATGATGCTTTATCAAATTTTAAATTTTGTTAAACTCTCTCAAAGGGGTTTTGAAAATAAGTCTTGTAAAGGTCTTCTATTTTCAGTCACAATGTTGAAATTTTGTGACAGAGCAGTATCATTCGTTAAAAAAAATCTGAAAGCCTTCATGTCTGGATGCCTTCTGTTAAATTAGGGCAGTTTTACAGCAGTTTTTTGACAAGAAGTCATTTAAAGGATTTTTTAGTTTATTGAAATGGCATCAAAATTTGGTTATAAATAGCACCAAGCCATAAATATGTTCATTAGGTCTTACAGTCATGTAAGCAAACAAGAAAACTACAAAGTTTTAATTGAAACCTGTAGTACTTCTTGTAAAGAATCAAGATAGCACATGATGCTATACTGCAGGCAGCAGTGTCTGAAAAACTGATCATAACATAATGGAAGTTCACACAAGTTGGAAATATAGGTCACAATGACCTAGTTTTGAACTAAGGATGTACACACCAAATTACACAGTTGCAGGTGATAGTATCTGAGACACTAAGCTAAGTACAAAAGTTAACATGGGTCAATGTGACATACCTTTAACCCAAGTTGCCTGTTTCTACAAGTGTCAGTATACAAAGTCTACCCTTAATGCAAAGGACAGCAAAAATTAATGAACCTTGAAAAAAGGGTCACAGTGACCTAGTTTTCACTTAATGTTGTAATACTCCTCAGGACACAATCTGATGCCAATTTATCATACTCTAAAGGCAATGATTAACAGAAATCACTAGGCCTCGAAATATAGAACAGTCACCTAATTTTTTAATTACAAGGTGTATCATTCTTATTCTGTATGAAAGATCTAAATAGCAACTTGTGTGATTGTAAAAGCAATAGTCTAAGAAAACAAAAACCTAAATAAGAAAACTGAGGTTACCGGAAAGGTTAATACAAATCAATGACTCGCAAAAGTGTAGTACTCCACATGGCATATCTAAACATTGACTTGCGTGACTGTACAAAGGGGGACCTCGAGTGGCCGAGTGGTCTAAAGCGCTTTCCGTTATGGATCACTGCCATCTCACCTCTTTCTGCGTGTGTTTGAGTCTAAGATTCGGCTAATGTAGTTATGTGAGAAAGCTTGCCAGTAGCTTCTCGTGGGTCAGTGGTTCAGTCCTGGGGTTTTACCCAGGTTCTTCCTCCACCAATAATCCTGGCCGCCATGTATTGCCTATCATGTGCTGAAAAATGGCGTTAACCCCTAAAACAACAACAACTCTACAAAGAACAAAGTGTGAAAATGACCTAGATGCAAACGAGAAGTGTAAATGCCAGAGAGAATGGAAAATGGATGTACAGACAAATATCATTACTCCATAGGCCTGAAAAGCTGGTCAGAGGGCACAGTCAATATACCAGTTTACAGGTCTAGGCATCTGGCACTGAGAATTGGGCATGAGATACCAAGCATGTCCAATACATGTACCACAGAGTGATTGTTTCTGCTAATACATAACTATTTTACACCCCTGGGCCTGTGAGCAGCCTGCCTCATCTTGTGAAAGACTTGGTCAATGATTACACTTCCAAATTACCTCAGGGACTTTCACACCGAAGTCACGAGTCTGTAAATTCTCATTTTTCCCACTATGGCACCATGGATGAGTTTCCCATGGCCTCATAGGCCAGCAGACCAGGCAGGCCATACACCCACCCATTTCTGCTTCATTTCTTGAAGGAAAAGGAGGACCAGAACTCATGCTTTGAGAAGAGATTATTATTTTTTCTCTAAGGAGAATGAACATAAATCTGGCCTGTGAACAGTATTTATATTAAATGTTTGTGGTTCTTAAGTGGTCTTGGAAAATTCAATCTGGTCCTTGGCTGTAAAAGGTTGTACACCCCTGCTCTAGACAGAATTCATACACTTAGTCAAGTTAAAAAATATCTGAATGAATGTACTGCTGACCATAAGGCTTCAAACCAAAATGACAATAACATGTATCTCACATGATGCAATAAGACCAAAAAGTGGATCTTCATTTCTGATAAAACTGAAAAAAGACAGAAATAAAGAAAATGCATACTTTCCAGCAAACTCTTCAAATCACTCCCAAGATGTGAAAATGGCTATGCACGGTCACCAAAACAGGATGCTTTCTAGTATGAGATGAAGTAGTAACTTTAGCATGTATAGGATTTGGAGCCATCCCTCTATCCATCAGGACATCACATTTGTCTGATGTCTAATTCCCACCTGTGAGCAGATGACATTTAGATTTTTTTTTTATTGCTAAGAGCTAGCTTTGGAGGGCTGGTTTTTCAGAGAGTGGTCATACTTTTAAGGTGTTCCAACTGGGTAACATATTGAAAAAAATAATTAAGTTCTTACCTGAAGATGGGTCGACTTCAATGGTTTTGCCATCATGTGACTTGATAACAATACCCAGGTTTTCCACCCGCTGAGCCCAGCGACCTCTAGCCTGTTGAGAACTGGTGTCTTTGGATTGTTGGGTGGTGGAGGTTGTTTCATTGGAGTTATCTTGAGACCCAGTGTCCTGCTAAAACAAGAGAAATGGGTGATTATTTGATCAATTCTTCCTTAAAACCATACCTCAGTCATAGATCTATGTGTATTGTCATGTTAGAAAATGAAACCATTCTATCTTTTTCTTATTTGAATGTTGAAACAGCAAGCAATTGGTTTACTCAGAGGTGGCAAATTTTATTCAGAACTGTTCTTTTTCAATGGTTTGCACTCTTTTGTTAAAATTATACAATTCAAACTTGCTGCAATAAAAAGGATGCATAAAAAGGTATTTCTGATAATATTTTATCCTAGAGAAAAGCTTCTATTGTATAAACCAATAAACCAGAGATGGGCAAAATAGAGCCAGTGTGCCAGATCCAGCCAGTGACTTAAGTTTATTTTCAATAATTTACATTACTGGGTGTGGCTTTAAAAATCATTTATTTGACCTGTGCATTGGAGGAAGTTGCTCATGACTGTATAAACAATAATAAACTAATTCAATTTTTGGGGTAATTTCAAATATGATAACACAGCAATCAGAAGAAAAACCAGTTCTCTAATGAAAAAATGTGCACAGTCAAACCATTCAACCTTTTAAGGAAAATCCTATCTTCCTGGGTGAATAGATTACTTCCATGAAACAATTAGTGAAGTGTTGTAGAAATTCTGGTGACAGTATCTTGTCTACTGAGGCAAAGATAACACCAGAACTGCTATCAGTGGAGTCATACAATAAGCTGCCCTTTCCTTTTAGTACAGGCAAACTAAAATCAAAGTATTGAAAACACTGATATTTTGGAGGACTGAAACAATACTAATTTAAATAAGATTATCTGGATTAAAATAACACAAGAACTCAAGCGATACTGCTATACAATGTCCTTTATACTCTCACAAAACATGTTCTTTTATGTCTTGAGACTTTTTTTATTCAGCTGATTTCATTTTAAAAGTATCTTTTCCTTTTGTTTTAAGAACAATGATCAATGAAACAATATCCATAGGAGATCACAAATAGCAGATCTCATAATTTACCTATATCTGAGTTGACTCCCTGGACATAAAATTTACCTACAAAGCTACTAGCTCTATACCTAGTTCCTAATGTTAGTAACACTATAAAGTTTGTTACTATTATTAGAGTTATAAAATATATCTGGAATAAGAGAATGGAGACTATGGCATTGACATGGAGGGATTTAAATACCCACAAGCCAAAATGTTTTCAGTATATGAACTAGCCATATTTTTCAAATTCTTTAAGGTAGTTTTGGGAATTAAATTTTATCCAGGAATAACTGATGGCTGATAAAGAAAATACACTAATAGTTCTTAATAGGCCACATGAACTGTTATGGTACTTCAAGTTACAGGAGTCTGAATATTGTACAATGAAAAGTACTCTTCATCACTCAGGGCCAAAATTCCCAAAGTGTTTTGTGGAAAGTTTTTTGTAGTAATGAAACTCATTGAAACGACTCTTCATTACACGGTGACAGAGTATAAACCTGTAATTTTTATAAGGCAGCAATGGTTATTGATCAAGTTACAGTGTGTTTGACTGTTCTGGTAGCTTATGAGGTCAGTGTTAAGATCCAACACCAGTATTATGGTTCTGAATCCAATTACATTATATATGGTTCTGAATCCAATTACAGTATATATGGTTCTGAATCCAATTACAGTATACTGTATATGGTTCTGAATCCAATTACAGTATATATGGTTCTGAATCCATTTACAGTATACTGTATATGGGTCTGAATCCAATTACAGTATATATGGTTCTGAATCCATTTACAGTATACTGTATATGGGTCTGAATCCAATTACAGTATATATGGTTATGAATCCAATTACATTATATATGGTTCTGAATCCAATTACAGTATATATGGTTCTGAATCCAATTACATTATATATGGTTCTGAATCCAATTACAGTATATATGGTTCTGAATCCAATTACATTATATATGGTTCCGAATCCAATTACAGTATATATGGTTCTGAAGCCAATTACAGTATACTGTATATGGGTCTGAATCCAATTACAGTATATATGGTTATGAATCCAATTTCATTATGTATGTTTCTGAATCCAATTACAGTATATATGGTTATGAATCCAATTACAGTATATATGGTTCTGAGTCCAATTACATTAGATATGGTTCTGAATCCAATTACAGTATATATGGTTTTGATTCCAAGTACAGTATATATGATTATGAATCAAATTACATTATACAGTGGAACCCCGCTATAACGCTATGATCGGGGTCCATAAAATCGGATCGCGTTAAAAGCGGGGTCACGTTAATTCAGGGTTTTACAATATTTAACTTTTTTTCCGAGAACATATACGTGTATACATGTACAATGATCAAAAGTCGGCTTATCATCAGATGAATATTAACTGGAATGCATTAATTAAGATATATTCAAAATAATTGCTGGCTAATATATTTATAGGTTATTACTGTGCATAAAAAACATTTACTAATTTTTATTTGTTTGAACAATAATACAGATTGACCAATAATAACAGACTCACTATATCATGAAAAGTGTATCAACACTGTATGCTACCGTGCCGTCGTGGCATGCAGTTCATCCATAATGGATGTAATTTCGTTGAAAATCGTACATATTTAAAATATTCAATAATTTTGTAATAGTCTGAATTCGTCGTGTAAAATATAGGATGAACAAAATATTGAAACCATTTACTTGCCGTCTGATATCGTACGGTCATTGCATGCAGCTATTCCCGGGTCTACTACATACGGTGTCTGTACAAATTCATACCGCTAAAATTTTATTATATGCGACAATTGCAAGAATAATTAACAATCAACGCATGATTTCAGCGTGCAAATAACTTTTATTTCAGATTTAAGCTGAACGGATGTACAATTTCATACCCTTTTAATTTACAGATAATAAAGTGGATATTATTTACTTTCAACTGTTTGTTGTTTGATCACACCGCCAAGCACAGCATACATGTTGGCGGCTTTTGTCCTTTGATGTTTATTAAATTGTGCGACTCTTGTATCAACCACAGCTTTGTCTGCGGCTTGGCTGTGATTGCAGTTAAATAAGAAGCCCATGTCGGCTATTGTTTGAGCAACGACTGTATACAGAATTCATGGAAGACAATCACAAAGACGATTTACTGGCTTTACTCATGGATCCGTAATAAGTAACACTTCCGATAATGTTTACTTCAGCTTAACAATTCAAAAACCTAATGAAACCAGTTTTCTCTTCTAGAGTAGAATACGGAGCTTCACCACAACCTGTTCAAATTGATAAATTTCAGAAGCCAAGCGTTGTACACACTATTTCTCGTACGTTATATATATCGTATTATTTTAGAATTCATACACGATCACTTCTCCAAAATCACTTAAAGAACCTGGATAAAATGTTAAGTTCCGATCGTTTATTATTAAAAGTCATACGCGAATTCTTCCACCAAATTATAATAAACGTTTTACACACTATTTCTCGTACGTTAAAACAAATATTTTCACGGTCCGATAAAAATACACGTAAATGAATTTCAAATTTCAGGAACCATGCCACGATCAATGAATCCATTTTAAAAGTCACAACTAATCTCATGCCCAAAATGAAGTTAATTTCTTGTTTTTTTTTTTTTTTTACTTTTCTCCAAATTTTTTTCTCTCCATGTGTGAATGAATATACGAAATTTCGGGAGCCATGCTACGACCGTGTAATATCCGAATTCGCATTATGGCGGGGCGCGTTATAGCGGGGTTCCACTGTATATCGTTACGATAATAATTAAATTATTTATGGTTATGGATAAAATTACAGCATTATGGTTATTAATCAAATTACATTATAGATGGTTTTTAATCCAATTACAGTAAGATCCCGCTATAACGCGCCCCGTTATAACACGAATTTGGATATAACACGGTTGTGGCATGGCTCCCGAAATTTTAGGTAATTTATTACAGGTATTTTTCTCAAAAACTAAAAAAAAATCTTTTAAGTATGAAAAATAAAATACGTCAAGAGTTTATCTATCATTCTCATACTCGTCTAAAAAGTGCGACAATGAACGTGTAGAAAATGTGTTATCATTTTGGGGAGGAAATCACACACAAATTCGAATATAAAATAATCGTTGTATGGCTCCTAAAATTTCAAAAAATAAATTTCTTCTAGTTTTGTGCCAAAATAAACATTGGAAATACAAACCAATTGCTGGGCCTACTGAGAACTTTGATATTTGTTTATTGTTGAAAAATGACAGCTCATAAGTGTCAATATTATTATTACTGATCCCTGAGCAATGAAGCCATCGTGTCTACTTTGTGTTTGTCTTGAATGCATTCCGAATACAATCGTTGCTCTAATAATTTCCGATATATGTTCTCTTAATTTCATACACAACTAAGCAACAGCCAAATCGGAGGTTGATAAAAGATTCTCACCAGAATGTATAAATCAATTAATTTAAGTACATTGTTTATCATCAAAGTGAACTGCCAAGCTAAACTTGTTCAAATCAGGGGGAAACGATTTATACAGCATCAAAAAAACAAAAGCCGCCAACATGTGCGCGTGGCTTGGCGGTGTTGTTTTATGCAATCTGTTGACTAGTAAATTTGAATTCTGCAACTGAGAACTATAATTGACTTTGCCAAGAGCAAACGTGACATTAGCAGAAAGCAGCTAGAAATCACAGAGTTTTTAAAAAAATAATAACTATTGACAGATGAGAAATGTAGTGGTATAAAATGTATACAGACACCGTTCATTAATCTTCGGACATCGGACATCATGCATTACGTACACCCGTTACATAATTTTTGTTATTTTCTTTTCACTGAATTCAGTCACAAAATGATCTGTGACAAAAATTTTGAATATTTTACATCCGTGTGTGGATATTTTCTATGGAAATATTTGTATTATGGATTGAATGTATGTTACAAGATTCGCTGGTGAGTACACTGTGTTGATACTTCTTTTCATGCAATAGATTATACATGTATATATAAATTAGACAAGTGTATGTACCAATGCATGGTTCTCTGAATAAAGTAATATATATCTGCAATTTTTGTTATCAAAGCAAGTGTTTTTCTCATTTAATATATATTGATCAAAAATGGTAATTGTGCCATGCATTTTCGCACCCGTCTTTATGTACAACCCCCCCCCCCAATTAAATCCAAAAATGTGTTGGTATTGTACATGGTTGCTTATAACACGGTCAGATTCTATGGCTCCCAACTACCGTGTTATAGCGAGGTCCCACTGTACATTATATATGGTTCTGAATCCAAGTACAGTATTTATGGTTCTGAATCAAATTACATTATATATGGTTCTGAATCCAAGAACATTATATATGGTTCTGAATCAAATTACATCATGTATCGTTATGAATCAAATTACATTATGTATCATTATGAATCAAATTACATTATGTATAGTTATGGATAAAATTACAGCATTATGATTATGAATCAAATTACAATATATATGGTTATAGATCAAATAACATTATGTTTTTGGATCCAATGACAGTATGTATGGTAATGGATCCAATTATAGTATGAATGGTTTAGGATCTGATTCCAGCATTAATGGTTTAGGATCAAATTACAGTATGAATGGTTTAGGATCCAATTCAAGTATAAATGTTTTGAATCCAATTACAGTATTGATGGCTTTGAATCCAATTACAGTATGTATGATTATGAATCCAATTACAATATATATATACTATTGGAACTAATTACTGTATGTATTGGTTTGAATCCAAAGACCGTATGAGTGGCTTTGGATCCAACTATGTAATAATAATGCCGTGTTGTGTATAATCTACCCAAGTATAAGGTCACCTCTCATATGACACAGTATGCTTTTATGTTGCCTTTGAACAAATCAGAGAAAGAGATAGCCATCTCAAGTTTCCTCTAAATCACAGGCTACTACATACCTAGAAAATATTATTGCAAGAGAATATTCTCAATTTATTCTGTATCACAGACAATTATGTTTCATGGCAAATACTTTGTCCAAAATCAACACCCTTCATAAAATAAAAAAAAGTTTGATGTAATGAATTAAATATATTAAACTTACCCTTGCCCGGGCCCAGGTGGGCAGCTGACTGACACTAGTTCTAAAATCAAGACTGGGGCTAGTATTAAAGTCAGGAGAGTCCTCCTTCAATTTATTCAGGACTTTCTGGGGTGTAAAAAACTGGCCCTCATCTATGTCCATTGTCTGGGGTTGTGCATCTATCTGATCCTCTACTAATGATGGAGACTGGACATCCTCTTTTTTGCTGAAAGTACAAAGTAAACAAGGAATTGTCTTCAAGAGTTTGGCTCCAGAAATGAAACAAACATTCACTGTAAATACAAAAAGCACATATACACTACTAGTCCTCTATGCGAACCAAGAACTGTAAATAGCAAAAGGCACATCGAGACCACTAGTCCTATAGGTCTAACAAGATGTGTAAATGCCAAAAGGTACATCCACCATAGTTCCATATGAATACCAAGAACTGTAAATAGCAAATGGCATATGTATACCACTAATCCAATATGTGTACCAAGAACTGTAAATAGCAAAAGGTGTATGTCCACATCTAGTCCCATATGAGTACCAAGAACTGTAAATAGCAAATGGCATATGTACACACCTAGTCCCATATGAGTACCAAGAACTGTAAATAGCAAAAGTTGTATTTACACATCTAGTCCCATATGAGTACCAAGAACTGTAAATAACAAAAGGCATATGTACACATCTAGTCCCATATGAGTACCAAGAACTGTAAATAGCAAAAGTTGTATTTACACATCTAGTCTCATATGAGTACCAAGAACTGTAAATAACAAAAGGCATATGTACACATCTAGTCCCATATGAGTACCAAGAACTGTAAATAGCAAAAGTTGTATTTACACATCTAGTCCCATATGAGTACCAAGAACTGTAAATAACAAAAGGCATATGTACACATCTAGTCCCATATGAGTACCAAGAACTGTAAATAACAAAAGGTATATGTACACATCTAGTCCCATGTGAGTACCAAGAACTGTAAATAACAAAAGGTATATGTACACATCTAGTCCCATATGAGTACCAAGAACTGTAAATAACAAAAGGTGTATGTACACATCTAGTCCCATATGAGTACCAAGAACTGTAAATAACAAAAGGCATATGTACACATCTAGTCCCATATGAGTACCAAGAACTATAAATAACAAAAGGTGTATGTACACATCTAGTCCCATATGAGTACTAAGAACTGTAAATAGCAAAAGGCGTATGTACACATCTAGTCCCATATGAGTACCAAGAACTCTTAAAAGCAGAGGCACATCCAAGCCACTATAATTCATTCTATACAACATCGCAAATGATATCCACATCTGTTTCACACTAAATTTCAAATCAGTGTCTAATAATGGCAATAAAAGTGCCAAATTCATTTTGTGTATGAATGATTCATATTGTGATATGGATTTTTTTAACGTTGCTTTTAACAATTTTTCAGTAGTGATGTCTAACACTGGGGCATCATGGCACAGACATGTAGCACAATGTCCCATCCAGTCACATTATCCCGACACCAGGCTGACTAGTCCTAACACTAACCTCTTAATGCTGAGATCATAGCGAGGCAGCTATTAGTATTTTTATAAGTCTTTGGTATGACTCAGCTGGGGTTCGAACCCATGACCTCCTACATCCGAGGTGGAGGCTCTAAACAATAGGCCAATAGAGCGGTTCCAAATTCATATTGACATACGTTGCAACAATATTTATCTGAAACATGCTGGAAAAAAAAACTAGTCTGTGTGCACTAGCCTCTTTGTATTCAATGGATGTTTGCAGCAAGTGATATGCCTTTTATAGTTTACTTATGATGTAGTAGGATGTATCAGCTTTTCTATACAAAGAGTTCCCATGTTCTATAACTCTATTGGGACTACATACCAATGTCACAATGCAATTCATTTGGGTAATTATTCCTGATGGGTTTGTACTAAAATAAAAATCATTGGCTTAATACAGATTCCCCTTGACAAGAAAGTTTAACATGCTCAACAATAACATGTCTTGTCCAGCCTTGTATTTCTTTCTTTAGAACATGTCTTGTCCAGCCTTGTATTTCTTTCTTTAGAACATGTCTCTACCTGGAAACACTGTTAAGTGAGACAACAAGTGTCAGTTTGTCCAATTCCTTAAGTCTTGACTGGATCTGTTTAGTCATCTCAACTGGAAGACGCCATACAAATATACACCTATAAAGATACAAAACAAAAATAAATGATACAGGTATTCATTAAAAACCTGGTGCTTCACCCATGTCTATGCAATGGTGTTTCTTCTTTTAGCAGACTAATTAATAATTGGCATGTTTCAATAATTGCAAGAAGAAGCAAATGTTACCACTATAATAGGTGAAACTGTTGTCCTTTGAAAACATTACCAAAAATTGATGCAAATAATGTACAGGGAAAATACTTGTCCCAATATGTACATTCTTTTATGTATATTTAATTTAATTGTTGGTTAGATTTACATTTTTTTTATATTCCATTATATGCTATTGTAATGTAACATTGCTTACTGGATTTGACCTTGTCCAGAACAGAGTTCAGTTCTGATTGACTTAATTGACTTTTTAATTTTTGTTTATTTCATTAATGTAAACTACTAATAATAGCTTCATGAAACACTGTAACTAGTTGCTGACCTTGTTCCAAAAAAAAAGAAATCTTTCTCCGAGTAAAAATCATTAAGTTGAGTCAAGGTTATACCTGTACTACTTGATATTTTATCATGTGCTAATTGGTAAAAAAACTTTTGCCCTAATCTGGGAACCTGCTTAGCATCTTAGTTAGTAATATAACTATGTTTCAATAAAGGATTGTTCGTTGGCATCAAAAACACTTGACTCATTAAGCTGTATATATGTTATGACCATTTTGGGATAAATTTTTATTTTCTTCAAATTACTGAATTTAAGCGATTGTTTTCCCTGGAAATACAAAAGTGCTCTGATAATTCTTGGACAAAGATATTCATTTGAACTTATACTGAAGTCTAAATGATTAATATTTTCTGTGATTCAACCATAGACTGTTGACACATCTGCACTTCATAGGTTATTATCTCATCATCATTGCTTTCCATCTTGAATTTCATCAGGATTTAAAACAAAGATTCACTTAGAACTTTTCATTGATAAGACGTGTTTTAAATCTTGAATTACAATTTGGATTTAATTCACAATACTGAAAGTTCTTTTTTCTCCTTTTTCACTTTGTATTCTAGGCAAATAAGTTATTTTTTAAATTCAACAAAACTTGTTGTCTTCCATCTTTTCTGTTACTTATTTTAAGAGCATATATACTTGTCCCAATATGCCCACATCCTATGGGATCCACTTCATAGGTAATGGAAGAAAAACTAATTCTGCTTGTATGATTGAATCAATTAATATTTTTTTGTTTAAGCCAAGAATATTCCATAGTAATATGAGGTAACTCTCATCTAACTTTTCCTTCATAGGTAGGTAATTCATCCTTGTTAGACAATTCTGTTACCAGCATGTAAGGTAATGAATTAACAGTATATCTTTTCTGCAAGCTTACAGAGACATTAGAGTTAATATCAGACCATTCTCACCTTCATACTTAGGTCATTTTCAGTTAACTGTATATTAAGTTGAGCCAATTTAGTTTTATAAAATGCCTAGAAATCAAAGTCAGCTTCATTCAAAAAGATTCATGAGCAAGACACCATTTCTATTGTCTTTTTAAGGCTACTCACCCATCTCCAGACACAGAGATCAGATGTTTGAAATCATTCATGAATTTCACAGCTGTGGCCACCTCAGAGTGCCCATAAACAGTAGCTAACAGCTCTCCTGTATAAAAGTCCAGAAAACACAAGTTCTTGTCTGTACAACTTGTGACAGCATAAGACCCTGATGGGTCAAGCTGGACCCTAATTAGGACCCCATCATCTGTCAGTGATGCCTTGTAGCTCTTTTTATGTTTGGCAGTCTTTATGTTGTATATTCTGAAAGACAGGTAGACTTTCATTCACAAACTTAACTTTTTTCCTAATCAATGTTAATTGCAATATCTAGTGTAATGTGGTCTCCAAGGTGACCTTGAATGGCTGGCTTCATAATCTTGCAAGTGTTCTAACTTGGCACCAAATCCGTGAGAAGACTACTAAAATGCATGTATAATAAACGAAAGAACTTTATAAATTTATCAACAAATATTTTTAAAACAAATAACAAAAAAGTTGCAATAGAAACCAAAACATTAATTTAAACTAATTCAATACTTAACCATAGCAAATATATTTAAACACAAAGAGCTATTAAAAAAAAAAGTGAATTTGAGAGTGAAACCAACTCACTGAAGCATGAAACTTGTGTCACAGAGATCTACTTAAGTTGTGAGACTATGGTACTAATCAAGATGCACCACTCATAAAACTTCTTAAATCTAGATAAAACAATAAGTATGCAGCATGCTAAAAACCTATTTGATGAAATAAACACAAATGATAATCTCAGCCAGTACAAAAACTCTTAATGTAAAGGAATGTTACTAACACCGATGTATACAATTATAAAGTTAAGGCATGTTACTAACACCGATGTATACAATTATAAAGTTAAGGCATGTTACTAACACCGATGTATACAATTATAAAGTTAAGGCATGTTACTAACACCGATGTATACAATTATAAAGTTAAGGCATGTTACTAACACCGATGTATACAATTATAAAGTTAAGGCATGTTACTAACACCGATGTATACAATTATAAAGTTAAGGCATGTTACTAACACCGATGTATACAATTATAAAGTTTGATGATTCATGCATAAAAAGAACTTGAGATACAAACACACAAGAAATTTAACTTTCATCATTAAGTTTGAAATATGGTTTATAGTGACCTACTTACATGATAAAGGTGTAGTACTCAGCAAGATGCATCCCCTCACCAAGTTTAATGATTTCAGGTATAACAGTATTTATAGTGTGCAAGAGAACCAAGCCATATGCAAAACTTAACCAAGCCATATGCAAAACTTAACCAAGCCATATGCAAAACCAAAAATGTACAACTGAATACAATATTATCCTTGTCAAGCCACTTTCAAGCAGGTAGGTTCTATGAAATCAACTCCAAGTCAAGCCCCTTTCCAACAGGTAGGTTATATGAAATCCACTCCAAATCAAGCTTCTTCTTGGCATGTAGGCTATATGAAATCCACTCCAAACCAGTGGGACAATAAACTATTGTGTGGACACTAGCCCCCATTTTTTAAAATGCATTTTTAATGCTGTGTTTGGCATTTTAATGCATTTTAATGTACATTGTACAGTGTTGGCATTTTTTTTATGTACAGTGTTGGCATTTTTATGTTTTAATGTACATTGTAAAGAGTTAGCATTTTCATGTATTTTTTAAGCACAGTGATGGCATTTTTATTGATTTTTTATATGCAGTAATTACATTTTTTTAATATTGTTCATGTACAATGTTGGCCTTTTAAGATCTTTTCATCCTGCTGAAGAGATAGAAGAATGAATGGATAAATGAATTAGTCCCAAACACTGAAGCAGATATATTAAATGGGAAATGACTGATTTGGATTTATATTTCACAGCTCAACAACAAAAGTAGTTTTTTTAGTGCTGAGGCAACTGGACTAAAGTGTCTTGCCCAAGTATATGTTAATGCTGCTAACCCAGGTTAGTCTGCTGCAAGATTTCAACCAGCACCTTTATGTCATGAACCTGACAATAAACTGAGCCACTTTTCCATGAAAGAAAGTAGTTCCAGAAGTAAAGTTGCCACATCAACAATCCCATTTTCACCGTCACTGCGGTGATATAAAACTTTTCTCACACCTATACATTTCAATTTTCGTAAAGGCATAGTAAAGATGATATCACATAAATATTGTGTATTTTACAAAACACTAGGAACTAGATTTAAATGCATCTATAAACTGAAATTAGTCAGTAAACATCTTGCCTTCAATGCAAGGTCTATAAACTGAAATTAGTCAGTAAACATCTTGCCTTCAATGCAAGGTCTATAAACTGAAATTAGTCAGTAAACACCTTGCCTTCAATGCAAGGTCTATAAACTGAAATTAGTCAGTAAACACCTTGCCTTCAATGCAAGGTCTATAAACTGAAATTAGTCAGTAAACATCTTGCCTTCAATGCAAGGTCTATAAACTGAAATTAGTCAGTAAACATCTTGCCTTCAATGCAAGGTCTATAAACTGAAATTAGTCAGTAAACATCTTGCCTTCAATGCAAGGTCTATAAACTGAAATTAGTCAGTAAACATCTTGCCTTCAATGCAAGGTCTATAAACTGAAATTAGTCAGTAAACACCTTGCCTTCAATGCAAGGTCTATAAACTGAAATTAGTCAGTAAACACCTTGCCTTCAATGCAAGGTCTATAAACTGAAATTAGTCAGTAAACACCTTGCCTTCAATGCAAGGTCTATAAACTGAAATTAGTCAGTAAACACCTTGCCTTCAATGCAAGGTCTATAAACTGAAATTAGTCAGTAAACACCTTGCCTTCAATGCAAGGTCTATAAACTGAAATTAGTCAGTAAACATCTTGCCTTCAATGCAAGGTCTATAAACTGAAATTAGTCAGTAAACATCTTGCCTTCAATGCAAGGTCTATAAACTGAAATTAGTCAGTAAACATCTTGCCTTCAATGCAAGGTCTATAAACTGAAATTAGTCAGTAAACATCTTGCCTTCAATGCAAGGTCTATAAACTGAAATTAGTCAGTAAACATCTTGCCTTCAATGCAAGGTCTATAAACTGAAATTAGTCAGTAAACACCTTGCCTTCAATGCAAGGTCTGCAACTTGACTGGTGATATTTACCTAACTTGTAGCCTAAAGATCAGATTTAATATTGGACTAAAAATACAAACCAAACTCGCCCAATACTTTCCTATCTTACACTGGACTAAAAATACAAACCAAAACCGCCCAATACTTTCCTATCTTACACTGGACTAAAAATACAAACCAAAACCGCCCAATACTTTCCTATCTTACACTGGACTAAAAATACAAACCAAACTTGCCCAATACTTTCCTATCTTACACTGGACTAAAAATATAAACCAAAACCGCCCAATACTTTCCTATCTTACATTGGACTATAAATACAAACAATAATGTTCTGATGCTTTCCTATCAAACTGCTATCTAACCTGAGGTTTCTGTCTTGGCATGCTGTGACTGCAAACTTGTGTGATGGATCTACATCCATGTCATACAGACTTGTTTTGCCCACTAAATGCTGATGTAGAACAAACTGGCACTCTGGGATCTGCAATTACATATGTTCATTGCATAAGATATAATCTTTAAGTAATGGAAATGGTCTACATTATTTACATTCACTTCAGATGAAAATACTCTTCAGTGCCAGCAGAGGCGTAGCTAGGGGGGGCAGGGGGGTACATGTCCCCGGGCGCCAAGGTACAGGGGCGCCAAAATGAGGCTTACAACGTTACATTATAATAAGTAAATAAGGGTAATAAGGGGCGCCAATTTTATAGTTCGTCCCCAGGCGCAAAATATCCTCGCTACGCCTCTGAGTGCCAGCGAAGCAGGATGTATAAATGTTCAATAACACAACAAATAAAGATGAATTACATGTACTGTTAAACATACTGCAATCTCATTTTTACCAATTATCATGGAATTCATAGTTGCTTTAAGCCACAATTAAACAATAAATAATGATTCCTATGTAGTAAGCATGAATTAAAATACCCAATGAATAATGATCCTTAAGTAGAAACCATGAATTAAAGACCCTATGAAAATGGTGCCTGAATCCATAATTCAAAGACCCAATGAATAATGATCCTTCAATCCATGAATTAAAAGATCAAATGAACAATGATCCTTCAATCCATAAATTTAAAAAAATCAAATAAAAAATGATCCTTCAATCCATAAATTAAAAAATCAAATAAATAATGATCCTTGAATCCATGAATTAAAAAATCAAATAAATAATGATCCTTGAATCCATGAATTAAAAAAATCAAATAAATAATGATCCGTGAATTCATGAATTAAAAAAAATTAAATAAATAATGATCCTTGAATCCATGAATTAAAAAAATCAAATAAATAATGATCCTTGAATCCATGAATTAAAAAAAATTAAATAAATAATGATCCTTGAATCCATGAATTAAAAAAATCAAATAAATAATGATCCTTGAATCCATAAATAAAAAGGCCTAATGAACAACAATCCTAAAAAGAAACAAGAGAACTCTTTCCTCAATTTGAAGTACTAACAAAAATGTGATATTTCATAAAACTATGAATATTGTTACCTTAAAATAAACAAATTCATGATATTATTTAATAATCATCTTGAAACAAATGAAATTTGTTAGAATTATTTATAAAAACTAGTATAATTATATCAATTACTAATTAACAAGTAATAAAAAAACTCAACCTGTAAATTGGCAGTTAGAGAAACTGTTAACAAGATAGGGTCTTCAAAGTTAACTAGATGTCCAGGTACAAGTAACTGTTATATCCCTATTTGAAACTGCTACTTAGACTGAAATAGTTTGCAACCTTGACTAAAGAGAGTACAAGACACAGGGATTCTCAATGAAGGAATAATTCAGGAGCAAAAACTTCTGTAATTAAGGCTCTTCATGGTATATATAATTGTGCTAAAAGGAAAGACCAAAACAAACTGTCATCACAAGGATCCCAATTAAGTAATGTACTACCTGTGCATTGCGAAAGAGAAGTGACTTGTCTGCTCCACATGACAGCATCTTAATTTGGTTGTCTGTATTGGTGAATTTGACGGCTGTGATGGATGAGGAGTGGTCATCAAGTGTCTGCAGTAACCCGTATTCCTGTTCCACATCAAAAACGTGAATCAATCGGTCACGGCTTGTTGTAGCTAACAATTTTGGTCCTGCTGACAAAGAAGATAACAAAATAATATCTTTGTGGAGATTTTGTTGAATTCACTGAAAAAAAGCGTCATCTTTACTACACACTTTGCAAAACTATTCTGCTAAACAGGTTTTTTTAAAGCAATCATTCCACAAGGAAAGAACTGATATCTCAAACTACACTGCATTTATCTTTACTGCAGGTTACAGAAAAATGTCTGAAATATACATTTTTAAATATATAAAAACATTACAAATTAAACAAATATCTGAAAGTCTGGTATAAATTAAAATAGTATTATTCTTACACATTAAATGACAGATGTTTACCTCTAAATGCTTATCCCTTTAATTAACTCACATGTTTACACTTTGTTTTAATTGGCAAGTTTATTACAAAAAGACATTTATTACAAGGAGAAAAGATATTCTACCCAATTAAATAAGAATCAGGTGTTCAAAGCAGCTGTCCACTATATATACGATTTGTCACATTCAAAATAAAATAGAGTATGATTTGTCAAATTCAAAATAAAATCAGACCATGGAAGTATGATTTGTCAAAATCAAAATAAAATGAGACCACTGAAGTAAGATTTGTCAAATTCAAAAAAAAATCAGACCATGGAAGTATGATTTGTCAAAATCAAAATAAAATCAGACCACTGAAGTAAGATTTATCAAATTCAAAATAAAATCAGACCATGGAAGTATGATTTGTCAAAATCAAAATAAAATCAGACCACTGAAGTAAGATTTGTCAAATTCAAAATAAAATCAGACCAATGAAGTAAGATTTGTCAAATTCAAAATAAAATCAGACCATGGAAGTATGATTTGTCAAATTCAAAATAAAATCAAGCCACTGAAGTATGATTTGTCAAAATCAAAATAAAATCAGACCATGGAAGTAAGATTTATCAAATTCAAAATAAAATCTGACCATGGAAGTATGATTTGTCAAATTCAAAATAAAATCAAGCCACTGAAGTATGATTTGTCAAATTCAAAATAAAATCAGACCATGGAAGTATGATTTGTCAAATTCAAAATAAAATCAAGCCACTGAAGTATGATTTGTCAAAATCAAAATAAAATCAGACCATGGAAGTAAGATTTATCAAATTCAAAATAAAATCAGACCATGAAAGTATGATTTGTCAAATTCAAAATAAAATCAAGCCACTGATGTATGATTTGTCAAATTCAAAATAAAATCAGACCATGGAAGTATGATTTGTCAAATTCAAAATAAAATCAGACCATGGAAGTATGATTTGTCAAATTCAAAATAAAATCAGACCATGGAAGTATGATTTGTCAAATTGTTATTTCTTGTTTAGTTTTTTTTGTTGTTGCCTTTTTCTAATCCATCTGGAAAGTTTTTGAAAGGAGATATTTTTGCTCATACTAAAATAAAATATACTTTTTAGCGCCAAATACCTTTAGACTGGTTCTCAGTAAATATGAATTAGAACAAAGAATCTGTATATAAAGATTAAAAATGGAAAACCAGTCTGCACTCTCTCCTCACTAAGCATACAGATGCTATAAATAAAATTTGAGGTTGAAAGTAGAACCAGGTTAGCCATAAATAGAACATGATACTGTTAGGAAAGTCCACGGTCAAGCATACTCTTATATTGTAGTTACGTAAAAACCGTCTTTTCTAAAATACGGTCTGTGGAATTAATGGAATGTTAATAAAAACGAGAAAACAAATAATTTTTTGGGAAGGTGGATGTATCAAAAAAGCATAATCTATATACATCTAAGCGTAACGCGTAATTTAGTGGGGGAAAATAAAAAGAGTAATGATTATGCCAAAAGCTTAATGGTTGGCATGTATGAGAATTCCTCAAAGGTACTTATGATTTACTGGCAAAAAGAATTTCCAGGGATCCAAGATAAGACCTTTTCTTCTCTTTAACCATACCAACAAGTTATCATAAAAAGGTTTGTGATAAGAACCCAATACTGATATAATATTTCTGCTTTAGATGAGCAGCGATAACAAAATCTTCAAGACAGATAACATGGTAGACATATCTAAGATTGACACCATTCCTGGAGGTACTAACTAGACCATGATAAAAAGTCTTTTGGTGAAAGCACAATATTCATACAACCAGCCATCTAAAAAATGTTGAAATAAGATTTTCAAGATGACCATTGTGGCATATTGGAAGTCAGATTGGTGCCATTTTCATTTCCAACCAAATTAGACATAATTCAAAATGGCCACTGTGGCTGGATATTGAATGTCTTGATGGTACCATTGGGACCAACATGAAATCATAGGCTGTCTAGTGAAATCATCATGTTGATATGACCATCATACAGGAGGAGTAGTGATAGCAATATCTTTATAACAAGATGGCCACCATTGTTGATCAATATCACTGTCATTCTGGACCAACAATATATCATAGGAAGTGTCCTGTCCCCATTTCAATATTATATTTCATTCAGGAGGATTAACAATAACAAGATTTTTAAGATGGCCACTGTGGCAGCCATATCAGACATTATTTTTGCACCATATTCATTTAGGACCAACTAGACATCATAAATTAGTCTCCTGGTGATAACTACATGGCAATATTCTGGAAAAGTAGCAGTAGCAAGATTTTTAAGATGGTTACTGTAGTAGTTTTATTGGATATCAGATCTGTATTTTCATACTTGACCAAGTAGACATCATGCAAGGTATTACAGCGAAAACTTCTTAATGATAGGACTATCTAAGCAGGCGGAGTAGGCATAACAAGACATATACCAGACATCAGCTTGGTACTATTTTCATTTACGACAAAGTACGCAACATCACAAATCTTTTGGTAAAAAATCCATTTCATAACGGTCATCCATTCAGGAATTAGTGGCTAAAATATTTTTCAGTCAGTTCCCACTAGTTTTATTGGATGTATAACTGGCATCATTTTCATTTAGGACTCACTAAAAACTGGTCATAAATGATCATCCATTCAGGGAGTAGTGACAAAAATATTGTTCTGTCAGTTCCCACTAGTTTTATTGGATGTATAACTGGCACCATTTTCATTTAGGACTCAGTAAAATCCCAGTCATAATGATCATTCAGGAAAATAGTGTCAGCAAGTTTCTCAGACAATCACACCAGCCATATTGGATGTATGACTGGCACCAGTTTCATTTCGGTCCAACTAGGTATTGTAAGAAGTCTATTGGTAAAAACACCATGTTCATACAGCCATCCATTAGGACAGGAGTTAAGATAATATTTTCAAGATATGACTTTTCATTCAGGAGGAGCAGCAATAACAAAATTTTAAAGATGGATACTGTTGTGGCCCTTGTCAATGTGATTTTCTGTTTAAGTAGAGTCGTGATAGCAGCTATATTAAAAATCCCCATAATGATACGACTATCCATTCAAGAGGTTTGTTTGTGGCTTTGTGACTCTAACACCACTATTCAGCATAGGATATGGCTAATTGCACAGAGAATATTTGGTGATGGAACAACCTGTGAAAGCCCTATGACGAACCTCCAATCTAGAATAATCTAACCTCTTGAACACCCTAAGCCCTCACATTCAACAGGAGTAGCTATAACAAGATTTTCAAAATGGCTATCATGCTGACCATATCTAATATCAACTAGGTATTATAAGAAGTCTTTTAGAAGAAAAAAAAACAATTTAATATGACTATCCATACAGGGTTGGTGATAACAAGATTTTCAAATGTGTGTTGTAATGGCCTTATTGGATGTCCAAGCAACACTACTTTCATTTTGGACCAATTGGACCATGGATTAAATGTGTGTCAAGTATCAAAGCAATCCTTACACGCCATCCCCCGAGAGGTAAAAGTGCAATTTTTGCTAATATAAGTGGGAAAAAAGTGTAATTTCGATGTAAAAAGTATATACTAAAAGAAAATAGGGATAAAAATTAGAGAATATTGACATGATTTCGTGACGTGATCCTCGAGATCGGGAATATTTGTTGGAACAAATGCATAGCATTGTCTCCAGCTGGCAAAGGTAATGTTCAACAAGAAAACTCACAAACAATGCTGCATCATTGGTACCCTGCAGTTGTTCTGTCAATGGCTTAAAATATTCCAGAGATGAAATCTGCTGCAAGTTCTTAATTTTCTCAACCTTTATGTGCTCTTTGCTACCAATGTGCTTCCTCACATCATCTCTGCCACCAAACCCAATGCTAACATTGTGGCACACTACATGGAAAGAGCATAATGTATATATGTGTTTGATGGCTGAATCCACGGCAAATGTTTGGTTTCATCTGACCATTGCCACCCCATTTTTTTATATTTAGACATTTATGTTGGGATGTAGGGTCAGAGTCCATTCTCTATTGAAAAGTTGGAATTCGCCGTTTGGTGTCGGCATGGGGTAGCTGCTTACTAGCCAGCCCAGAAAACTTAAGCAATTTTTCATCGAGATATACCTGCATCAAATCGATAGGAATATGATTTATTTTCTAAAAAAACTCATGAGCATAGCATTCATCATGTCTCTACTCCACAGACACAAGAGACGAAAGTACGTCGTTGCTGAAATTTGACCTGGATCTGGCCATTTTCAGCCCGAGTCACATAACTATACAAATCTCACAACCTACATGTCAATGAGGTCCCATAGTCACGTGATATGGACAATAAACAAATTTCCAAAGTAAAAATGGGGTAACAAGGGCAAGATGAAACTCAAACTATCTTTTTCCTTGGTTGTGAAGACATTTTCAAGATGCGTTGTCAAATGATAATTGAAATCAGTGTTGGTGGCACATGCACAAAACAAAATTCCAGTTAGGCCCCAGTTTTTCTTAAAAGCAGTTGCAAAACTATTCTTATATACAGTGGTACCTTGACTTACGAGTTTAATTTGTTCCGTGAAGGAGCTCGCAACTCAAATTACTCTTATGTCAAATCAATTTTCCCCATCAAAATGAATTGAAATGCCATTAATTCATTCCGGACCCAAAAAAAACACCCTTTGTAGCACCCTGCCTGGCCATTCTGAGGCATATCACGATGTTGCAGCTGCTCGCATTGGCGCACAGTGCGAGGGTGTGCCTATCCTTTATGAGTTTGTAACCTGGCATCCTCTTCTCCTTGCAGATTATAGCCTCCATCACGGTATCTTCTGTGAGCTGCTTCTCCGTCGACCACACCATCAGCAGCTTCTCCATATTTTCATAGCTAGATGTCCGCTTTTGAGAAATTATTTTAACGCCCTTGACTGGCGTCATAGCCTTTATCGACTCCTTCTGCTTCAGTATGATGCAGATCCTTGAAGTGCTATGCTCATACTGCTTCGCAAAATTGACTACATGCATATCTTGGTCATGTTTTTCAATAATTTCTTTCTTTAATGCAATGCAACATCTTCTTCTTCTCAGCACTGTCCTTTGCACTCACTTTCTTCGGATCCATTGTTGGAAAAACGAAGTTCTGGAAGATAACTGCAAGCACAAATGCAAGCACAACACTGATGCTTCCACTAAGAGCCAACTGCTTAAAGTGAACGAGTGAGACACGGGATGCTGGGCGTATGTTGTGACGTTGACTGTGGCTTTCGCTGTGCCAACTAGCGGTGGGGTATTTTGAAGCTGGCTCGTAACCCAAATTTTAGCTCTCAACTCAAAGTAAAAAATCGGCTGAGAGATGGCTCGTATCTCGAAAAACTTGTTAGTTGGGATACTTGTAAGTCAAGAAACCACTGTATATAGATTAAAATACACTAAAATGCTTGCTACTGGGCCAACTGTACCAATCAGCTAAGTTCACTAATAACATGACCAGTAGTACCAGACCATTTCGACAAATGTAGATATCACGACTAGAGCTTAACGTGAAATTGGTTATTATATATTTTAAATAATTGAGAATTGGGAAATTTGTGAATTTTTGGCATGTGGCGTAAATCTGTGAATAGATGAAAAAGTTGTGAAATTCACGCCAAAATCATGAGGGTTGGCAGCTATGCAGAATTACAGCATGTATGAAAAAGAAATTTTTTTATGAATAACCTGGTTCTGCTTATCTGACTCTATTCGGAAATAATGTAAGCAGAACACCTCAGAATTATGGACCTCTACAAATCTATAATTATGTGACAGTATAGGTATACTCTATGCACAACACCTCATAATCATGTAATTACCGGACTCTGTGGAGGTATATTCTATACACAACTCCCAATCATGTAATTACCTGACTCTGTCTAGGTATACTCTATGCACAACACCTCATAATCATGTAATTACCTGACTCTGTCTAGGTATACTCTATGCACAACAACTCCCAATCACGTAATTACCTGACTCAATATAGGAATACTCTATACACAACACCTCAGAATCATGGGCTTCAATAACTCGGACTTCATCCATAAAGTGTAAATCATGCACCCTGAAGATAAAAAAAGGACCAAGATATATACATCCTGAGTATGGACATATCATCAAAATTAGATATATACATCCTGAGTATGGACATATCATCAAAATTAGATATATACATCCTGAGTATGGACATATCATCAAAATTAGATATATACATCCTGAGTATGGACATATCAAAATTAGATACATACATCCTGAGTATGGACATATCATCAAAATTAGATACATACATCCTGAGTATGGACATATCATCAAAATTAGATATATACATCCTGAGTATGGACATATCATCAAAATTAGATATATACATCCTGAGTATGGACATATCATCAAAATCAGATATATACATCCTGAGTATGGACATATCATCAAAATTAGATATATACATCCTGAGTATGGACATATCATCAAAATTAGATATATACATCCTGAGTATGGACATATCATCAAAATTAGATATATACATCCTGAGTATGGACATATCATCAAAATTAGATATATACATCCTGAGTATGGACATATCATCAAAATTAGATATATACATCCTGAGTATGGACATATCATCAAAATTAGATATATACATCCTGAGTATGGACATATCATCAAAATTAGATATATACATCCTGAGTATGGACATATCATCAAAATCAGATATATACATCCTGAGTATGGACATATCATCAAAATTAGATATATACATCCTGAGTATGGACATATCATCAAAATTAGATATATACAACCTGAGTATGGACATATCATCAAAGTTAGATATATACATCCTGAGTATGGACATATCATCAAAATTAGATATATACACCCCGAGTATGGACATATCATCAAAATTAGATATATACATCCTGAGTATGGACATATCATCAAAATTTAATGCACTTGAGAAAGAAAGCAAATTATTAGGGTCAAAACTGATCCTGTGTAGCTGCACCTTTTATCAGTCTATTTTTTAAATAAAAACAACGGTCTGCTATTAAAGTTAAATAAAACAATATGAAGGTCTATTTAAATTAGACACATTTCTGGCTTTAATTAAACCAAGAAGCTCCATATGTGCAAAGACTAGAATGTGTCTTCCCTTTCACTACAGACTAATACAATACAAGGCAGCAAAGAAAAGAGCATCAATGATGGGGAAGGGGGGAAGGGGAAGGCAGTGAAATACTAATCCAAGGTCTAGTAAAGCCTCATTTTAATACATTCTCAAGTCCATTCATTTCATTCTAATCTTCTACAAAATAAACAGTTTTCACTCTGATCTGTTTATATGTTAGATGACCACATGTGATGCAGTCACAGATTTAGTCTGGGTCTATTGATCTGCCTGTATGTTACATAACCAGACATTATACTGTTACATATTTAGACTGGGTCTATAATATTTTGACCATTTCCCTTACATAACTAGACATTATATTGTTACATATTTAGACTGGGTCTATAATATTTTGACCATTTCCCTTACATATAGTAACATGAACAAGCAATGTCCTATCATTCAGGCAGTGGACACCGAGCTGACAAGACCGGGACAGCGGCTATCCAGAGTGTGCATGGCAACAGTGAGATAAATTCTACCCATTAGGAGTGCTAAAAGAAAACGCACCCATAGGAGTAGAAAGAAGCAGTAGCGTATGAGTTAATCTCCGCTACTTAAAATAAGACTTCACCACTGGATAAATAGGACCAGCCACCAGAAGTTAGACTGCTGTTATCGTTCTCTACATGCTGACCAAGAAATGGCGCCACGTAATAAAACCAAGATGGCCGCCCAAGCACGAGGCACAACGAGGCGTCACTATTGCTTGGGCAAAAATGGAGGAACAACACGTGGAGCAGAACAACATTTCCCAAAACCACTAACTCAGCATAGTAGAAGATACAAACAGGCAGGAGGGAAACAGGAGGATACAGATGTACGTGCTGTGACTTCCACCTTCTGCACCCCGGGTCGACGACAGCGGAGCAAGAAGTCAAGAGTTACATTGCCATTTCACTGTACTGAATAATAGGGGACTCATTTGGCTTAGAGTACCCCTCTTTGACTAACTATTTGGCCCTGAAAAGACTAATTTGACTCTTTTAGGCATTGCCTTCAATAAATTTATAACCGAAAACCCCTACCATTGACTACACTACTATGTGTCGCTTAGACATTTTAATTTAAATACAATAGGGACTTCATATGTACACTTTTGTACTAGTCCCTATTTTGATAGGAAATAAATAAATATTTTATAACTCAGATATTTGGTTAATTGCATAGGTGGCTTACACATCATTGGTTGTTAGGTTGTCCATTAGTAAAACCGGACTGGATTTGATATACATGAGCGCGCTTGGCTCTTCGCACCCTTACTACCTGCAGCAGCAATGTCTCGTGCTTGCACGACCAACATGCGCAGATACAGGCGATATGAGTTTACTATTTTACTCTCGCTCTGTTTCACTGCTATTGCAGAATGGTTAGGCAACTCCAAATACTGATTGGTGGGTGTGTGTAGGTTCTATTCCTACCCACCAAACGGCCTTACATTCACACAGTGGCAGTAAAAAAATTGCCCGGATGTGACGGCCAAACTAAATAGGGTTCTTTGAACTCATAAACGCCTGTAGGGGTGTGCGGCACTATTCCCACCCCTCAGGATAAAATTAAATAACTCCCCTTTGGGAGATAAAACAGTGTCAAGAGCCCCAGGGACGAGACACTTAAAACACATATCATTGATTGATTGATTGCAATGTCCTATTCAAGACTGACCTAATATTCCCTTGTCTGTCACCTGAGGCTAAGTGTTGGCCATCAGGACTGGCCCGAATTGTTCTCACTCCATTTTTATCATCATAGTTAGTGTCTGTCTTATCCACCCCTCCAGCTGTAAAAGAGTAGAAGTAAAATGGAAATAATTTGTCACCATGATTTTTAAAAAAACTATCTCATCTTACTACACATTCTACGCCTATTGTGAAAGTGTTTTTGTGTAAAGATGAATGCTGAAAGCAATTTTCTTTTTATGAAAATACATAAAAGATACACATCAAACAGTTCAACAGTTATAGTCTTTATCACAGAGCACATGGATTATAGTCTTTATCACAGAGCACATGGATTATAGTCTTTATCAGAAAGCATATGGATTGTAGTCTTCATCTCAGCGGTATCTCAATGTGTTCACTGAATACATCAGTTGTCTTTATCACAGAGCACATGGATTATAGTCTTTATCAGAAAGCACATGGATTATAGTCTTTATCAGAGAGCACATGGATTATAGTCTTATCACAGAGCACATGGATTATAGTCTTTATCACAGAGCACATGGATTATAGTCTTTATCACAGAGCACATGGATTATAGTCTTTATCAGAAAGCACATGGATTATAGTCTTTATCAGAGAGCACATGGATTATAGTCGTTATCACAGAGCTCATGGATTACAGTCTTTCTCACAGAGCACATGGATAATGGTCTTTATCAGAGAGCATATGGATTGTAGTCTTCATCTCAGCGGTATCTCAATGTGTTCACTGAATACATCAGTTGTCTTTATCACAGAGCACATGGATTATAGTCTTTATCAGAAAGCACATGGATTATAGTCTTTATCAGAAAGCACATGGATTATAGTCTTTATCACAGAGCACATGGATTATAGTCTTTATCAGAAAGCACATGGATTATAGTCTTTATCAGAGAGCACATGGATTATAGTCTTATCACAGAGCACATGGATTATAGTCTTTATCACAGAGCACAATGATTATAGTCTTTATCAGAAAGCACATGGATTATAGTCTTTATCAGAGAGCACATGGATTATAGTCGTTATCACAGAGCTCATGGATTACAGTCTTTCTCACAGAGCACATGGATAATGGTCTTTATCAGAGAGCATATGGATTGTAGTCTTCATCTCAGAGGTATCTCAATGTGTTCACTAAATACATCAGTAGTCTTTATCACAGAACAGATGCTCTAACCACTAGGTCACCATAGTGGTGATTATATTTTTAATCACAGAGGTAGGTCAATATGGTATCTCACTAGTATTTTCCAGCTGATTTCTACTGGTTCTTTTTTGGTTTAATTAAATTGTGCCAAGGCGTTATTTCTTTGTACTTTCATCTCTTTTGAAGAAAAAAATTATGTCTATTTTCAAGTCTGTTTTTTTATGGCTTCTGAGACAACTTATTCAACATCAATATCACAGAGGAAGGTCTATGTGCTTAATTCAATACTCACATGGATTATAGTCTTTATCACAGAGGTAAGTCAATGTTGGATCTATGTAAATAACCTTCATTAGTTCCTGAAAGTGAAAATAATAACTACCATTATTTTAATTATCATAAAGGAACAAACTATTCTAAACATTTACAAAATTCATCAACACAATTTATTACACAGTGAACAATCTAAATATTACTACTGTTGCTCCTGCTTCTTCTACAGTTACTACCACCATTATAAAGAAACACAACAAAACAAACACTCTGTGTAAAGTATTCTTTGGAAATATCCTGGACATTTTCAGACATCCTGCAAGCATCTATGAAAATCATTTTGTAACAGCATTTGGAGAATTGTATGCAAAGTGATTGAACTTCTAGCACAATGTATGCAAGTCCAGAAAGTATAATGAATTATTATAACATAGGAATGATCCTTCTTATTAACAGCCTTTCATTTGTATTTGTCCATGACTGGATAATATAAACATCATGATTCCTATCTGGGAGTTAGGGATGAGGTCAAAGGGATCTACTTGGAACTTAACTGCTACCCAGTACTTACATGGCAGTAGATATTCTTTTTGTATGTGTCTGTTTCCTGCATGTGTGGATCCAGATTCCAGATCCTGATGGTATCATCACTGGAACATGTGATGAAAGACCCTGGAGGAAGGGCACGACTCATGCCTCTAGGCACACTGGGGTAAATCTAAAAAGGAAATGATGACAAATACTGAAACACTGGTGTCCTAAGAATAGCTACTGATGTTGCAATTATTTATTCTATCTCTTCTTTTATATGTATTTACCACATTTTAATTATCTAGTGAGATGTCAATTTTAGCAATAATTTTGATCAAATAACTGCTACAATTTCTCCATCTTTTAACCTGAGCATTTACTTTTTGATATACAACTAGGGAACTAAACCAATTAAAGACATCATTATGTTCATGGTTCTCAATAGATTTCAAAACTCAAGAGTCAGTTGACCCTTGACTCCAAAATATCAAGACTCAATTCTTTTAAACAGTCATGAGCCCATATCCGTGATTCATCCTTATTGGTGGAACAATCATTTTTTTTAATGATTTGTTGTCTCATGCTGAATAATGAAAAATACTTGTATAGTATTTTGTATGGAACATGCAATCTGATTTTTATGAAAGTGTTTTTCTTTTTGTGTGTATATTTTGTATATGAAACAGACAGTGGACTATTTTATACTTTATTATATTTTTAACTTCTCAACATATTCTATTATGATCTGCAAACATATACCCATACAACTATGAAGGTTATATATTATTCAGATATCAAGGATGTACATCACAGAATTGTCGGTTTCCAGTCATCCTTAAATTTTCAAACAAATTTCAAAGATTGACTCTCCTTTTCCTTCTCCTCAGAGTTTTCACATAGATAAATTTTGTGACATATATTACTCAGTTTTTTCAAGCATGAAAATTGCTGGTGATGAAGATTGATTGATCAATTCATTGACTGATTGATTGATTGATTGATCAATTCATTGACTGATTGATTGATTAAACAGAGTTTGCTTACTATTTAAGATATTAATTCTACTGAAGCTTACATCAACTTTCTTTCAATTATACAACTTCACTTCTTTGTTCTTCAAATCAAGTTATTATCATTGAGTGATCTTAAGGACAGTCAACCTAAGCAGTGAGTGCTGTCATGACTAATGGTTTCTCTAAATACGCAGAAACCATATTCAGATAATATTTTCCACCTTTATTGGTTGTTGTTGTTGTAGGGTTTAATGCCATTTTTCAGCACACGATAGGCTATACATGGTGGCCATTATTATTATTACTGGTGAAGGAAGAACCCGGGAAAACCCCCGGAAAGAACCACCGACCCACGAGAAGCTACTGGCAAGCTTTCTCACATAACTACATTAGCCGACTCTTAGAATTGAACCCACCTTTACTAGAGGAGGTCCATAATTAAAATCAATATGTGTACTATTATGAAAACCTCGAGAATGTTCAGTGTACATGATCATTATTTATATATCATTTGTACACAGATTATTATTGGCATATGGCAGATAACAAGGGTAGATAATGAAATGGGGAATTATAAAAGCAAATAATTTGGTACATTCAAATTTATAGGTGGTAAAGGAGGGTGCCATTAGACCAGAACAAAACGCTTTATTGGGTTGCACAAGATACACCTATGATACCACACAAACTTTTCTGACATAAACTGATATGCAGATTTAAAACTCACATTAAGTAGACTTGAAATTATTTTAAAAAACCTCAATGAATAAAAACTTTATGACATTGTTGTTTATAATGGGGATATAAAATGTTGTGATTATTTTTTATGCTATACAACAAAAGTTCTTTATTAGTGAAAAGTGCATTAACCTCAAAGTACTCCTCAATGCATCTTTCTAAGTCTGGTTATGCAGTTAAAAAATAACATTGTGTATTCACATTTGATATGGTATTTAAACACTGGAAAACTTCTCTTCCAACCAGCTAAAAGATTTCAAATTGTCTGCTCTTCAGTAAATCTCCTGGGATTCAGCCAAATATTACTTGAACTAAATCAAGGTTGTATGAAGGATGTAGCCAAGTTTGGATGCTGTACTCATTCAGAAGCCTGTCAACGTGGCAGATTTATGCATGAGTGTGTTGTCATGGATTAGACAGATACCTGTGGTACCAGTGCATGATGGGATTTTTTTTACTACTGTTCAACAACTTCTGGCAACAATTTGGAGGCACAAGAAAGTCTAGGGACAACTGCAATCAGACACAGGTAACTTCAGGACAGGGCCTTTTACATCCAAATATTTGGCATATAGAACATTCTTAACAGCTCAACTATACTAAGTTATTTGAGGTTTTTGTTCATTTTCTCTGATTCAAACTTTATTTTTGTCTCATCAGTCAGGTTCAAAGAAAGTAAATCCATGTTACATCAGCTGTGACATTTTCATTCACATATCTCTGGTTTCATCACCTGTGACAATCTAATTTAAATGTCTCTGGTTTCATCACCAGCAACAATCCATTTCAAAAATTTACATTCAATATTTAATATAATAATAATAACGAGAATTTTGTATACCACCTAATCTTTAGAAGCTCTAAGCGTTTTATAATGGCTATAATGACAGGACTACAAAAAAACAATATCTGGTGAGTAGCTATTTATCAATATCTTTCTTACACTGAACAAACAACATGTCACTGAGCATGTGCATAATATTTATAAATCTGTTTGTTACACCTGATATTTAATGAGCACCAGTGAAAGATCCTGTTTAACATACCTCTAGACCATAGACACAGGAACTGTGATACAGGAAGGAAGAAACTTTTCCAACTTTTCTCATGTCATGTACATCCCAAACATAAAGACTGTGGTCATTGTATATACAGGTTACCTGAAAATGACACAAAAGTTCCATCTCAATTGGAATTCGTAACATGTGATTACCACCTATGTAATCCTCACACCATATTGCTCTGGAGAATAATAACTTATTTTTTCCAATTAGACTGCCCTAAATTGGAAAATATGCTACCCACGTATAAAATTTCATATGCTAAATGAAACATGCAATGTTTATATTTAAGGAAAAATATCATTAATAGACATAGTTCTCCTGCACCAATCCCATCTCAAATTTCATAGGTTAAATGCAATAAGCAATATTCATGAGAAACAATATCAATTTAATAGTGGAAGGAGTGGTTGTTTTTTTTTAAACCATGGCATAATTGTGGTAAGAATGAACTGTCATATTAATTCCTTTCTTTGCTGAAGGTTATGCACAATGCACAATGGCTCTTATAACATGAAGATTTAAAATCAATGAAATTCAAGACAAAAATACAAATACATCAGATCAGACTATTCTGGTACTTTACAGGAAGTCTCTGACAAGGTAGGATGATACATAATGTACATGAATCACAACACCCTATATACTTGTCTCTAGGTTGAGTCCAACTACAAATTGCATAAAACCAGATCTGCCATAATGCATCAGGGTCTGAACATCTTGTTAGGGGTAATTAGTAGAACAACAAAATAAACCCTAAATTGCCAGCAGCACATTGTGGCTGCAGATCAGGGTCTATGCAGCTTGTTAAAAGACTTCAACAGAATAAAGATCATAAGTGGCCTGGGCATTGTGTGACCGCAGATCAGGGTATATAATGTCTACATCTGGATTTGACTTGTTGCAACAATATACTGTACACATGTGCTGCTCTCTTTGTTTTCAAGTAATTTGTTATCAATATACTGTACACATGTGCCACTCTTTGATTTCAAGTAATTTGTATCAATATATTGTACACATGTGCCACTCTTTGATTTCAAGTAATTTGTATCAATACACTGTACACATGTGCCACTCTTTGATTTCAAGTAATTTGTATCAATATATTGTACACATGTGCCATTCTTTGATTTCAAGTAATTTGTTATCAATATATTGTACACTTGTGCCATTCTTTGATTTCAAGTAATTTGTATCAATAATTGTACACATGTGCCACTCTTTGTTTTAAAGTAATTTGTATCAATATACTGTACACATGTGCCACTCTTTGATTTCATGTAATCTGTATCAATATACTGTACACATGTGCTGCTATCTTTGGTTTTCATGTAATCTGTATCAATATACTGTACACATGTGCTGCTATCTTTGGTTTTCATGTAATTTGTATCAATATACTGTACACATGTGCTGCTCTTTGTTTTCAAGTAATTTGTTATCAATATACTGTACACATGTGCCACTCTTTGATTTCAAGTAATTTGTATCAATATATTGTACACATGTGCCACTCTGATTTCAAGTAATTTGTATCAATACACTGTACACATGTGCCACTCTTTGATTTCAAGTAATTTGTATCGATATATTGAACACATGTGCCATTCTTTGATTTCAAGTAATTTGTATCAATATACTGTACACATGTGCTGCTCTTTGATTTCAAGTAATTTGTATCAATATACTGTACACATGTGCTGCTCTTTGATTTCAAGTAATTTGTATCAATATACTGTACACATGTGCTGCTTTCAAGTAATTTGTATCAAGGTAATATTGCATATTTTTAACTCAGACTCATTTCAATGACCATACAGTTAATAATTGGTCAGCAAATGCACATCGATATACTATAAAGCCAGGCATGATGCTGAAATCATTGCTCAAAAAAATACTTACGTGTTTCTGTTTGTCATCAAATACAACAGCCACTACATCTGGATATTTTGCATTTTCCCGCTGAGGTGGCATTTGTCTGAAAATAGATACAACACAAAATCATTTACAGAAACAATGCAAAAGAAAGTCTTTGAAGATGAATCCAACATAGCATACTGCTACCACGGCTAACATTTAGTAAAAACTATTTCCATTAAATACTTGCTCACTAACACAGCATTTAAGCAATTTATCATAGTGCATATTATACCAATACAAACATTTTGAATATCTGCTTTTTCAGAAATATCAATTTAACAAATGACAGGATGTTTATTTTCATGATGAATTGCTTTCATTAACTTCATCCGATTGCCAACTTTGTCTGAAAATGTACTAAACAAGGGTCAATTAATTATAAGTAAGGTGATGAAATCAGAAATAAATACTGAAATTTCTAACTCATATTCTGACAACATTCCTTTCCAGAACACTGGTGGGGGGGTCAAAGGCAAAATTATAGCTATCAGTTACAGCAAACTGCATTTTAGATCCCTGTTTAATGGCAAAATCCCTTGTTAGATCCAAAGTTGTCATTTGTGGCAAAATCCTTTTCAGATCCCTAGTTGCTGTCTTTTGAAAAATCCTTTTCAGATCCCTATCTGTCATTTGTGGAAAATTGCTCTTGATATCCCTAGCTGTCAATTGTGGAAAAAACATTTTTAGATCCCTACTTGTTGTCTATGGCAAAATTCTTTTCAGATCCCTACTTGTTGTCTATAACAAAATTCTTTTCAGATCCCTAGTTGTTGTCTATGGCAAAATTCTTTTCAGATCCCTAGTGGTTGTCTATGGCAAAATTCTTTTCAGATCCCTAGTTGTTGTCTATGGCAAAATTCTTTTCAGATCCCTAGTTGTTGTCTATGGCAAAATTCTTTTCAGATCCCTAGTTGTTGTCTATGGCAAAATTCTTTTCAGATCCCTAGTTGTTGTCTATGGCAAAATTCTTTTCAGATCCCTAGTTGTTGTCTATGGCAAAATTCTTTTCAGATCCCTAGTTGTTGTCTATGGCAAAATTCTTTTCAGATCCCTAGTTGTTGTCTATAGCAAAATCCTTTTCAGATTCCAAGCTGTTGTCAATTGCAAAATCCTTTTCAGATCCCTAGTTTATGTCTATGGCAAAATCCTTTTCAGATCCCTAGTTGTTGTCTGTGGTAAAATCCTTATCAGATCCCCTGTTGTTTATGACAAAACTGATTGTATGGATAGGCTTACAAATTGTCATCTTGACAATTACATAAGGCTCCAACAGATTTTATATGTACCAGGCCTTACAAGACTGATATGGCTTTGCACATAGCATGAAGTCAAAAATTTGGAAGGTCATAACAGATTTTACATGCATAAAGCCTTACAGAACTAATATAGATGATATGCACATAGCACAAAGTCAAAAAAAATTGGAAAGTCATAACAGATTTTACATGCATAAGGCCTTTCATGGTTCATATATCTGAAATGTCAAATTAGAAAGATCAAGTACTATTTTCAGCCAATAAAGGAAAGGAAAACAATAGATTCACATTTTTGGTAATTACTTTTCTTGTCCATACTCAGTTTAAGTTTTTCTGAATTCCTGGTAACACTCTAAATGAGCAGCCATGTGACTGTTATGTAATTCTCAAAAAGCTATATATTTGTTTTTGAAGAAATGAAAAGTTCTGTATATACTCATTTATAAGACAAGTTCAACAGCAAAAAACATAGACCCAGATCTGCTGTTGCATGATGCATTGGAAAATCTGAGTGTTAATGACTATGAGTAATCAGTTGAATAAACAACACAGACCCTGATCAACAGGAACATAATGATATGGCAGATCAGGATCTATGTTGTTTTTACTTAACTCAGCTTATAAGTGAGTGCATATGGTAGCTTAATATTAAAGTGAACCTTACCTTGGGTTTGTTGCTGATGCTACATCTACACCAAGATAATGTGGTCTAGGTAGAGTACAGACAAAATGAAGAGTTGCTGCATCAAAAACCCGCACAACACCATTGGCACAACCAACAAATATGTAATATTCTCCAGTAGATATACAGTTCGCGACATTTGTCTGAAACGAAGAAATAAAAGCAAATGAGTTCCAAGAAAGGGAACTGATATTCTAGTGTCTGAAAAGAATTTCCAGGAATTAAGGATAAGACCCTTTCTTTTTTCATATGTTGAGTGTTGAAACCATCACTGATATTCTGGAGTTATAAAAGTTTGAAATTAGCTGATGCTGTAGCCATTGTGATTTGTGGGACTCACACCATGATTCATTCAGGGTAAGCTAGACACAATGAGAAGACTTTTGGTGTATACAATGCTGGCCATATGTGATTTCAGATTGATGTCATTTTTATTCAGGACAAACTCGGCACAATAAGAAAGTTTTCTTTTATAACATTTTTAAAACTCTGCATCAAGTCATTCAAGAGTTCCAAAAAGCAGAAAAAATTATGATGCAACTGAATTGCAAAGTTCCAAGCCAGCAGAGATGAATATTGGGGTTAAAAATCCTTTAAGTCCAAGGTCCCACACTCATAAAAACTGCTTTTGTACTTTCATTTAAAGACTCAAAAAGAAAAAGAACAAACAATTAGGGTTTCCCAGTGCCTGCTACTCCAATACTGACCTATTATTATAAAAGCTGGGAGGTCTACTTTAGAGAAAAATTTGACATCAATACATACAGATGATTACCCCTCAATCAAGATGAAAATATTTGACGTCTCCTCCATCACACTGAAAACTCGGTGTTAAAAGGTAAATTTCAAGTTTGCACCAAATATTATTGCCAGTTAAACTAAGTCAATTTTATATCAGCAATTGTCAAAATTGAAAATAGTATAAAATCTGAAACCCCTAACTCCTGAATAGACTGTCATGGAATCCTAGAAATCAAATCGTTTCAAGGTGCTGTCAATCTAAAGGTGCATGCTGAATTTAGATGAATTTAAAAGTACTTTAGTAAAGTGATACCTACTGAAAGCCAAGTTATGGGTCGTAATTCCTCTACAGTATCATGCAGAAAGCAGGAATCCAACTCATTTCACGTGACAGTATAAAAATGCATGCCAATTCCGGTTCAAACCCAATAATCCCTGGTAAAGGTTTTGCAGCAGAAATGTAAAGGACAGGCAGTAAGGGAATATAACTCCCCCAAATAATGACAGAGCAGGCTGGAAATCAACTAATTTTAAGCTCTCCTCAATATAAAACTGCATACCTATTGGTTAAAATTACCAGTAGTCATCTTGTGATACCTAACTTGCTGACAGACGGCAAGAAGGTCATATATCTGATTACCTAAGGGCTCTGTCAACTTTGTCAAGTTATGTCCTAATAAACTTTTCAGGTCACTTCTTATGCTGTCTACATTTACTTACCCTGAGTTCCACCCACTTGTCCAATAATCTTTTGTCATTAAATTCACATAGCAGTCCTGACTGTGTAATGCAGTAAACAGATTTGGACATGAGCCCCTTCCCCATAGCCACATCACTGAAATAATTGTTCCTCTGATCTCCCAGTATGCCATTACGTCCATTCAATGGGACTGTCTCATTAATCTATAATAAATAATTGAAAAGTTTTATATAATTCCAAAAACAAAAACATCAATGTTAAATAATAAAATGACCTACTATGGTGCAGCAATATAAAAAATATCAAATATTTAATTTCAGTAAGGCAAGAAGCAACTACATTTGTGTATGCAGCTCACATGAATAGCAAACTGTTTTAAAAATGAAGAATTTTCATTAAAATACATTCTAAAGAATTCTTGTACAAAATATCCATATGTACATGCTAAGCTAGTGACAATAATTACTACCGGTAAAACAATCAGTTCTTTTCATAAACACAAATTAAGTAAATTTTCATAACATGATTACCATGGTTACTGCTGCAGTGAGTATTCATGTACAAAAATACACTGATTGCAGTGAGTATTCATGTACAAAAATACACTGATTGCAGTGAGTATTCATGTACAAAAATACACTGATTGCAGGGAGTATTCATGTACAAAAATACACTGATTGCAGTGAGTATTCATGTACAAAAAATACACTGATAACTCCAGTCCAAATCAGTGATTTGTATACCCTACAAAATGTGAAAATAACTTCTATTCACAATTTGGGGGATGTTGTGAATTTCATAAGAACTCAAATTTTTCATTGCAACCATAAGAACTCATATTCTTTCTTTTGTAACATTGTAATCAAGGTATATACACAATACTATTTCAAAACAAGGACCTGATATCGCTCACATGACTTGCATAAGAAGTGATTAATATGTACATGTCACTTATAAACAATCTCATTCAAGATCATAATATTATCACTAACATGGTCATGTGATCTGAATGATATGATCATCCTGAACCCCATACATCTCAGGACATTATAATCATGATATGCACGGGTATTTTACCCCAAATATTACTCACTGTCCTATGGATTTAAGCAAGATCAATTTATAACTGACACACTGGGTCATTCTGGATCTTGTCGAGGAGTGCACGTTCTCCATTTGTGTTCTTAAGCCATAGGGGTAAGTGTTAAATTTATATTTCATTTGATATGCTAAGTTTTTTGAGCTTGTATTGTCATATCGTGTAATGATTCATTTATTACAACGCAGATTTTAAATGTTGTGAACTGTGAATTTTAAGCTGCTATTAGAGTTTAATGTATTAGCATTTTCCAGAACTCATTATTAATACCAGTCTGGTTTTATTGTAGCTAACAAGTGTAACGAGTGTGACGGGTTTAGCTGACAAGTTTATCTGACGAGTTTAGCTGCTGACGAGTTTAGGTGATGTGTAGAGCTATCTTCAGCTGTCTATAAGTACGTACGTATGTCTGTACATGTGGTGGAGCCACAACTGTAGACGTAGCTAATACAAGGGTGCTGTATGCTGTCTGTACATGTATACGTATGACTGTACATGTAGTGGATCCGTGAAGGGTGCGAGCAGCTGATACAAGTGTAGACCAACCCAAGGACTCAGTGAAACTGCAGTTTATCAGTTTGTGAATCGTGCGACTGTACAAGGGTCAAGAAGCATATGTTTGGTCCAATTGTTGTTTCAATTGGGTACATTTTTATTTACATGAGATTATTTTGAATCTTAGTTCTATTCCAGGAGATCTGTGGATCTTGCTTACAGTGCAGAACATTTGAAATGTTTTTGAAAACTTGAGATTGTTTGAATCTCAATCCTAGTCTATTAGTGAAATTATGTGAATATCTTATAGTGCATACTATTATTTGAAACTGAGGTTTCTTGAATCTGTATATCAGATAGCTATAATATTTTTGGTTTATTTTTCAATGTGTGAATGTTAGTATAGAGTGATTGGATCAATTGTATGTTGAGAGAGTGTGAGAATCATTGTACTTGTACATCATATATTTTTCTTTACTAATTAAGTTCATAAATTCTCATCTTTCACACATTGTGTTTGAGTTATTCATTTAATCCAAAATCCACTCGGTTTCTATTCTTGACACTGAGACCTTGATGTTACAAGCTTTTAATAAAGCCTGATCAAGATCTCATAGACAAAAATATCCCTAACAATGAGAAACTCTGATAATCATATTCCAGAATATACTTAATGTGTAATTCTAACTAATAATCAGATGTCATAATGCCTAAGTAATGTGTAATTCTAACTAATAATCAGATGCCATAATGCCTAAGCAATGTGTAATTCTTACTAATAATCAGATGCCATAATGCCTAAGTAATGTGTAATTCTAACTAATAATCAGATGCCATAATGCCTAAGTAATGTGTAATTCTAACTAATAATCAGATGCTATAATGCCTAAGTAATGTGTAATTCTAACTAATAATCAGATGCCATAATGCCTAAGCAATGTGTAATTCTTACTAATAATCAGATGTCATAATGCCTAAGTAATGTGTAATTCTAACTAATAATCAGATGCCACAATGCCTAAGCAATGTGTAATTCTTACTAATAATCAGATGCCATAATGCCTAAGTAATGTGTAATTCTAACTAATAATCAGATGCCATAATGCCTAAGTAATGTGTAATTCTAACTAATAATCAGATGCTATAATGCCTAAGTAATGTGTAATTCTAACTAATAATCAGATGCCATAATGCCTAAGCAATGTGTAATTCTTACTAATAATCAGATGCCATAATGCCTAAGTAATGTGTAATTCTAACTAATAATCAGATGCCATAATGCCTAAGTAATGTGTAATTCTAACTAATAATCAGATGCTATAATGCCTAAGTAATGTGTAATTCTAACTAATAATCAGATGCCATAATGCCTAAGTAATGTGTAATTCTTACTAATAATCAGATGCCATAATGCCTAAGTAATGTGTAATTCTTACTAATAATCAGATGCCATAATGCCTAAGTAATGTTTAATTGTAGCTAATAATCAGATGCCATAATGCCTAAGTAATGTTTAATTGTAGCTAATAATCAGATGCCAGAAAGCCTAATAATTGTGCAACTTTTCCTAATAATCAAAGTAGTAAGAGAACTTGATAATGTGAGCATATACGCAAACTATGACCAAATTATGATCAGAAAAACAGCTTCTAGAGATGTCATAAATTCAATGAATCATATGGAAGACCATCTCATTAATATGCATGGCTGCATCACTAAACTTGTATACAGATCTTGATAAGAGATGACTATATAATTAGTTTAATCAAATTCTGTATAAAACAAGCATTTGAAAGTGCATGGCCTCCAGTATGATTAAGTTTTAACATATCAGATGCAAGATCCCTTATTTATGTGTCTTGATGTCATTCATCATCAAACTTATCAGATATCAATATGGAATCTTTGGTTTTAATAAGCTAATTTAATCATATGGCAGATCACCTCATTAATATACATATGTCTCACTCATTCTCAGATTTTCAAAGATATTAATGACATATGCTAACATTCCAAGTTTTATCAAAATCTGATAAAACACAATTGCCTCTAGGGTGGCAACATGCTCATTCCATCAGATGCAAGATCACTGTACTAAGATATATGGATGTTGATCATCATCAAATTAATTATATCAGTTAAAAAATATACAGCCTCTTAAGCAGTAACAAGACAATCAAATCAGATGACAGATCACCTTATTAATATGCACAGATCACCTTATTAATATGCACAGATCACCTTATTAATATGCACAGATCACCTTATTAATATGCACAGATCTTACTTATTACTGCACATGTTGAAGATCCTAATGAAGTAGAATACATGTATATACCAAGTTTGTGAGTCTAGACCAGAAGATGAAAAAAACCATTAACATGTATTGATGTCCACTCCAATTGAACCCATTCAAAATCTTGTTAATCCAAGTCTAAACACCAAATGTGGTTAAAATCTTTTTAGAAGTAATGCTTCATGGAATGGTAACTAGCTATGCCAATCAGATGCCTGCTCATTTAATTAATATGCATCAACTAATTAATATATATCACCTAATTAATGTGCATGTGTCTACTTCATAACCTGTCAGTGATTTTTGAAAATACAAGTGTCACAAAGTAACGTTTGGACATTTGAATTTTTCCCCCTAATGAGCCCCATACACATAAATCTTGGATAGAACAAATCATTTCATTTAAAATGATAATTTTGTATTCATTTGTATATGTATAATCAACAGATATTAGTTGCAGTTATTAGTTATCCATATTAGAGATAAGCAGAGATGTCTTTTCTTCAAATGGTTGGAATAAGCCACTCAGTCAATAACAAGTGCACATGTACCAGGAAAAACTTTCGTTTTGTGCATTTGCCATTTAGACATGCTGTAGTGCAGGTCTGCTGTTCTTCTGTGATGAAAACCAGTTTTGTTGTCATATCCATATTGTCGGTACAATGTTATTATATTTCTCCTGGCTACAAATAATGTTTAAGACATAGAGGATATTTTCTTTCCCTACACTGATACAGGACATTCATCTTAATTAGTGGCAAGACCACAAATGAAAATATTTCATTTTTTACATCACAAGATGCAATATATCCAATATTTATGCTGGAAGAAAACATTTTATTTTTATTATATATCATATATGCTTTTGAATCGATACTTAGAAGGTTGTCTCACTCCTCAACATAACACCCCTTTCATGAATTGACCTCACTTTCATAGGCTGATCATAAAACTATCTGAATGGTAGTACTGACCGGATCTAATCAGAATGGTAGTACTGACTGGATCTAATCAGAATGGTAGTACTGACTGGATCTAATGTCACAGTAAATTACATATTGCACATATTTGATCATATTTAACCATGATGCAAGTCTGATTCAGCAATGCATCACAGTTAGAGAACATCACAGTGGATTAGAGAACATCACAGTGGGTTAGAGAACATCACAGTTAAATAACATCACAGTTTGTTAAAGAACATCATAGAGAATAAGTTCTTCTGGCCTATGACCAACACTGCTAAAAACTAATCAGTGATCTTTCTCTTGTTAATAAAAACTTGAATGAATGAAAATGATAGTCAAATAACCAGTCAAATGGGCCATAGTTTCATTATTTTTTGGCAAATGGCAAAGATAAACTTTTATCTAGGTCTAATTAATGTTAAGCATCAAACTTCATTTTGATTAAACTAAAAATTACATTTGTGGTGGATGTGATGCGACAGGAAAGGACACAAGGAGATGGAATAGATGCACATGAAAAATACTATAAACCCTTTCATAGGAATGAAGAATAACAAATATCTGAAAATATTGATCCATGACTGACAGCAGATATAGAAACCAAAATAAGGTACAAGTCACGCCTTCAATTTACAATACTAAATTATATTCATCTCAAACAGCATAATATTATACAGCAGAAAATGTGACAAAAACTTAAATATTGACCTGTGACCTCAAAGATATGACCCCAAGTGTGGAACATGACATCTATTCTACTCCTAACAAGTTTAACAGCTTGAAAAATAAAACAAAATAAAGTTAAATGAAAAACTTAAGATACTGACTGGTAACCTTGACCTTGATTACAGGAACCTTGTAGCAGGAAACCTACTTGAAACAATTTATTAAGCTTGATCCCTTTATCTCAAACAGCTTTAAAGTTATAGAGCAGAAAAAGAAATGTAACAGAAAAACGTGTGAAGAATAGATTTCCCCCCTTATAAGAAAAAGGAAAATAAGTTTGTTACAAATCTTAATGATTAGAAAAAAATGAAAAGGTAGGAGATATTTTTGTCAAACTTCATGTCCTTATCAAACTAAAAGATAATTTAAAAGTCAGCTGGTAAACACACCCCATGATTCAGACAAGCAGTTTAAATGCAGTTCTACTTGACTAAAATTTCTTTCATTACTATGACATGAAATATAACTCTAACATAAATAATACTTTACCTTAGATTTACTGCTATCAAGATACCAAAATTTAACATGGCGGTTTCCCACTGTGATAAAGAAAGAGCCATCTTCTGAGAAAGTCACAGAATTAACCTGAAAACAAAGAACGATTTGAAAACTTTAAAATAAATAGCAGTATTATATTATCTTTCAGGTGGTTCAGAGTTTTCAACTTTGTTTGCACAAAAATTATGTTCTCTCTCTCTCTCTCTCTCTCTCTCACACACACACACACACACACACACACACACACACACACACACACAGACACACACACATACAAACACACTACAGTACAAAGTAACATCTTGGTTAACGAAAAATGGTTGTCTTAATTTTAGTATTCAAGGTGTTTATGAAACCAATACAAATTTCATTCTTATACGAGTTACAAACTGTCTATGTATTGAAAATTTAAACTTAAGCTCCAGTTTCATGCTCTGAGAATACAGGGCCTGGTATTTTTATATGCAAAACTTCTTAGCATCAGAATTTGATCGGCTCTCATAAAATACTGTGATGTGATAGATCCAAGTTACAACTATTAACATTACAATCCCATTTAAATGTATTTATTATGGTACATATTAATATATTGTCCCTCACAAAGAAGCATCACAGATCCCACTGAATTATATGTTATAATTATTATGGACCCTATCCTACATCTTGGTGCTCTTAGCTATATCATCGTATCTATGCCTATATCATGGTAACCATGACAAAATCATGATATCCTTGCCTATATCATAATATCCTTGTGTTTATCATGGTCCCTTGCCAAAAGAATGGTACCCTTGTGTATAATATCATGGTCTCTTGCCAAAATCAAGATATACTTGCCTATATCATGGTTTATTTGCTTGTTTGTTTCATTAGGATTTTTAACGTTGCTTTAACAATTTTTCTGTCACTACGATGTCTGCAGTGAGGCAGTTTATAGTGATTCTAGCACTGGGGCATCATGCCACAGACATGTAGCATGATGTCCTACTCAGTCACATTATCCTGACACCAGGCCGACCAGTCCTAACACTAACCTCTTAATACTGAGCGTCAAGTGAGGCAGCTGTTAGTACCATTTTTGTAAGTCTTTGGTATGACTCAGCCAGGGATCGAACTCATGACCTCCCGCTTCCACAGCAGATGCTTTAACCACTAGGCCACTGGAGTGGTCCCCTCTATATCATGGTACCCTTGTGTATAATATGTTCCCTTGCCAAAATCATGGTATCTTTGCCAATATCATGGCATATTTGCATAGCTCGTCTGAACAGCCTTAAAATAATGGACCAATGTAAATGAAAGAAAAAGATTTTAGTAATGGCTTAGAAAAGTACTCAGCAGACTAGAGGCCACCAAAAACTCAATTTCTGGTTTCGGGCAATAACGAAACCAGACAAAAATTATAAACTGATTTTCAGCTGAAACCGAAAGTTTAACTACACCTTTGGCTGAAACTGAAACTGAAAGATAAACCGAAGTTGCCAAACACAAGATTTATTAAATAAGCCCGAGTCATGATGCAATGCTACACTAATTAAAAATGAATCTAGAAGTAATCATTCAGAGCCTGCAGTAAGAGGACTTTGCTAAATGTCCTAGTGCCAACTGACCGGCCGACAAGCAGAGTAATAGATGCAGCACTAGTGTTGCAGTCTGAAAGTTAAAATAGATCTTCGGCTGATGACCGAAGGTCAATATCAGTTTCGGCCAAAATCAAAACAAACCAAAACCTAACTTTTTGGCTTCAGTCGAAACACAAACTATGCCGAAAGAGGACATTTGCCAACTTTTGGCACCGAAACCAAATTTCGGTCGGCCTCTACAGCAGACACAAAAGTACTGAAGCTATAGTGACCAAAAAGGATTTCCAGCAATTCAAGATTTGACCATTTCTTTTAACTGATGAATGTTCAAACCATCTCTGATATTCTTCAACAAGGAAAAGAAATTCAAATTAGCTGATGTTGTGGCCATATAATATATCTGGACACATGGCTCATCAATTGGAGATAAGACTCCAGAACACAGAAAACATAAATAGCTCATTCATATGGCTGTACTGGTTGCTATGATGTGCATGGCTGTATGGTCTTTGCGCCGTTTTTCAAAATGTTGGGACAAGTATTTTGCATCAAAGTGCACACATATTATGAACAATCATTTAAACTTCTTGCACATGGCTGTTATCTCTGTAAGGAAGAACAAACAAGTGCATACTACAAATATATATCAATTGAAATAACATAAATTTCGTTATCAAACAACTTAGAAGCATAATAGCTAATATGGACAGTGGCCAAAAATTTCTTGAGTGAAACTGAATGTTACCAATTAGAATCACATGTGCCAATAAGAAACGGTATGATAATTGCAAAAATGTGATTAAATTCACCAGAATTTATACAAAAAATGTATATACAATATAAAACAGTTTAACCTACTATACCACTGAAAATAAAAGATGGATTATTTGAAACTGAATAATAGAATTAAATTAAATATGGATTTTATGGAGGACATCTTTATAGCATGATAAGCAAAAGCAAAAACTGGTTTATACTAGGTAGAATGGTAGCCAGCTAGAAGGATGGAGAGTTATCCTTTAATAATTACTTCCCTTATCTTTATGATATATAGACAGAAAGACCTTTTCTCTTCCTTTTGGGAAGGATGGATTCGGAGGTAGCAAAGAAAGTTATATGTGTGTAATGTGATCAGGTAATGTATTTAACAGAAATACAAGATTTTGAAGATGACTGAGATGGCTGCCAGATGTCAGATGTGCATCACTTACGTTAAGGATACACCAGATGTCAGAAGATTTTTCAAAATGAAACTCTGTGAATTTCTACATGGCGACCATATTGAATCAAATCAAATTGATACTATTTTCATTCAAGGCCAACTAGAAATTTCAAGCCTTTCTGTGTAAACCTTATATTGATAGAACCAGCCATTCAGGAATAACGTTAACAAGACGGTGATCACTATGACCATTTTAGAGGCCACATTAGCGCCATTTTCCTTTATGACAACTGACCTTGAAATGAATATGTATGTAAAGTTTCATTGCAATTTTCCAACTAGTTTAGGAGAGGCAGTGACAATGGATGGACAAAAGACAGGTAATATTTTTTTTCAAAACATGGACACATGACCATAACATGTGATCAGTTGAACCAAAGCACTGTGGACAGCTTCAGGTTAAAATATTATACCTTGGTAAAATAATGCAAAAAACCTTCAAACTAAGTTCTAATTTTATATTACGTACCTTACTGGATACTTTGTTTGAGGCAACTTTTGATCCAGTCTTCCAGTTCCACACGTTGACCATCATGTCATGTTGAGTCCCAATTGAGACAATATACTTCAAATTGGGGGAAAATTTCTGAATAAAGAAAAGTGTAGATGTAACAAGGTATTTATTTCATAGTGCTATGTAGCACAAATAAATTATGTCCTTCTTGTAACTGATTCAAATAAAAAAAAAAACTTTATACCTTATTTTAATGAGTATGCTAAAATAATTTTAAAATTAACTCTAAACTATCTGACAATATGCCCTTGTAATTCCAAATTTCATGGTGGATTTAATTTAATTTAAATGTGTGTGGCATTCTACCTCAAATAGTTTTAAATATTCACATTATTAATTAGTAATAATATTTACTCCTATTTGAATAAATCTCCAACACAAATATATACACAAGATATATATATCAATGACTGAACAGACTGACAGCACAAAACTGGCTCTATGCAGCAAGATATTCTGTAAAAGCAGCAGCACTGTGTGGTACATAATATACACAGCCTGTGTTTAATACTCCTATATATATGCACTATTAGGTCATGGCTGACTCTGGACAATAGTGGTCAAGAGGTCACAATGACCTTAACCAACAGGTTCCTTCCTTGCACAAAAGGCAAATATCTGTGAATTCTACCCAAAAAATGTAGTAGAAAACCATTCTTATTTGGGTCATTACAATCTTGACCTTTCAACTGTATAGTCCAACATATGCAGACTGTTTTCAACCCCAAACTGCAAAACCTCTTAAAGGTTGTTGATTATTTCCTCTCCAAAACAGCAAAACTTTTTCAAAGTTGTGACCTACTTCCTCTCCAAAACAGCAAATGGTTAAAAAAAAAAAACAACTGTACACTATATCTTATCCAAAACAGCAAATGCTCTTCAAAGTTGTTGACTATTTCCTTTCCAAAACACTTCTAAGTTTGGTGCCATTACGTAGTATGTAATCTAATTTCTGTTTGAAAAACCTATTCCCTTGTTTGTCAAAAGAACTTTTGCCTTGGACATGTTTCTTTTTTAACCAACAAATCAACAAGACATCTGCAAGTTTTGGTCCAAGCCTGTGAAGTAGAACTAAAATTACTGTATGAAAGGCCTTTTTTCTTCTTTCTGAATGAATGACCTTGACCTTTAACTCCCTAAATGGCTAGGCTGCTTCCTCACCATAAGTACAAGCCATCCATTTAGTTTGGTCAAAATCCATGATATAGAAATAAAGTTATTCTGTGGAAAATAAAATTAGATGGATCAGACAATGTCATAGCAAGATAGTCTAAGTTCATACAGTAACACTTCTTTTAACCAGGCACTAAAGGGATCACACAGATTTGCTGTTCAACAGTAGTCCCTGGTCATGCAAATCAGACTGGCTCTACAGAGATCAAACTATGTGACCTGTTGGCAAAAAATACCGTGGGTGGGTGGCATGGGCAAACATGCCAGTTTAGACAAGCTTCACTGTAATTCTATTTATACACAAACAAAAATAAACTCTCATCTTTTTTCTGAAGAAGCTTTCAAATTTGAATTTATAACAGACATTTAATGTGAAAGAGCATTTCCTGCCAGTCTATTATTTATGAATATAAAAAGTTCAATTATAATAATGTTTACCACACAGCGGATGCCAAATTTGTGTCCATGAAACTCAGCGACTTGAGTCTTTTCTTCCACATCCCAGACTCGGACTGCTGGCTGGTGACCACTCTAAAATGGCAAAATAACTTAAAAATTGTTTAAAATGAAAATATGTCTCTTAATTTATGCGTTTTATTTATGGTATTCTCTTCAAATATAATTTCAGACTTAGTCCTTCAGGCACTATTATATACATATAACATGGTCACCTGACCTTTTCCAGATATTACCAGAATGGTAGAATAGTTAAGACCCTGGATAAAATGTTTAGATATTTAATACAATTTACCGATGATACACCCTCTACCTAATGATAATATTGTTTTGATTCTTTCATCTGAATTTATGATGATAAATAATCAGTTTAATTTAGTTTATTCATTACAATTGTACACAGTGTTATACATGTCTTGTCATTTATCATGGTATATGATTTCATGTCATTTCTGTCAATCTTGAAAACCCCAATCCACTGACTGCTTGTCTTGGGCTACATTTTTATGATGATAAATGGAGTAACTGTTGAAGAGAAACACAACATAACCATTCCTCTTGAAAGTAAAGAAATTATAAAAACAAAAACATAAAAGAAGCAACTGGTTAAACTCTTGCTCATGGGACCTAAGCTCTCCTTATATGTGGTTTGATAAAGGTGTATATTCAGGCCATTGTCTGTTTAATCCTGGAGAGTTCTGTTTCAAGAACATTTCAAGAAGTTGTCAAGGATTCCAAACTCTTTTATAAGTACATTTCTTAAAGAAAGTGGGTCACACTCTTATTGTGAATCGCAAACATAGCTCATTCTTAGTTGGGTTAAATTTCTCACTAAATTAATCATCCATTTACAAATGTGATTTCCATAGATTACCATTGCAGCAAAGGGACACTACTCTCTCTGGCAATATCTAGTAATATGTGTCGATTGAGCCACCCTGTTGTATCCCATTTTATTTGTTTATTCATTACTTTGGGAAACTATTTTAATTTTAACACTTCCAATTCCATCAGAAAAGATTTAAGAAGTTTTGAACAAAATGAAAGAAATTTCTCATAAAATTACAGGACATTTACATGATAAATCAATTTTTTGTTACTCCTAAGATTTTGCATGATTTAACAAAACAAAACAAAACCTTTCTCTCCTGAAACATTGGGAACTCTAGCTTGAACTTAAGCCCCCAAACCATGATTATCAACAACTTTCATTTACGAAAAGCAAAAATCTGAAACTTTATAGATTTTTTTTCTTTAGTTCTTTTTATAGGTTAAAAGATTCCAATAAAGTATAAATACATGTAGTCCAAATACGGTATCCAATTAAAATTTAAGCTTTAACTTTCTTTAATCTTCTGAAAGTTTTCAGAATCTAATCCTATAGTCTGTGATGCAACAATTCACTGATTGGTATCGGCATAATTATATTCTCAAATACAAAATACTGCATCAATATCCGGACTGCTGCTGGAATAACCCAATACATATTGCACTGTGAATAGCCCAATACATACTGCAGTGTGAATAGCCCAATACATATTGCACTGTGAATAGCCCAATACATATTGCACTGTGAATAGCTCAATACATACTGCATTGTGAATAGCTCAATACATACTGCAATGTGAATAGCTCAATACATACTGCACTGTGAATAGCCCAATACATACTGCACTACTAGTAAACTTACCACACATTATAATGCCAACACAGTGGTAATGAAATACATACAACTTGTAACCTTACCACACATTATAATGCCAACACAGTGGTAATGAAATACACACAACTAGTAACCTTACCACACATTTATAATGCCAACACAGTGGTAATGAAATACACACAACTTGTAACCTTACCACACATTTATAATGCCAACACCGTAGTAATGAAATACACACAACTTGTAACCTTACCACACATTTATAATGCCAACACAGTGGTAATGAAATACACACAACTAGTAACCTTACCACACATTTATAACGCCAACACAGTGGTAATTAAATATACACAACTAGTAACCTTACCACACATTTACAATGCCAACACAGTTGCACAGACATAAGCAAGGACATAATGACAAGGCAGGAGTCTGTATCATGATAGGAATGATCACTCCTGTATCACAATATATATATTGTATCACCTTGTAACTGCAAGATACATATTATGGTATGTATTGTAATGCCACAGAGTAATGTTATATGTACTGTATCCTGAACAGCAGGTTATTCACAATTCTACATACTTCCCCAGTGACCAGGTGCTTGCCATCTCCAGAGAAGGCTAGTGATGTCAGGGTCTTTTTGGAAAAGTTGAAAATATGAGACTGCTTGTTTCTTCTTGGATGAAAAAGAACCACCACACATCTGTAAAAGAAAGTAAATGAATAAATGAGTTACATGAACAGTAACCTGGCATAAAATATGGGGCATAATAACCTACTTCCTCTCACCAAGTGTCTGGATTCTAACTACATGTAGTACATGTATATAGTACATGTACACAACATACAAAAATCCTGTGTGGTCATGAACTGCAAAAGAAAAATCCAGTAAATGTGAAATGAAAGTCACAGGAACCTGTTCTGCAAGAATGTGGTACAAAGACAGATGTACACAATTATTTTGTTAAAAAATTGAAGTACGGACTGTAAAAACACAATTTATGCACAGTAAGTGTAGCTGGAAATATTTGTCATGATGACATACTGTCACAGTGAGGGTGTAGTACTCATCAGGATCCATCCTCTCATGATTCTAGGTTGAACAATATTAGGTAGAAGGTAAAGAAACCGATGGTCACAAGCTAAATGCAATATAGTGTCAGTCTGTCAAATATGAATGTAGGTCACAATGACCTTTTGTTGTAAGAGCATAATGCAAACAGGTTTATTCAATTTGATGATTCTGTTGTAAACAGTGCTGGAGAATGAACTCAAGATTTAGAGGGATACATGAGAAATTTGGCAGTGACAATTACTTTCTGGATGATGGGTGTAGTACTACTCATCAAGATGCATCCGTTTGCCAAGTTTCATGCATGTAGGTTTAACAGCATTGACAGAACACATAAAGAAAAACAAATCTGGTCATGAGCTAAATCTGAAAATGTAAAGCTAGTAAAAACATGAAATGTAGGTCAAAGTGACCTCTTGTTGTAAGGGTGTGGTAGAAATTAAGTGATGCACAATAATATACTTTCATGAACCTAGCATGAACAGAACTTAACAAATAAACTAGATATTCAAAATTTAACCAAGTCAGTAAACATGAAATAAAAGTCAGTGACCTATTTTTTTTAAAAAGGAAGCATTATTCATTAAGATTTGTCATCTCCTCAAAATGTTTCATTATTAAAGGAATAACAGTATTTATTCAGAGGGACAACAATTTTCACTATACACAAAAATTTAACCAAAAATGTACAACTAAATTACATGTATGTATGAAGTAAGACCAGAGGATTAACAATCTTAGCTACACACAAAAACTTGACCAAGAAAGTACAACTGAAATACATGTATGTACGAAGTAGGACCAAAGGGAAAAGAATTATCCTAGCTACACACACAAAATTAACCAAAAATGTACAACTAAAATACATATGTACAGAATAGGACCTTCAGCTCATTACCCCATGGATATGTGCTTAGAAACCAACTCCAAACTGTTGCCAAGGACATGGGAAGAAAAAAAATGGTTGAAAATCAGTCCACTGATGCAATTTGCCAGAGGTAGTTCTATATCTTATTTCTGTTTCATAGAGGTAAGCCAAGAATGTGATTTGTCTGGACTTTGTAATTTTTGCTTAAGTTTTAGAACTCAGCAACAAAAAAACCTCTTCTAATGACAGCTGATTAAATATGTTTATCTATCTGTAATTACAAAAAGGTAATCTAGGTACAGTACTATTAGCAGTTAAAATTAATTAAATAAAATTAATCTCAGCAACTAATTAAACTATAGGGATTTACTTTGGGAAATATATAAAAACCAATTAAGAAGGCACATGCCAGTCAGTTGAGTAAATAAGGTAAGTGCCATTTTCCCTGTGTATCTTCAAATGCACTATGACCAAAACCGCTTGTCTAGTGCTGAAGATGGGCTATAGGTAAAGGCAAGCATTTAATCTTGATAATGAGAAGGTGTAGTATTATAGTAATCGGTTGGTGTGCTCTAGTGTGCTACAGTTAGTTACTAGAATCCCTCTATCCTCCATTCTACTTCTAATCCTTCCCATCCTTGTCCAGATTCATGCAGTGATAGATTTAAGGTTCTGCCACCCATAAGCCCTTTTTAAGTTGCTGCTGCCCCACCCCTCCCCAAAACAAATTCCTAAAAACTTGTATGCTTTCAAATAATGGTGAAATTTAAGTTGAGCCTTTACCTTTATTTTAAATAATTTAAATAATATTATTTATCAAGAGAGATTTTCATCCTTTAAATCTGCCTATCCTAAACTTGCCACCCTTGGCAGCAGCCTTGTCAGTCTAATAGGAAATCGGCTTCTGAATACCTGCATGTTCAGCATGATTAGTAGTTAAATTTGACTTTATGAGTTGTGACTCAATAATTAAACAAAATCTATATTCAAATAATGGTTTGCAATTCCAAAATTTCTTCCTAATGCTGAGAGACAAGCGATATGACTGTGGTATGACTTAACCATGGTTTGAACCTGCAACCTTCTGCATCCGAGGTGAATGCTCAAACCACTAGGCTTCTGGAACAGTCAATTAAAGTATAAATACTCCTGAAGCAAATTCTCAAAAATTTCCTTTTTTGTGTTATTTATCTTAATTTATAAGTATTTTTATCTGTGATATTACAGAATGCAATCTGTCCCTGGTGATTACTGATTCAAACTTGGAATGTTCATTTACAAATTTTATTTACTGTAGTTATCCTAAACTATACCCCTGGGGCAATACAATTTCCAGAGGGGGGGGGGAGAGGGCATACATCAACTGTTTGACTGAAAATGTTCACAAGTTAAGCTATTCTGATTAACAGTCATTGGATTACTCATGTACTTTTTAAACTGTTTGGATATACCATTATAAGCATGGATTTAAAGGCCCAAATTAGGAATTTCATATTTTTTTTTAGTAGAAAGTGGGGTGGTTGGATGGGCATTTATTAGAAGGGAGCTTTCTAACAGAATAACCACAGAACTTTATTTTAATTAAATTCAAGAATAAGATTTTGTTATCGCATGAGAGAAAAAAAATTATTTATAAAATCACTAAATGGTGTTGTGAAGTATTTGTTTTGTTTTGTTTGGTGTGGTGCTTTAGGCATGGCAACATCCATGCATGATTACTGAGGCAACTCAAATAACGGGACTAACTCAAGGACACACCAGGGTATCCAACCAGGGCTGATCTGATGATAGGGTTGGAAGCAACACCCTTACAGTCACAAGTCCAACATGCTAGCCATCTGTCATGAGATACAGGAAAGTTCATCAAGCTTATTCTACATTCTTGAGTCGAAAGGGGGTTGTTAAGTAGTATAGTACAAATATGATACTGGTATGTTAACCTTAATGATACAGTAAGGTAGTATAAGACAAATATGATACTGGTATGTTAACCTTAATGATACAGTAAGGTAGTATAGGACAAATATGATACTGGTATGTTAACCTTAATGATACAGTAAGGTAGTATAAGACAAATATGATACTGGTATGTTAACCTTAATGATACAGTAAGGTAGTATAAGACAAATATGATACTGGTATGTTAACCTTAATGATACAGTAAGGTAGTATAAGACAAATATGATACTGGTATGTTAACCTTAATGATACAGTAATGTAGTATAGGACAAATATGATACTGGTATGTTAACCTTAATGATACAGTAAGGTAGTATAAGACAAATATGATACTGGTATGTTAACCTTAATGATACAGTAAGGTAGTATAGGACAAATATGATACTGGTATGTTAACCTTAATGATACAGTAAGGTAGTATAGGACAAATATGATACTGGTATGTTAACCTTAATGATACAGTAAGGTAGTATAGGACAAATATGATACTGGTATGTTAACATTAATGATACAGTAAGGTAGTATAGGGCAAATATGATACTGGTATGTTAACCTTAATGATACAGTAATGTAGTATAGGACAAATATGATACTGGTATGATAACCTTAATGATACAGTAATGTAGTATAGGACAAATATGATACTGGTATGATAACCTTAATGATACAGTAAGGTAGTATAGGACAAATATGATACTGGTATGATAACCTTAATGATACAGTAAGGTAGTATAGGACAAATATGATACTGGTATGTTAACATTAATGATACAGTAAGGTAGTATAGGGCAAATATGATACTGGTATGTTAACCTTAATGATACAGTAATGTAGTATAGGACAAATATGATACTGGTATGATAACCTTAATGATACAGTAAGGTAGCATGGTGATAAATGTTATTGCAAAACCATTTTTCAAATGAGTACCACTTTGATTTACTGAGACTGTTCCATTTAAACCTTGTTATGTACATGTTTACTCCTTGAAAGTGTTCACAGCATGATGATATTTACAAAGTAGTTACAATGTATTCATGTCAGTAACAGTTCAATGCTTATTAGATTCTGTCAACCAATCATAAATGACTTTACATGTGCAGTGTCACTTGACTGGGCACTCTTCAGGCTATGTTCATATTTACTCTTGAAATTATCTACATCAGTGATGATATAAAATGCAGAAATTCTAATGTATATTATTTACACGCTCCATCCAAGTGGAAATATAAACAGACACACATTACTTTAAAGCTGGCCTAAATCAAACCATTTCTGAATTTATTACAAGTCACATTTGAATTTGTAACATGTCTATGTTTATCTGGAAGGATTTATATGTAAAAATTCAGGCAATTCTTTCCACAGTATTTACTTTCTTTCTTTATTCATGTATTACTTCTTGCTAATGTTTATTTAGAAGGATTTTTCTTAGTAATGTTTTTGTGAGATCCTTAATACCTATATTTTTAGAACTTTTATCTTTAATTGTCACTGTACTTCCATTACAGTGCTGATGTCATGTGTGTGTGTTTGTGTGTGTGTGTCTGTGTGATTTAGATTTTTAATGCGACTGTATCAATTGTTCAGTCTTATCACTATGATGTCTGCAGTGTATCAGTTTATGGTGATGTCTAGCACTGGGGCATCATGCCAGATATGTAGGAAGATGTCCCACCCAGTCACATTATCCTGACACCAGGCTAATGTCATAAAAACAAACAAACAAGCATGCATGCAGGCAGACAGACTGAGCTCCCACTAGTAGTTCTATATCAATAGTCAACAAACCCCTAAGCGCTTACCTTTTTGCTGTTTTCACATGAAATGCAAGTAGGAAACACATTTTGGGGACTATTTCTGAATACATCCTAATACACAGACTTCCAAGCAATTTTCCATTAGCATAATGCCTAGTTGTGAAAAAACATTGTTTTCCATTTGTTATTTTGCTTGCGCTTAAGCAGAAGCGGAAAAGTTTAATTTGTTTTCTTTTTTTTGCTTAACTAACCCATCATTTTTGTATTGTGACCACTCTTTATTAAAAATGCCCACCTTATCCTACGTTTTGCACAGGTTCACCTGTCTGTGCACAGTTCAGACCAATCTGACTTAGATCTGATGAAAAAGTCTAAAATATAGACACAAAATCAGATTCCGACCAAGGGCAAATTTTGGGTGAAAAAAGAATTGCTCCAAAATGTTTGGTTTTTCCCTCTGTATAATAGTGTATCATACATGGCCATGATGCTACCGAGCATGGCAGTAGACTACTACCTCCTGCCCCATAAACACGGTGCCAGGGGTTAATGTGTTAAATCCACGTTCTGTAATTCTGTCCTAGCAATACAGTACTTTATTTCTCTGGGAAGTAAAACACATCTTACTGTCAATGATGATAATATACATCTAACAGCATATTGGTGCATAATAGTGTATGTTTATATATACATATAAAAGTTACACATAATAAATTGTAAAAAAAACTTTTAAAAACTGCTTATGCAACATTCAAAAGTATGTAAAATTCCCCAAAACTCAGCTAACCCCATGCAATCCTGGCTACAACGATCAGATCTGTGTCACCAACTGATTCCAATCTGATAAAGTGCTTTCAAAACCAAAATTCACCACAAAAAATTGCTTAAAAATATATAGAAGCGTTCTAATCTGAATGGAAGACTTCATTGGATGGAATTGCTGGATCTGATGGTACATTTTACATATTGCTCAATTTTGTTTCTTCTTAATTATAAACATCTGTAATGGGGCAATACCTGGGCACTATTATGACATCGTAAGGATATTTGCATGAAATGGGAAAATAAATGAAATCTTTCAAAGAGTGGGTTAAAAATTCCATAATTTCACCAGTGGCTGAAATGCCTGAATTTAAATTAAAAAAAAGATTTGAAAATAAAACTATCTGCACATTTAATTGGATCTAAACTTGTTTCATCTGTATCATGGAGGGCCATACATGTCACAAGACCAAACAAGCAACTACCTCAAATAATAATAATAATAATAATAATAATAATAATAATAATAATGGATGACTCATTAGACAAGGACTATTCTACCTTGAGGCCCTCTTATGGAGAGTATAACAATGCACATTATATGAACTTGAAGATAACAAAAATGTCTGTTTATTTTAACATGTTTAGTAATAACATACTAGATTCCATTATCTATTAGAAACACATAAATTCTCATGATATCTCTTCTTAAATACTGTAATATTTTCAGCAGATTTTACATGAAGTGGAAGCTTGTTCTCTAGAACTGTACCAGAGTATTGGAAGCTCTTTTTAAATTGCTGTTCTTGGTTTTTGTGCTAGAAGGTTTCCTTGTGATATTGATATCAACTGCTATTGTGTTAAAAGAACTGCCCTGTAAAAATCTGTCCTGTCATATATTGTGAACCATAGAGTTCTGTAAATAATGCTTTTGAGGGATGATCAATAGATGCATCTAAAATTATGCATGCTGCTAGTTATTGATGCAGCAGTGAAAATATTTATTGTATTTCACTCTAGTGAAAATATTTATTGTATTTCACTCTAGTGAAAATATTTATTGTATTTCACTCTAGTGAAAAATGTATAGGCTACTGCCTGCCTAAATCCGAAATATTGTATTAAACAAATTTAACATGGAATGTGACAAAGCAGCTGGTATGTGGCAGTAAATGAAACATCTTTTCTTAATACAGAAACAAATTTAATCAACCAAAAAAATGAATTCATCCACATTGTCAACGTTGGCATATCTACTTTTGAATGGCTCAAACAGTTGGTTTACTTCAACCACAGACAAATAAAAAAAATCAAAAGTGCTGGTGTCTGCATTCATTTTTTTGTTTACAAATAGAAAATAGTTCTTTTTATTCACGGAAGTTCAATATGAAGTGCATGTGAGCACAATATTACACTATATTGCATGATTCTGACAATGTAAAATTAATGGAGAAAAAAAAATGAGCATATAATAAATCACAAATATTTCACACGAAAAATGCAATAATTCACAGCCAAGCATAACATGATATTAATTTATTTTTATAGTTGTAGTAGTAGTTGTAGATGGAACTGTTCTGGTCACATTGTATCCAATAATTTAATGAACAATGAGCACTCTTGAAAGGGATCACTGTGTCTTTGTGTCTAATTTCAATGGGCAATTCATTCCACATTGCTGGGACCTGTTATGCAAAAAAACGTCCATTAATACATTTGATGTACCATTTGTTTTCTAGACTATGAAAGGTCATTCTCTGTGATGAATCAAACTCAGATTAAACACAAATCTTTATCAATACCAAATCAAACTCAGATTAAACAAATCTTTATCAATACCAAAATCAGATTAAACACAAATCTTTATCAATACTAAATCAAACCCAGATTAAACACAAATCTTTATCAATACTAAATCAAACTCAGATTAAACACAAATCTTTATCAATACTAAATCAAACTCAGATTAAACACAAATCTTTATCAATACCAAATCAAACTAAGATTAAACACAAATCTTTATCAATACCAAATCAAACTCAGATTAAACACAAATCTTTATCAATACTAAATCAAACTCAGATTAAACACAAATCTTTATCAATAACAAATCAAACTCAGATTAAACACAAATCTTTATCAATAACAAATCAAACTCAGATTAAACAAATCTTTATCAATACTAAATCAAACTCAGATTAAACACAAATCTTTATCAATACTAAATCAAACTCAGATTAAACAAATCTTTATCAATACTAAATCAAACTCAGATTAAACACAAATCTTTATCAATAACAAATCAAACTCAGATTAAACACAAATCTTTATCAATAACAAATCAAACTCAGATTAAACACAAATCTTTATCAATACCAAATCAAACTCAGATTAAACAAATCTTTATCAATACCAAATCAAACTCAGATTAAACACAAATCTTTATCAATAACAAATCAAACTCAGATTAAACACAAATCTTTATCAATAACAAATCAAACTCAGATTAAACAAATCTTTATCAATACCAAATCAAACTCAGATTAAACACAAATCTTTATCAATACCAAATCAAACTCAGATTAAACACAAATCTTTATCAATACTAAATCAAACTCAGATTAAACACAAATCTTTATCAATAACAAATCAAACTCAGATTAAACACAAATCTTTATCAATACCAAATCAAACTCAGATTAAACACAAATCTTTATCAATACCAAATCAAGCTCAGATTAAACACAAATCTTTATCAATACCAAATCAAACTCAGATTAAACACAAATCTTCATCAATACCAAATCAAACTCAGATTAAACACAAATCTTTATCAATACTAAATCAAACTCAGATTAAACACAAATCTTTATCAATACTAAATCTAACTCAGATTAAACACAAATCTGTATCAATACTAAATCACACTCAGATTAAACACAAACCTTTATCAATACCAAATCAAACTCAGATTAAACACAAATCTTTATCAATACCAAATCAAACTCAGATTAAACACAAATCTTTATCAATAACAAATCAAATTCAGATTAAACACAAATCTTTATCAATACTAAATCTAACTCAGATTAAACACAAATCTTTATCAATACCAAATCAAACTCAGATTAAACAAATCTTTATCAATACCAAATCAAACTCAGATTAAACAAATCTTTATCAATACCAAATCAAACTCAGATTAAACAAATCTTTATCAATACCAAATCAAACTCAGATTAAACACAAATCTTTATCAATACTAAATCAAACTCAGATTAAACACAAATCTTTATCAATACTAAATCAAACTCAGATTAAACACAAATCTTTATCAATACCAAATCAAACTCAGATTAAACACAAATCTTCATCAATACCAAATCAAACTCAGATTAAACACAAATCTTTATCAATACTAAATCAAACTCAGATTAAACACAAATCTTTATCAATACTAAATCTAACTCAGATTAAACACAAATCTGTATCAATACTAAATCACACTCAGATTAAACACAAATCTTTATCAATACCAAATCCAACTCAGATTAAACACAAATCTTTATCAATACCAAATCAAACTCAGATTAAACACAAATCTTTATCAATAACAAATCAAACTCAGATTAAACACAAATCTTTATCAATACTAAATCTAACTCAGATTAAACACAAATCTTTATCAATACCAAATCAAACTCAGATTAAACAAATCTTTATCAATACCAAATCAAACTCAGATTAAACACAAATCTTTATCAATAACAAATCAAACTCAGATTAAACACAAATCTTCATCAATACCAAATCAAACTCATATTAAACACAAATCTTTATCAATACCAAATCAAACTCAGATTAAACACAAATCTTTATCAATACCAAATCAAACTCAGATTAAACACAAATCTTTATCAATACCAAATCAAACTCAGATTAAACAAATCTTTATCAATACCAAATCAAACTCTGATTAAACACAAATCTTTATCAATAACAAATCAAACTCAGATTAAACACAAATCTTTATCAATACCAAATCAAACTCAGATTAAACACAAATCTTTATCAATACCAAATCAAACTCAGATTAAACACAAATCTTTATCAATACCAAATCAAACTCAGATTAAACACAAATCTTTATCAATACTAAATCAAACTCAGATTAAACACAAATCTTTATCAATAACAAATCAAACTCAGATTACACACAAATCTTTATCAATAACAAATCAAACTCAGATTAAACACAAATCTTTATCAATACTAAATCAAACTCAGATTAAACACAAATCTTTATCAATACCAAATCAAACTCAGAATAAACACAAATCTTCATCAATACTAAATCAAACTCAGATTAAACACAAATCTTTATCAATACCAAATCAAACTCAGATTAAACACAAATCTTTATCAATACCAAATCAAACTCAGATTAAACACAAATCTTTATCAATACCAAATCAAACTCAGATTAAACACAAATCTTTATCAATACTAAATCAAACTCAGATTAAACACAAATCTTTATCAATACCAAATCAAACTCAGATTACACACAAATCTTTATCAATAACAAATCAAACTCAGATTAAACACAAATCTTTGTCAATACTAAATCAAACTCAGATTAAACACAAATCTTTATCAATACCAAATCAAACTCAGATTAAACAAATCTTTATCAATACCAAATCAAACTCAGATTAAACAAATCTTTATCAATACCAAATCAAACTCAGATTAAACACAAATCTTTATCAATACCAAATCAAACTCAGATTAAACAAATCTTTATCAATACCAAATCAAACTCAGATTAAACACAAATCTTTATCAATACTAAATCAAACTCAGATTAAACACAAATCTTTATCAATACTAAATCAAACTCAGATTAAACACAAATCTTTATCAATACCAAATCAAACTCAGATTAAACACAAATCTTCATCAATACCAAATCAAACTCAGATTAAACACAAATCTTTATCAATACTAAATCAAACTCAGATTAAACACAAATCTTTATCAATACTAAATCTAACTCAGATTAAACACAAATCTGTATCAATACTAAATCACACTCAGATTAAACACAAACCTTTATCAATACCAAATCCAACTCAGATTAAACACAAATCTTTATCAATACCAAATCAAACTCAGATTAAACACAAATCTTTATCAATAACAAATCAAACTCAGATTAAACACAAATCTTTATCAATACTAAATCTAACTCAGATTAAACACAAATCTTTATCAATACCAAATCAAACTCAGATTAAACAAATCTTTATCAATACCAAATCAAACTCAGATTAAACACAAATCTTTATCAATAACAAATCAAACTCAGATTAAACACAAATCTTCATCAATACCAAATCAAACTCATATTAAACACAAATCTTTATCAATACCAAATCAAACTCAGATTAAACACAAATCTTTATCAATACCAAATCAAACTCAGATTAAACACAAATCTTTATCAATACCAAATCAAACTCAGATTAAACAAATCTTTATCAATACCAAATCAAACTCAGATTAAACACAAATCTTTATCAATAACAAATCAAACTCAGATTAAACACAAATCTTTATCAATACCAAATCAAACTCAGATTAAACACAAATCTTTATCAATACCAAATCAAACTCAGATTAAACACAAATCTTTATCAATACCAAATCAAACTCAGATTAAACACAAATCTTTATCAACACTAAATCAAACTCAGATTAAACACAAATCTTTATCAATACCAAATCAAACTCAGATTACACACAAATCTTTATCAATAACAAATCAAACTCAGATTAAACACAAATCTTTATCAATACTAAATCAAACTCAGATTAAACACAAATCTTTATCAATACCAAATCAAACTCAGAATAAACACAAATCTTCATCAATACTAAATCAAACTCAGATTAAACACAAATCTTTATCAATACCAAATCAAACTCAGATTAAACACAAATCTTTATCAATACCAAATCAAACTCAGATTAAACACAAATCTTTATCAATACCAAATCAAACTCAGATTAAACACAAATCTTTATCAATACTAAATCAAACTCAGATTAAACACAAATCTTTATCAATACCAAATCAAACTCAGATTACACACAAATCTTTATCAATAACAAATCAAACTCAGATTAAACACAAATCTTTATCAATACTAAATCAAACTCAGATTAAACACAAATCTTTATCAATACCAAATCAAACTCAGATTAAACACAAATCTTTATCAATACTAAATCAAACTCAGATTAAACACAAATCTTTATCAATACTAAATCTAACTCAGATTAAACACAAATCTGTATCAATACTAAATCACACTCAGATTAAACACAAACCTTTATCAATACCAAATCAAACTCAGATTAAACACAAATCTTTATCAATACCAAATCAAACTCAGATTAAACACAAATCTTTATCAATAACAAATCAAACTCAGATTAAACACAAATCTTTATCAATACTAAATCTAACTCAGATTAAACACAAATCTTTATCAATACCAAATCAAACTCAGATTAAACACAAATCTTCATCAATACCAAATCAAACTCATATTAAACACAAATCTTTATCAATACCAAATCAAACTCAGATTAAACACAAATCTTTATCAATACCAAATCAAACACAGATTAAACACAAATCTTTATCAATACTAAATCAAACTCAGATTAAACACAAATCTTTATCAATACCAAATCAAACTCAGATTAAACACAAATCTTCATCAATACCAAATCAAACTCAGATTAAACACAAATCTTTATCAATACTAAATCAAACTCAGTTTAAACACAAATCTTTATCAATACCAAATCAAACTCAGATTAAACACAAATCTTTATCAATACTAAATCAAACTCAGATTAAACACAAATCTTTATCAATACTAAATCAAACTCAGATTAAACACAAATCTTTATCAATACCAAATCAAACTCAGATTAAACACAAATCTTTATCAATACCAAATCAAACTCAGATTAAACACAAATCTTTATCAATACCAAATCACACTCAGATTAAACACAAATCTTTATCAATAACAAATCAAACTCAGATTAAACACAAATCTTTATCAATACCAAATCAAACTCAGATTAAACACAAATCTTTATCAATACAAAATCAAACTCAGATTAAACACAAATCTTTATCAATACCAAATCAAACTCAGATTAAACACAAATCTTTATCAATAACAAATCAAACTCAGATTAAACATGTAATTTTATGTATTTTTTTTTTATACCTCTAACCACTTATCTGGGATCTAAAGAAAGGCTAAAAAGACATACTCTTTTCGGATGGTCACAACATGGGCAATAAATGTTTGGTGTATTTCTATCCATTGATTTAAAAGATAGATTTTGACAAATGGATGAAAAGACAAATAGTGTTTACAGAATAAGTAACAGAAAATAGAAAAAAACCAACCACATTTGCCAAATTTAACAAATTATTCATTTCCCATGAATACAAAGTGAAAATTTAAAAAGAACTTACAGTATTGTGAATTCAATCCCAAACAGTCCTAAAAGTTTAATCAAAAGTCCAAATGTATTTAAACAGAAGTCCAGTGATATTCCAAAAAATTCCAATGCTGAATGAGTTGACATGCATGTAGTTTCAAATGTGGTAATGTGCCGATGTCCAGGAATTTGGACATGTGCTAACAGTCTTTTGATTTATCACAATAATCCCAAATATCTTGACTGATTTCACAATACATACCATTAATTCCAAAAATAATGAATTAGCCCAAGAAGTATTACTGAGTGATTTGTAATTCGAAATAATAATTTAACAACCAAATTAAAACTAAACACAACTTTAAGACCAATTTAAATTTTGATGTTAAGAAAAGATTGAACAATCCTAAAGTAAAAAAAAACTTTATAGCCCCCCCCCCCTTTGACCTAGGTCGCAATTACCATTTTCAGTAAATATTCCTCAACTTAAATGGAAAATTTCTTTTCTGGAAATTCCAAAGTACCGGACCAAGTCGAAATCTTAAATTAAAATTGAAGTGAACAAGTTTACAACTAATAATTATCTGAATATTTATTCTATAATCAGAGAAAAATTAGCCTTGTATTATGTTGTTTACAAAATAAATGTCATTAGTTAGGTACACCCAGAGTTGTAGCTAGAGTGTTTGGAGCCCAGGGACAAGATTCATTTTTATGTGGACAAGATTAATTTTTATGCCCCCAACCAATCCAAAATTCCACATACAACCTATTTCAAAGACCATTTTGGTGCCCCCACTAGTCTGATTCCCCTCTGCCCCCCTCCCCCCAGTAATGCCTCTGGGTACACCATAATTAGATTTTTGACTATCTTCAAATACAAAATACAGATATACATAACAGATAATCACTGAGAAAAGACAACCAAAAATATAAATTAAACATACATGACAACAGACAGAAGGATGAATGAACAAATGAATGGACAGACAGACAAATTAAGAGCATGTGGGGATAATGAACATGTTGATTGAGACTGGCAAGCCCTGTCATTTAATCATTCTATACAGTATTATGTTATAATGTGTTTGTAAGATGTGCTGTTGCACAGATGGATAAAAAAGGCAAATTGATAAATATGTACAACTCTCTCTGTCATGCACAATTTACAACAAAAATCAAGTCTTATTTATGAAGAAAGAAGAATTTGTGCACAAAAATTCTTGCTGCTGAGCTAGTCCAAACTTCCTGTTGACAGATTTATGGTCCAAAACAGCTTCCAATGCAGAAATTTTAAGGTGCTATGCAACTAATACAATATCACAGAATTTTGACAGCTTAACTGTGCTTGACTGCCATAAAATCACACACACACACACACACACACACACACACACACACACACACACACACACATAAGATACAGCCTTAATGACAAGGAACTTTTACATTGTGATGACTTGACAGTCTGCAAGTCTACTACACATTGGGAATTAAAACAAAACTTGGCGACTTTGAGCTGTCACTAAAGAACTACAATGTGATGTGAATAAACCCAAAACTCTTGTAGTCATAAAGACTGTTAATAATGATCAGATACAAAATTAGAGTGAAAAAAGTATATAAATCACTGTATAAAAAAAAAAAGAGTAATATTATTTTATTTCAACCTGCTGCCACAATCAACCAAAGAAAAATATTTTTCATTGAAAACTGATTTCTCCAGATTTCACAAGTTAACTATCTGACCCTATCAGCAATAACAGTTCACAATAGTAAAAAAAACAAGGTAGTGAATAACCCAGTTGTCATCAATCTGAATCAAAGAAGGGAATTACCCAGTTGTCAGCAATCTGAATCAAAGAAGGGAATAAAAGTATCTTGATGACCAAATTACATGCTATTTTTAAACACTTTAGTCCAGCATTGTCATTAATATTCTGTACAAGTCCCTTCTGACCTACACTAGTATGAATGTTCAACAAATGTAAATTGATTTTCTTAAAATAAATAAATCAAAACGTGTTTTAGCACCTAAGGTAACTGCCCAGCACTGGGGGAATTGGACAAGCAAGAATGTTTCTCTTTGCATATTTAATTCAATATTTACATGCTGAATGACTGACTGACTGACTAACTGACTGACTAGTTGCTTCTGACTGCTCTAGCACTATGGCTGAAAAAATATTTTGACAATGAGATACCACAGACTCCCTCCCCATGCCTGGCTGCTTGATGTTGCACTAATATGGAAACTATTCCAAAATCTTTGATCACAAGGTCAAAAAACCTTGATCCTTCTTTCCTGGTCTCTTTTCTTGATAAAAAAAATTGAAAGTAATTCATGAAGAAGTAGAAGATCAATAGGAAGAGTGGGTTTCACCTCTGACATCATAGTAAACTAAATATAATGGTTGATCAGGTGGTAATTTCCATTTCTAAGTCAATTAGTGAATTGAGACATTCTTTAGTGCTATACATTTCATTTTTATGACAACTTTTCTCCTTGTAATGGTAATCAATGTCTTTATTGCTGATGAATAGCCATTGTCCACTGTATTTTTTCCAGTGGGACATGCCACAGTACATTTGCAATGTACTGGTACTTAGAACGTTTTCAGCAGTAAGGAATGTATAGAAACTTCCAAGTAATATTGTTACAAATTTATTGATACTAAAAAAAAACCATTTCCATTTTTCATCACCAAATAATTCCAAACACTATTGATGTTTTTACAAAAAGAGTAATATTTGTCACAAATGAATTTGGAAAATCAAAAATATAATTATATTTATGAACCTCTTATGTTTGACATGTGTCATGTACACTAACATGGCAACTAAATGGAATGTTGTATAAAATATTCTGAAGAAATGCAACTTCTGGAAACTTTCAGACTAAAAGAAAAGAAAAGTTATTTACTAATAATGTATGGCAATGTGTTAAGTATGTATAATCTATTATAAGACTGATAATCATTTTCCAGAAATATGTTGTTTTCCATTTCATTTTTAAGACTGATAATTATTTTCAGGAGATACATTGTTTTCCATTTGATTTTTAAAAAAAAACATGTATCCAGTCCATTAAATATTTTCTTGCTTGTTGAGTCAGTGTTCTATATTTATTGGCCCTATCTGATAAATATGTTGCCTGAGTATTGACATCCCACTCAAGTTTCCATGCCTATTTTATCAATTTTGCAGCTGGTAAGCTATGTTTCAGTGTCAATAATTCCTACTTTTTTCAACAAGCTGTCCAATGTCAGCACTTTTGTCTTTTACAGGGTGTCAGCTGGAGTGTACACTTAATCATCCATCCCACTTTAGTTATAGTATATAGATGACAACTTGTACAATAATACACACAGCAATTCATCTACTATGCTGTATAAAGTGTTGACCATGTAATTGGGGTGGGGTGGGGAGTGACTGTCTAACCAAGATATTTTATTTCAAGATAATTACTTTGTTCTAATAATGTGGATATCATAGTGCTAATTTTGCAATAAATCAGAGTAAGATATTTTTCCAGCTATTTGAGAAAAAGAAATTTAATAAACAACCAGAAAGAATCAAAAGTCCTACCCCAGAAAACTACATTTTTGGTCCATAATATAATTACAGTATACTGTGGTATGTATCAAAATATATTCAAAAATACCAAAGTATACCATGGTACAAACGTTTTTGTCGTACCCAGCTCTAATTTTTCACTGATGCAAGCAGTTCTGCCTATACACAGCTCATAAGCCATGCAATGTTCTTTGCCTGTATTATCTCTCAAAAGCTTCATTTACCTGGGCACTGTAATGCTATGGTTCTAGCTGGGATATTTTTTGCAATAAGTGTCAGTATGCCAGATGTATGATTAGCTGAAATGGAAACCCAGATGTTTACAGACTCTGTAAAGCAGACTTATTCAGCCAAAAGCTTGCACTGTTCAAATAATATGATTAGGGATTATAACAGAAAAGCCAGGCACAGAGATGAAACAAAATTCACTAACAGAATGTGAGAAAAGCCACTCACAGAATGAATCAAGAATCACTAGCACAAGGACAGAAATATCACCTACAGAATGTCAACATGACATGTACTTGCAATCATGTGCCTATATACTAATCAACCAGGAATACTTTGACTCATGCAACAGGAAAATCAAGTGATGTCAAGTTGGTAAAAGTGGATACTTTGGAACCAATATTAGAGTTAATAAAAATTCACAAGATAAAAAGCATCTGTTCATTTTCTGAAATTCTCACTTTTTAAAAGGAAGTATCCCTACCTAAGTTTGTGTTTATATATGATTATTTAAATTCTGCATATCAATACAAAAAAATTTTTGGGGGAGGGGAACCATGGAGATTTATGCCATTTAAGTTTGCCAGATTCTAACAGGTGTTAAAAATTCTACTTTCCAGAACAATAAAATGTAATGCCTGGTTACCATTTTTCCCAATGATAAACCCATCACGTAAATATTATTATTAACAAAAGCATCATTTACTGCACATAAAATGCCAACCCCATGTTTACTAGAGATAGATACATGAAAGTTGTGGTAAAAAAAAAAGTAATTTTGGTCTTTGACCTTGTGACCCTGAACACTAGAGACATCTTCCACATCCCATAAGCAAGCCAAGTATAAACATTGGCAAATGCAGATAATGGGATATTCAAGTTATTGTGCAGAAAACATTTTTCTTCTTTCAGCAAGTTACCTTTATCTTTGACTTTGACATTGACAGGATTCTTACAAAAAAATCCTGAGTTATTTTGCAGAAACCATTTTAGTTCCTTGTCATTGAGCTTCACCTTTGATCCTCTGCTCTTGAAATTAACAGGATTCTATGTTACCCTAAGTTCATGCCATTCACAAAGTCTGAAAATTGCAAATGATGGATAATTCAAGTTATGGTACAGAAACCAGTTCTTCTCATTTAGTCACAGTTACCTCAACCTTTGACCTGTTGATCCCAAAGTCAATAGGGTTCATCCTTAAACAAGTACAAGCTATTTACAAGTTTGATAACTGTAGACAGCAAACAAATCAAATTATTATTCAAAAATGAATTTGGTAACAGATGGATGGGTAGATGGTCAGAGCAAAAACATAACAAAATATGCACCACCTGTGGGAGTGGGGGTATACAAAATAATTCTTGTGAGCTCATTCATTTTCAGGCATTCCAATTTAAATTCATGCCTGTAACATCTTATAGTCTTCAATTAGTTCTTCAATATTGCATCCCTATCTAACAGTAGATGGCTAAGTTTGGTTTACTTCCTGTCACTGTTTACAAAATTAGTAAATGAATTTTAAAATAATGCATGTGACTGCAATCCAATTAAATGATAAATTTCTACATCTTTGCTTGCGTGGACTGTTTCTTCTGATATTTATACTCTACTTTTTTCAGGTATATATGATTGTCAAATCAAATGTGACAACAGGAAAAAAAAAGTTTACACAAATTACACAACACCATACACCTCGTAGATTTACTAAATGTTGGGTATTACACAACACTACACATCATGTTGATTTACTAATTGTTGAGTACATTACACAACACTACACATATTATAGATTTACTAATGGTTGAGTAGATTACACAATACTACACATCTGGATTTTACTAATTGTTGAGTAGATTACACAACATTATACATCATGTTGATTGTTGTGAATATTACACAACACTATACATCAGGTAGATTTACTGATTGTCCAGTACATTACACAATACTACACATCATGTTGATTTACTAATTGTTGAGTACATTACACAACAGTACAGTACAGTACATTACACAACACTACACATGTTGATTTTACTAATTGTTGAGTAGATTACACAACACTACACATCATGTTGATTTCACAAATTGTTGAGTACATTACACAATACTACACATGTTGATTTTACTAATTGTTGAGTACATTACACAACACTACACATCATGTTGATTTTACAAATTGTTGAGCACATTACACAATACTAAACATCATGTTGATTTACTAATTGTTGAGTACATTACACAACACTACACATGTTGATTTTACTAATTGTTGAGTAGGTTACACAACATTACACATCATGCTGATTTTACAAATTGTTGAGTACATTACACAACACTACACGTTGATTTTACAAAATTGTTGAGTACATTACACAACACTACACATCATGTTGATTTACTAATGGTTGAGTACATTACACAACACTACACATGCTGATTTTACTAATTGTTGAGTAGATTACACAACATTACACATCATGTTGATTTTACAAATTGTTGAGCAAATTACACAACACTACACGTGTTGATTTACTAATTGTTGAATACATTACACAACACTACACGTGTTGATTTACTAATTGTTGAGTACATTACACAACACTACACATCAGGTAGATTTACTGATTCTTGAGTATATCACACAACACTACACATCATGTTGAGTTACTAATTGTTGAGTATATTACACAACACAACAAATCATGCTGATTTACTAATTCTTGAGTATATTACACAACACTACACATCAGGTAGATTTACTGATTGTTGAGTACATTACACAACACTGCACATCAGATAGATTTACTGATTGTTGAGTACATTACACAACACTGTACATCAGGTAGATTTACTGATTGTTGAGTATATTACACAACACTACATATCAGGTAGATTTACTGATTGTTGAGTGTTTTACACTACACTACACATGATGTTGATTTATTAATTAAGTACATTACACAACACTATACATGAGGTAGATTTACTGACTGTTAAATATACTAGACAACACTACACATGTTCTTTTACTGATAATGCTGATATTATTTATTCAAACTATATTATTTCCTCTTGAAAACAGAAGGATTGAAAAGTAAAATTTTATTTTGAAGAAACACCATTATAAGTTTGTAAGCCATATTACAGTTTATTTAGTCATTATTGATGCAACAGAAGCATCCCATGTGACAGTGTAATAAGTAAATCTAGTTGCATGTACAAATTGTTTTTATTATAAACATGTATATGTAACAGTAACAAACAACATCTGAATCCTGTCATAATAAAAGGTGTGTATTCAGCAGTTGCATCCTACATACTGAATCCTATCACAATAAGAGATATTCAATTGTTATATCCTACAGACTGAATCCTGTCACAATAAGAGATATTCAACATTTGTATCCTACATACTGAATCCTGTCACAATAAGAGATATTCAACATTTGTATCCTACATACTGAATCCTGTCACAATGAGAAATATTCAACAGTTGTATCCTACATACTGAATCATGTCACAATAAGAGATATTCAACAGTTCTATCCTACATACTGAATCCTGTCATAATAAGAGATATTCAACAGTTCTAGATTCAACAGTTATATCCTACATACTGAATCATATCATAATAAGAGATATTCAACATTTCTATCCTACAGACTGAATCTTGTCACAATAAGAGATACAGTCGGCTCCAGATAAGTGCATATCGTATGACTGCATATTCCGCTTTATTGCATAGCTTTGTGCCAGTCTCGATTTGTTACCATTGTTTTCAATGGATATCAATGTCGGACAATTGCATATCGTTTATAAGCATATTTCGTATTATTGCATACATTTTTCTGGTCCGAACATGCATTATTATGTGTTAATTTGCTTCAGATAACTGCACTGTTCAAATAATTCCTTTCAAAATGAAAAGAAACCGATTCCGAACATTGGCGGTCAAGGTTGATTAATGAGGTCTGTTAATATCAACATCACAGCTATTAGATCTCCGTTGTCACCAGGAGGCACTATAGTAGATAACAATAAATATTACCAAGACGGCATTAGCTCTCTGATTCTCTGTTGATCACCAGGAGGCGCGATAGTAGACAACCATAATAATTAACCAAGTATGGTTGATGGCTTTAACACGCTTTAGGTTTAACACAAACTCGCATCGCCCTTGTTAAGAATCCAAGGTCATTAAATTCGATAGATTAAGACTGGAGCGCTGACCACAAGTCTGCTCCTCGATCTACAACAATAGTGACCTCCATACAATACCAGAGCAAATCGTGTCACATTTAAATGAACTAGGCCAAATGGGGGTTTGATTGGGAGAAATAATGGGTATCAGTATGCATGCTGCATCAGATACATGCCATAACATGAATGGCGGTTTAGTGCATATATGCCGCCTAATTGCATATCATAGCATCGGTCCCAAGGCCATGCATATAAGTGGAGCCGACTGCATTCAAGTTCTACATTCAACTGTTATATCCTACATGCTGAATCCTGTCATAATAAGAGATATTTAACAGTTCTACATTCAAGTGTTATAACCTACATGCTGAATCCTGTCATAATAAGAGATATTCAACAGTTATATCCTACATACTGAATCCTGTCATAATAAGAGATATTCTAATAAGAGATATTCAACATTTCTAGATTCAACAGTTATCTCATTCATACTGAATCCTGTCATAATAAGAGATATTAATGGAGCTCTGATCCCTCTAGTTCTTCATGCTGATCCCCTGCATTATGTTTGACCTGGCTTATAAACAATCCTAGCTGACTTCGGAGAGAGCATTCCTTGAAGTCCTTTTTTGATAGCTTGACTTGGGTCTTAAAGTGGCAGGTGCAGACACTTTATCTAACTCTAATCTACATATAAAAATGCACAAAATCTAAATTATGTAATCTAAAATAAAGTCATATATCTTATCTCCATCCACTCTTTTCCCACTGATACTGTATGTTAGAATCTCCAAAATATGATATTACATAGGAAACTAGATCCCTATGAGCAAATTAATTTAAAATTAAACAATAACTACCCAACTCTATTTTAAGTGCTTTATACTTTATAAAAGAGATTCAAATTTCCCTACAACTGGTCACTAATTTGAATGTTTAAGTATTAAGGCAAACTAACTATTATTAATTTTAATAAGCTAACAAACACATAATCCAACTGTTATACTGACTTCTTTGTTTCAATTTCTCAGATACCATTGTATTTGAGTAACTTTCTGATAATACCATATTTACCCCAAATCTGTACCTCTAAATTGAACATGACTTAAGAAGTACTCTGTTATCATATACATACTATTATTAAATTTATGGAGAGAATTTAGAAAATTTATACACAAATATATTTTCTCTTCTAAAACTTATACATATACCATATCACCTGAAATAACTTATCTGAGTCCAATATCTAAGTAAATGTTACAGACTTAACACATTAACCCCTGGAGGTTTTTGCTGTTTTCGCATGAAATGCGAGTAGGAAACACATTTTGGGGACTATTTCGGAATACATCGTAATACATCGATTTCCAATCAATAATCCGTTAGACAAATGGTTGCTAATGATACAGGAAATGTTTTTCATTGGTTAGTTTGTTGGCGCATGAGCAGAAGGGCAAAACTCCTTTTTTTTTTTTTTTTTTTTGCCTAACGGACCCATAATTTTCGCATGTAGAAGACTCTTTATTCAAAATGTCCACCTTATCCTACTTTTTGCACAGGTTCACCTGTCTGTGTGCGTCTCAGACCGGTCTTCCGTAGATCTGAGGTCATAAAGTCTAAAATCTAGACACAAATTCGGAATCCGACCATGGGCGATTTTTGGATGAAAAAAAAAACGGGTCCAAAAACTTCGGTTTTTCCCTCTGTATTTTGTAACACAATTAAAATGTCCAGATTACTTGCTATCATTGTAAAGCTTCATCTGTCTACTTTTCAATGATACATGTACCACCCACTTTAGTGTATCATGTATGACCTTGACGCTACAGACCATGGAAGTAGGCTACTACCTCATACCCCGTAAAGTCGTCGCTAGGGGTTAATGTGTTAAAAGAATTTTCAAAAAAAAATAGAAAATTGTCTCGGAATGGCAAAATTTGTAATTCATGTTCAGTATTGACGCACAAGTGATTAAATACGCGAGGAATATTCAAATTTTGTGGTACAGTATCATGAAAAGTGACTGTTTAACCACAAGACTTAATCCCCTTCATCCACACCCCAAGGTATTTTTTTCATATTTGTTGCAAGTGTAAGAAAGTTATTTCTGGTCATGCTGCATAAAATGTACTGGCTTCATAAAGATATACAAGTGTCACAAAAATATACTGACTAAATAAAATATTTTGGTTTTATAAAGATACACTAGTATAAACAAATACACTAACTACATAAAATATAATGGCTTCATAATGATACTAATGTCATAAAAATATATAGAATACTTTAAATAAAACTATGGTTTAAAAAATATATTCAATTCATAAAAATATACTGGCTTTATAAAAGAAAATAGATCGACTTCATAAAAATATCCTGGTTTTATGTTTTTTTTTAAAATATACCTACTTTCTTCACAAAAGATCCATAAAAATATACTAGCTCTATGTTTAAAAATATACAGCTTAAAAATATAATGGCAACATAAAATATATTGGATTTATATAAATATACTGGCTTCATTAAATATACTGACTTCATAAAATATAAACCTTATTTAAAATATATAATGGCTTTATATATATATATATATATATATATATATATATATATATATATATATATATATATATATAAAATACTAAAAATATAACATACTGGCTTCATAAAATATACCGGTACTGGCTTCATAAAAATAAACTGACTTAATGAAAAATATCCTGGTTTCATAAAATATACCATCATCAGTTTCCAGAAAGTGCTAAGACCTGTTTTCATGCTTAGGATCATCTTTTTATACAAGCTGCCAAATGTGTGCTGCCCATGTGGACATTTTACAAAGCACATCTTCCTGATGCGCCTAGTACTTGTACAGGTACAAGTTGAAAGCAAGCACATGCACCTCCCCCATTGTCTGAACCAAAGTTATCAGAATTTTCCAGTGGTTACTCCAAGCCACAATTTATCCCACAAAAATTTGAAAACATATGCTGGCTCGATTATCCAGCCATCTGATAATACAAACAAATATTATGTGCTCATTTTTTTCTCTGTTAATTTTACATTGTCAGAATCATTCAGTATTTAATGATACTGCACTCACATGCAACTTCATATTGAACTCGCATGTGCCCATTAATGTATTAAGAACTACTTTGTAAACAAATCATGTACAACCTCATATTAGAAGTTGTTTCATGGACTGCCACATACCAGCTGCTTTGCCACATTCCGCGTTAACATTTTTGATACACTGTTTCGAATGTGGGCAGGCAATAGTTGCCAAATTTCATAAAATTGCTGGGTTCCTACAAATAACATGCAAGTGACAAGGCATAAACTGTCCTCTTTAGCTGGTATTAAGAATGGCTAAAAAAATAATTAGTTTTGCATCCTGAATTTCCTCAAAATGTACTTTTAAGTTATGCAAATCTGAATTACATGAGCCATGTCATGGGTTCTCAAGCTTGATTACACATTTCAAAACTGTACCGTAATTTCAACTTTATTTCAAGTGCAATTACATCCTCCTTACTGCAATCAAAATGAGAGAAATATTTATATTCCATAGCGTCTTTTTTGATAGCTGCAATTGAAATACTTCACATTTTGCCCAAATAATGATTTAAAACATTCAATGACAGAACAGAAACACACTCGCAGATGTCAATATACTTCTCCCTCACTGCTTCAATCAATGTATTTCATGTTAAATTGGCACAAATAAGTCCAGTCCATAATCACAACATTTTGTCGAATCGACAAAAATGCTAAAATCTATTCATTCCATAACAAATGGAGTTGTTGCAATGCACATTCATTCACAATGTGACTCCAAATTTCAATTTTAAGTAGACCAAAACACCATTCTTTTGAATGTCATGTCTAGCGCGCAGCTATTTTCAATCTGGACGGAATTATGTGCATATTAATAATGTTGTTGCTGTGCAATGATGAATCTGCGATTGTGTATTTAGTTTGGAATATGGCATACACTCAGTTACATTGTTTCTTGGGGGACCTAAGTAGTCTAAAGCACTCTCCATTAATGATCACTGCCAACTCATCTCTGTCTGCATGGGTTCGAGTCTCAGATTCGGTCGATGTGGGTATGTGAGAAAGTTTGCCAGTAGCTTCTCATGGGTCGGTGGTTCTTTCTGGGAGTTTTCCTGAATTCTTCCTCCACCATTAATATTGGCCACCATGTATAGCTTATAATATAGTGTGCTAAAAAATGGTATTAAAGCCTACAACAACAACAACACTGTTTCTTGTAGTGTATTTTGTTTATAATTAAGCTTTAGGTAGAATAATATGTACATATAATGTTATCATATTATCCAAAATGCATTTATGAAAAGCAAATAAAATAAGCAATATACATGTACCGGTACATCTAATTCATGTAAAAAAAAAAAAAAATTTGATGAAACAAAACTTAAGATCTATCCTAAATATACATTTACAATATTTTAATCCTCCTTATCCCTTTTCTTTGGTGTTCCCATCAATTGTTCAAGGGGATTATTTTTATTGTAACATCTGTTTTAGTTAAAGTTACAGTTCTTCTCCAAAGCTAGAAAGGAAGAGGAATGCAATTTATGTAACCATCAAGTAAAACAAATGAAAGAGCTAGATTAGTCTTTTCAAAAGAGTAGGTTCTTTTGTTCCATCCCACTCCCCACTGCAAAAGTTTTTTTTTTCTTCATTCTCCCAAAAAGTACAATCATGGACTCATTCAAGGCCACTTGGCCCAGCTGGCGCCAATGGAAATGTACTCTAAATAGCTAACATATTACAAACCTTTGAAGACACTAGTATAATCTTAAGAATACAAATGACTAGTCTCTTACAATGTCTGTTTGTCATTCTTTATGAGAAGGAAATATTCATGTGCTTTATAATGAGGAACAGATTTACCAAACAGTTATCAGGTGAAAAAAAAGCCTCTCTGAGTGTACTTTTGAGAAGCAGTCTCTGTCATTCTCTGTGAAATGTATCTGTTCTCAAGTGTGTGTGTGTGTGTGTGTGTGTGTGTGTGTGTGTGTGTGTGTGTGTGTGCGTGCGTGCGTGCGTGCGTGCGTGCGTGCGTGCGTGCGTGTGTGTGTGTGTAGATATTTATATTCAATTATAGTTTGGTAATTTTATCCTCCATGAGTATTTGTATAACAGTACTAGATCTTGTCTAAACTCATTTCATTGTCTACCTAACTTTATTTTGGTAAACAAATAATACATCCTTAATATTTTCATTTTAGTGACAGATTTTATCTTGTAAACAGCCCCAAATACTCTAGAATGGACATTTCCACTAAAGGACACACTATATTCAGTAATTCCTAATTGAGACCCAGGTCAGGTAGAGAGGGGTTTACAGTTTTTATTTACTTGAGAAATTACTCATTCCTGCAATACTATCTGAAGCAGAAATAATTTATATTGATGTGTTCAGGTTTTGATTTGGGTTGATTATTCAATCGTTATTCTCTAGAAAAAGAAAAGTGCTCTTCATTAATATGCTGTATTCTTGAAAACAAACATTTCAAACAATAGTGAAATCAGCCCAAAACAATTTTTGGATTATATTATTCTAAGAAATCAAAAGACTGTTGACACATATCCATATCACAGGCTATTAAAGGCACATCAACACATTCAGTGTTGGGTCTTATTTCAAAACACCAATCGAATTTAATATGAAATTTATTCATTAGGACTGGTGATAGATTATTTTGACTATTTGGGATTCCATTCACAATACATATAATACAAATATATTGGCCCTTTCATTTATGTATACAGTGCAACAGTACTATGTATGCAAGTGTACTGATAAAAACTGAAATGTGTTGCCATGGCTAAATAAATCTGCTTAAAATTAAATCTCATATTAAAACCAATATACTGAATTTCCTTGTCTCAGTTATAGAAATAAATGTTTCACAGTAATATCCCAGTACTGATTTTTATACATCCTGTATGGGCCACCATGAGGTTTGTGGTCCTGAACTATCAAGAAATCAGACAATATCATAATTCAGCTCAAGTAGAAATAACATATATTATATTCTAATTCAAATCTCCTGCCTTTGTACTTTTAACTCTTTATTACACATCATTCTGGAGGTTAACTTAATTAAATTAATTCAAAAATTTGGCATCACTTTCAAGTTTGCTTCTTGTGCCATAATAATATTCTTGACCACTGACTCATTTTCTTTTGATTTTAATTATATGATAAGCTTCTTTTATCAACAATCTTTTGACTTCTTGAAATATGCTTGAGAAACAAGTCCAGTGAATAGCAGCACCTCATGACATTGCCCAGTCTAATACAGTATATTTGGTATATATGCGTTTCTCTTCATTAGGGATTTTAGTAAAGGAGAACATTACTGCTTTATTTTTTGTGCACAATTCATGATAATATGCCACATCAAATACATCATTTTGGCTTGAACAAAATCATACACAACAGTACAATTCGCCATTTATAGCCAGTCTGCTTGTTCAAGACCAATGTCACACATATAACATCAAACATTAATTTTAATAGTGAGTTTCAGCAATTTGGCTTAAGTTATTTTTAAATGAGAAACAGATTATTTAATTACAAGATTCTCAAACAGCAAGCAAATATAGTTACATTTTAAAGATTTTTCTCAATAACTGACCTGTAAGGTCCAATGAGAATAAATAGTGTATATATTCCTTTTTAAAAAAATGTTTTCATTTTTTTTTCCTATTCATTTCTTCTGCCATGTTTCACCAAATGAAAGTCTCGCAAACTAGTCTCTTGTTAATGACATTCTGTCTTTTACATTGAGAAACTAAATTTTATACCAGTCTAAAGCATTTTCAAACTGCTAATAAAGCTGATGTTATAAACAATGCCACAGCCAGCACAGCAAACTGTTTGACTACAAGATGGACACATTTTGAAATGTCATTGAAGTCATTTTGCATTTTGTGGGCATTTTTAAATAAGCTGAGACTATCATAAAGATGGTGATAGGAAACTCCTTACCAAATATCATCCATAACATTTTGATATGCAAATGAGGATACAGTTTCAAAAAGGAACCACTGGGATTTTAACGCTTTCAAAGGCAAGACAGGCTTGTTTAAAGACACTTATTTTGTACACTACACTAATTCATTCTTTTATGGACTCTTCTGAGTTATATATTTTGAAAATGATGAGTAAAATTAGAATTGACATTTTATATAATTTTGCTTTTATCAACACTTTTGGCAAAACACTTTACAACTTAAGTATTTACATTTCTTGCATATTCAGAAAATACACTGCTACGAAAAAAAAAAATTTAAAGTGAAGGATAATTTTTCATTTTAGAAAAAGCATTGGTGTTTTAAAAAAATACAATATATGAAGGGTATTTTTCTCACATTAGAAAATACATTTGATGTTAAAAGAAAGTCTAAGATCTGAGACCACATTTCTCATGTGGGTAGAAATATATCTTTTCAATGAAGACATTTTATTAAAATATTAGAATGAAAGAGAAGAATTTAAATTTTCTCTGGTATAACTTAACTACGATTTAGAATTTTAATTCTGAATTGGAGCTGTAAAAGATATAGACTTTTCAATGGAACAACTTCATGGCTAACGACAACCTCTAACCAGGTTAAGCACATCTGACATTAATAGCTTAAGAGCACAGTAAACCCTTTCTATTCCTTTGATCTCTGGCAAAACAGACAGCTAGCAACCTCATTTGCAAATCAAAACAGAATAGTATTATCTAGAGTTTCCCTCTAAATATTTTAGTACCTCAAATAAAGATTATAATTAGACAACAGCAGCAGCAGATCTGCTGAGACATGTTATAAATGTTATTTATTTTAAATTTTTTTTGCTAATTAATTGAATTATGATAACATCAAATACAGGCATTTCTGTAAAAGAAGTATATAATTTACAAATTCAAACTGCTGTAACTTCAACATTTTTCAGCTGTTTTTCTTAAACGGAAATTTTTAGTATACAATTCACATAGTGTACAGGTCCACATAAAATACTTTGAATTTATACATGTTTATGCCAATGAGTTGGGTATGGTTATCTGTTTTCCAGTGGTCTGTCAGTTGCATACAAAAATCTATCAGCTGATGCCCAATCTATCATGTCAGTGGTCTACTGGAATTACTGTTAAGCTCCATACTACAGACACATGTCAAAAGGTCAGTTACATGAGACTTACTTTGTAAAGAAACGTGACTTGAATGCAGTTACAGCACATTTCATATTTTTATGGCCTACACTGTCTGGTTTCCATCTATTTTACTGACCACATAGTGCATTCAAGTACATACTCAAAACCTAAACACAGACAAATTTACATTTATTTTAACCTACAACATGATAAACCTGAAGTGGAAATGGCTGAGATACTAACACCTGCTGAAATGACCTTGTAAAGTGCACATAGACTTTATTCACCACTAGTACAGTTGCACAAACTCCAGTTCCAAACCCTATGCAGCTCAATAGCTTGTTGCTATCTCTCAGTTTGACACAATTATTGGCAAGTCTTTTCCATTTCACATGACAATGGGAAACATACTAATATTGGCATATGATGTCCAATAAACATAATTGTGTCCTTTCCAGATTTTATTCACAAGAATCTGAATACTCCCTTTTATTCTTCAGTGTTAATTATTAACACTTTTCTAGAAGCTTATGTCCCCTTTCGTCTTTAACATGGATAGCTTTTTGGACACCATTTTAAAAAATTCTATAATTAATAGTTTGATCGTGCAGACGCTTCACATGAACAAATAGGTGCAGTTTAAAATGTCCAGGGTACTGCTGTAAAGTTAGTCTGTTTCCTTGACTAATTTCACTAATTCTAAGATTTAACCTTGATGCAAATAAAACATGGATGAACTAATTATCCAGACTTTTGGCAGTGATAATTTTTCCTGTAGTTTGTGCTAGTATGCCATAAGTTTGTATTTTACGAGAAATTTTCATAAAACCTATGCCAGAATCATAAGAGCTGGCAGGTCTGTAACTTATGGTGAAAATCCCATGCTAATACAGTATAAATATCGAAAATCCCATGCTAATACAGTATAAATATCATCATTCAGGAGAAGTAGCAATAACAATATTTTCAAGATGGCTACAATATATCTTGGACCTCACGCTGGCACCATTTTCATTTAGGATCATCTTGATATCAGTCTTTCAGTGAAAACTCCAAATCAATATGACCATCCATGTAGAAATGGCCTCAAACAGGCCCACTAGACATCACAAGAAGTCATTTAACGAAAAGCCAGTATTGATATGGCAATGAAAGAAGTGGCAGAAACAAGATTTTCAAGATGGCAGCCATGGTGATCATATTGGATGTCTGAGAAGCACCATTTTCATTCAAGATGAACTAGACCAAGGGATGAATGTTTGTGTAAAGCTTAATCATAATCCTCCAGGTTGTTTAGGAGGATTAACTAAAACAAACTTCTGCTAATGGACTATCAGGTGACAAACAGACAAGAGACTAACTCATAAGGTCTTCTGATCTATGATTAGCAGAGCTTTTTTCGTTTGATTTGGATTTTTATTGTAGCTTTTAAAAAATTAAGTCATATCCCTACAATGTCTGCAGTGAGGCAGTTTATAGTGATGTCTAGCACTGGGGCATCATGCCACAGACATGTAGCATGACACCAGGCTGACCAGTCCTAACACTAACCTCTTAATGCTGAGCCCCAAGCGAGGCAGCTGTTAGTACCATTTTTGTAAGTCTTTGGTATCAATCTGCTGGGGTTTGAACCCACAACCTCCAGCTCTGCAGAGGATGCTCTAACCACTAGACCACTGGAGCTAAAACTGAATTATCTTGCTGTTTGCATATCAGTCTGTCTCATTTCTGTAAATGTGCAGGGTCAAATCAATTTTCATTTTACAATACAAGACCAGAAATGTATTGACCCTATGATACAAATGAACTTTAAAAAATAACAAAAGTAAATCCTTGTCATTTTCTAAATTTGATGACAACATCCAACAAAGTGCATAAGAAATCATTAAAGGGGGAGACTGATCACAATGGTAAGTGAAGAAAATCAGAAGATGACACACACATTCTTGCACAACATGCACCTGGTATAAATTAACTATAAAATAATAAATAGCATAATTAACTTTAAAACAATTACAATTTATAAATAAATTATAACCTTTATGTTACAGTGATTCAATCCATTTAAATAATATTTTGTCAAGCTGATTCATTAACTGAATGAAATGTTTACTTATCAAATGTGTGCAACAGTGTTTGCTTAACAAAATGTGTGTAACTGAATATTTACTAAAGGAAATGTTATAGTTGCATGTTCATTTAATTAAATGTTTGTAAGTTTACTTTTTTCATTATACTCATTTCCCTTCATTAATACTGAGCATAAATCTTGACAAATGGTTTGATGTGCTATATATACTTTATACATACCAAGAAATGGAATTGTCTCCCCTGTTTCAAACAAGATATAGTGATGTAATATAAATTATGCTATCTATAGGGTCAGAACTTTGCAGCTTGAAAACAAATTTTGTATCGTTTTCTTCTGAAGTTTGTAAATATATATTCAAAAATCTTGATAGAGGTATGCGCATAAAAACAGTGTAAACAATAAGTACTAAAAAAAAAAAAAAAAGGCCCAGCTACTATTCCTATTACTTCAAACTATTACAACAACTGTGGTTTCTAGTGATCAAATGCAGTATACCACACAGACTGTGCTTTCAGCAACAGAGTAGTTTCTAGTGATCAAATGCAGCATACCACACAGACTGCTTATAGCAACAGTGGTTTCTAGTGATCAAACACATAATACCATGCAGACTGTGCTTGAAGCAAAAGAATAATTTACAGTCATAGAATGAATCTAACCACGCAGACTGTGCTTAAAACAAAAGAGCAATTTACAGTCATCAAATGAATCAATCCACATAGAATATGCTTAAATCAACTGAGTAACTTACAGTCATCAAATGAATCAAACTACACAGACTGTGCTTAATGCAACAGAGTAATTTAGTCATCAAATGAATCTAACCACACGGACTGCACTTACAGCTAGACAACTTCAGATTAAATGCTTAAACTTAAAAGATTTACAAATTTTAATGCATTCTAGAGTTTGGACAGGTAACATTAAAGGCAGTCCTGAAAAAGAACACTCACCCATTAGTGTCAAACCCCACCCCCAATTATTTAACTTGTCACAGACTAGTAGGGTTGTCTCTTATCTATGCCTTCTTACCATTATAGCAAAGGGCTTTTCAGACAGGATGAGGTGTATCAGATGTCATTAACATTTACTGCCATTTTTTGTCATATTGCCTTTTACTTCACCTACAATACTGACCTCTCCATGGCTTATATTAGGTATATGATGACTTAGACCCTGAGAGTACCAGGATTCTACCTCAAGACAATCAATGATCTTGGCATTCCTGCCAAAACCAGCATTTCTTACAATTACAAATCATGCCTGCAATAAATTCTGTCATGAAAGAACTCATCTTTGTACAATTACAAGCATTTATCCAGAAACGCTGACATGTCAAAATGCAATAAAACTTGAAACACTGAACAACTAACTCTGCTTCTGACCTTAAATTTCTTAATATCTCTATTCCTCGAGATTTTCATGTCCTCTGATACACCTGAGTGTAAAATCTGAAGACATGCTAACAAGAGAAAGATAACCAAAGAGCAGCATTCCATATTTTGGCATACAAAATGTCTGACACAACAGCATTCTCTGACTTTTGCTGAAATCTGACCTTTTACTATGTCCCATGGAGACCATGTATCTAGTCATCACTAATGACTTTTTACTATGTCCCATGGAGACCATGTATCTAGTCATCACTAATGACTTTTTACTATGTCCCATGGAGACCAAGTATCTAATCACTAATGACTTTTTACTATGTCCCATGGAGACCATGTATCTAGTCATCACTAATGACTTTTTACTATGTCCCATGGAGACCATGTATCTAGTCATCACTAATGACTTTTTACTATGTCCCATGGAGACCATGTATCTAGTCATCACTAATGACTTTTTACTATGTCCCATGGAAACCATGTATCAAGAGTCATCACTAATGACTTGAACAAAAATGAGAAAAATTAAAACAAAGGTGATTCAAAATGAAACTTGCTTATACAAGAGTCAGGCTTATACAATTTAACTAATATTCAAAGGTAATAATCTGCAATCAATGAATAGGATTTGACTGTATTTGGAGCTTGCCTATGACAGTGAAGTATCCTTAATGCTACAAGAGGGTCACATTAACCTCAGCACATGCATTAAAAGTGACATCATACCTTAACTGAACAAAGTACTGCCTCAGGACATAAAGCAGTAGAATTAGTAGTTACAGTAGACATAAGTCAGACAGTTACAAAGACAAAGATGAATCACCTTTGTCACCTTAAGCAGACAAGTTAGCACAGGAACCTCCTAATTAATTCTCATTTTATCAGCCACGACTGATTTGTAGCCCTCTAATCAAAGTTTAAAAATTCCATCTCCTGTTTTCAAACCTTCAACAAAATTCCTGGATCCCATGACATATACTTTCTGTGTCCATACCTGTAGTGCCATCTAGTTATAAGTATAAACTTAATAATTTAGACTTGTGTGTTCCACATACAGCATCAAAGCAAAGGAGTTCGAAGTGTCTTGGCAAAGAATCCTCATGGAACAATTCAGAACAGATATGTAACAAAACATGATAACTGTGATAAGCAGTAACACATTGGGTGAGATGCTCAAAAATTTGGCAAATTACATTCAATATTTATATAAATGTTTTCAAAACATGAGATGGTAAATATCTCATTTATCAATACATGAGATAGTAAATATCTCAGTCATCAATATAGGAGATGCTAAATATCTCAGTTATCAAAATAAAGATGCTAAATATCTCAGTTATCAAAATATGATATGGTCAATATCTCAATTATCAATATATGAGATGATAAATATATAAGTTATAAAAACATGAAATGGTATTACCTCAGTTATCACTGTATGAGATGATAAATATCTCAGTTATCAAAATATCAGATAGTAAATAGAACTGATTAATTTTATCAGACTGCTGTTGTACAAGACTGCTGTTAATTTTGTTTCAAATTTGTGGTGCAAGATAAAATACAATCATTAAGTTACCAGAATGTTGCCTCTTTTTGAGGTGGCTTGAATTTGAAATATGTTGGGTATCTTACTGAGGAAGTTTGAAATATGTTCTGTATCTTATTGTTGGAGTTTAAAATATGATGACTTTCTTATTAAGGTACTTTGAAATATTGTGGTTTACCATAAAGCCCGTTGTCAAATATACTATTATTGTGTAGAAACATTAAAGCCCTTTGCTAATACACTAACTATCTGTACAAACAACAGGGCAAATGCCAATACACCATCATTTTGTGCAAACAGATAGGCATGCTGTCAATACACTAACCTGTTGCAGAAAAAATAAGGCCATTTACTAAAACAAAAACCTTACATGAAGACAATAGGAATCTCTGCTAATACACATTATTAAATATTACATTTTGCAATCCACCTAACCAATAAAGTAAAGAAATTCACAAGTACCGTGTTTATCGCATATGTTGGAACACAAAAAAATAATTATTTTTTTTTGTGTCCCAGAACTTATGGTGAACTTTTTTAAAACCTACATCATGTGTCCCAAGACTTAGGAAATTAAAAACATTATGTTCAATTTGCCCCCTGACACCCCCCCCCCCCCCCCGGCCACATCGCATGTTACAATAAAATAGATAAATAAAATGCGTATTTGATAATAAAATGGAAGAAACTAACCTTGTACTGTTATTATTTATTTACATTTTTGGTCAACATTAGCATTTTTTTAAAGCAAAAAATATATTCACAAACTCCGTATGAGTAGCGCATGAATCCATAGTATAATAGCTTTCGTCAGACAACAAAACAAATTAGTCATTGACGTGAATATTGAGAAACGAATCATGTTTAGTTGTCCTCAAAGGTTTGAATGTTATGAAAATGAAAACTGGATCCTGTAAAATCACATATGAATGAGATAGAGAAAGAAAGAGTGAGAATTATCAGCCCCATTGGTCGAAAGCAACTGACATTTACGCGTAATATGGTGTACAGTACAAAATAACCAAGAGTGTATTATATCCAGGGTATCAATATGACAATATCTCGCAAACTAAAATCATTATTAGAAATACATTCACTGTGAGTACAAATGACAATCTTTTTGATTCCATGGGTTACAATAAGTATTATTAAAGCAAGTTAATGCTGTGTATACTATTTACACCGAATAACTCAAAACCAGTTTGTGTCAATTATGACTACAAATGGCATATAAATGAAAGCCCAGGTGTTGAATAAACACACCTTGTAACAGCCATAAACTCATTGTTTGAACTTACTTGCAGGATATCAATTACAAAGGTTAATTTATTACAAAGCAAGCCGACCCCGGAAGCAGACGTTAGTTTCCTATTAGCGTGGAGATTTTTTTAACTATGCATATGTATACAAAGTTGGCCGACATGGGGAAGCCAACTTTTATTTCTTTCTACCAGTTTTCACTAGAATTTTGAAAATAAATAGAAACAATGGGACACTTTGAAATAATAACTTCTCACACATTTACACAAAAAGTGATTGCCCGCAGTCATTGTTATCGCGTACATAGCATAAATAAAGGGGAATAAAAATAAAACAAAATAAACCACATTATAGATCTCCGCTATTATGGATAAGTTTGTTGTGCGATACTCAAGTAGTGAAGAGGCCTTGCATCGTGTATGGAAAGAAAATGTGTTGCCTAAAGCTTCACCTAAGAGACCCATAGGTCGACCAAAAAAGCGTGCTAGAGAAGAGGAGTGTGATGTAAAAGAAAATGAACTAGCTGCAAAAAGACACAAAATTGGAGACCCCATTCCGGAGAGAGATGATGCCTACAAAAATTATGATGTCAGGCGAGGGCATTACAAACGTTTTACATTAAAGCAAAAAGAAGAAGTTGTAAATTTCTCAAAACTGAATTGAATTCGAGTAACAGCAAGACATTTCAAAATCCCCAAATCAACCATTGCAAATTGGTCAAAAATAGATTTTTTTCAGCAGCTGAATGATTGGGGACATTTAGCAAGGAGTGGGAGACCAGTATCTTATGGCAATGAGTTAGATGGAAAAATTGCAAAGTGGGTTCTCATTTAACGCGATCTGCAGATACCTGTTAGTGTGGACACTATATGCGCTTATGCCAAGGAACCTATGTCAAGTGAGCGTCCAGAAATTGAGTTTCAAGCCAGTAGGAACCAGGCAACAGGTTTATCGAAGCGACACAACCTCGTGCTTTGTTCACGTGCAACGATGGCCCAGCGTCTCCCAGAATATTTAGAGGAAAAAATAAAATTATTCCATGAATTTGTAAAGGCCAGAAAAGAAGAAGACAATTTCGAAGACAAGATAATTAACATGGAGTAAACTCCTATGTTCTTCGATCTCATTCCCAGACGAACTGTTGAAAAGAAAGGTGTTAAAAGTGTGAAAATTAAATATCTCAGCAGCAATCATGTTTTTTTCAGCAGCACTTGCATGCCAGATATCACTGCTGTGTAAATAAAAGATGTTCGGTTTCGGAATTAGTATGCTTATCAATCACTCTGTGCAGTCACTATCTACCGGTATATCTCTCGGTCTCTTTCTTTTTCTCACTCTCTGAATATATTTTTACGAAAAGTGAAAACAAACAACACTCACATTTTTCTTTTTTAAAGTTTTACTTAATAAAATATACATTTGAGTAAATTTTCTGACATGTAATTTTTGAATGATTTAAAAGATGTCCCACAACTTACGACTTGAAAAAATTTATGTGTCCCAGAATATACTGTGCACAAGAAAATTACTTTTAAAATAAATTTATGGTGTCCCAACAAATACGGTGTCCCAACATATACGGTAAATACGGTAGTTAAAATGAATATAAACAGAACACTATACCTTTTCAAAATTTTCTAAACATGTATCCATGTATCTTGAGATGCTAGACTGAGAGCCAAAACTCCCCTTGGTGTCAGAACTTGGGGTCAGACTGAGTAAACAACAGACCTTGGTGTCATAACTGGTAGGGTCAAATTCTAAATTGGGGGTCTCTAATGCAAAAATGAGGGCAAATGGAAACATTGATACAAGCATGCTCCAACATAAAGGAAGAAAAGACAAGATTGTAAATAACACAACTATGTTTAACAACAGAACCTTTGATTTATTATTTCTATGCAAGACTTTCAAGGTGCCATGAAACAATAATATTATTAAATCTTTCTAAGCAGGGTTACCATGAGTGCCATGAAGTACCAACAATTTAACTCTTTTAATGTAAGGCTTTAAAGGGTACCATGAAGTACCAATAATTTTGAATCTTTTAATGTAAGGCTTTCAAGGGTGCCATGAAACATCAAAAATTTTAACTCTTTTAATGTAAGGCTTTCAAGGATGCCATGAAACATCAATAATTTTAACTCTTTTAATGTAAGGCTTTCAAGGGTGTCATGAAACACCAATAATTTTAACTCTTCTAATGTAAGGCTTTAAAGGGTACCATGAAGTACCAATAATTTTAACTCTTTTAATGTAAGGCTTTCAAGGGTGCCATGAAACATCAATAATTTTAACTCTTTTAATGTAAGGCTTTCAAGGGTGCCATGAAACATCAATAATTTTAACTCTTTTAATGTAAGGCTTTCAAGGGTGCCATTAAACATCAATAATTTTTAACTCTTTAAATGTAAGGCTTTCAAGGGTGACATGAAACACCAATAATTTTAACTCTTTTTTTTTTAATGTAAGGCTTTCAAGGGTGACATGAAACATTAATATGATCAATTCTTTGTATAACTTTAAGTGTGTCATTAAACACTATTACAATTATTCCTTTCTATGCATGACATTTAGGGTGCCATGAAACACTAAAATGATTATTACTTTCTAAATAGAACTATCAAGTGTGCCATGAAACACTAATACTATTAAATCATTCTAAGTAAGACAATCAAGAATGCCATGAAACAGTAATATCATTAACTCTTTCTAAGTAAGACCATCAAGAATACCATGAAATACTAATATATTTAAATGAAACACCAATATTATGAACTCTTTCTATATCTTTCAAGGGTTCCATGAAACACAAATCCATCTATTCGTTTCTAAATTGGACTGCCAAGAGTACCATGAAACACTAATATTATTAACTCTAAATAGGAATATCAAGAGTGCCATGAAATACTAATATTATAACTCATTCTATGTAGGACTATCAAGAGTACAAATATTATTAACTCATTCTATGTAGGACTATCAAGAGAAACATGAAATACTAATATTATTGACTCATTTCATGTAGGACTATCAAGAGTACCATGAAAGACTAATATTATTAACTCATTCTATGTAGGACTATCAAGAGTACCATGAAATACTAATATTATTAACTCATTATATGTAGGACTATCAAGAGTGCCATGAAATACTAATATTATTAACTCATTCTATGTAGGATTATCACGAGTATCATGAAATACTAATATTATTAACTCATTCTATGTAGGACTATCAAGAGTAACATGAAATACTAATATTATTACTCATTTTATGTAGGACTATCAAGAGTACCATGAAAGACTAATATTATTAACTCATTCTATGTAGGACTATCAAGAGTGCCATGAAATACTAATATTATTAATTCTTTCTATGTAGGACTATCAAGAGTGCCATGAAATACTAATATTATTAACTCATTCTATGTAGGACTATCAAGAGTACCATGAAAGACTAATATTATTAACTCATTCTATGTAGGACTATCAAGAGTACCATGAAATACTAATATTATTAACTCATTCTATGTAGGACTATCAAGAGCACCATGAAATACTAATATTATTAACTCATTCTATGTAGGACTATCAAGAGTACAAATATTATTAACTCATTCTATGTAGGACTATCAAGAGTAACATGAAATACTAATATTATTGACTCATTTCATGTAGGACTATCAAGAGTACCATGAAAGACTAATATTATTAACTCATTCTATGTAGGACTATCAAGAGTACCATGAAATACTAATATTATTAATTCTTTCTATGTAGGACTATCAAGAGTGCCATGAAATACTAATATTATTAACTCATTCTATGTAGGACTATCAAGAGTACCATGAAATACTAATATTATTAACTCATTCTATGTAGGACTATCAAGAGTACCATGAAATACTAATATTATTAACTCATTATATGTAGGACTATCAAGAGTGCCATGAAATACTAATATTATTAACTCATTCTATGTAGGATTATCACGAGTATCATGAAATACTAATATTATTAACTCATTCTATGTAGGACTATCAAGAGTAACATGAAATACTAATATTATTACTCATTTTATGTAGGACTATCAAGAGTACCATGAAAGACTAATATTATTAACTCATTCTATGTAGGACTATCAAGAGTGCCATGAAATACTAATATTATTAATTCTTTCTATGTAGGACTATCAAGAGTGCCATGAAATACTAATATTATTAACTCATTCTATGTAGGACTATCAAGAGTACCATGAAAGACTAATATTATTAACTCATTCTATGTAGGACTATCAAGAGTACCATGAAATACTAATATTATTAACTCATGCTATGTAGGACTATCAAGAGTACCATGAAATACTAATATTATTAACTCATTCTATGTAGGACTATCAAGAGTACCATGAAATACTAATATTATTAACTCATTCAATGTAGGACTATTAAGTGTGCCATGAAATACTAATATTATTAACTCATTCTATGTAGGACTATCAAGAGTACCATGAAATACTAATATTATTAACTTATTCTATGTAGGAAAATTAAGAATGCCATGAAATAATCATCAACTATTTCTATGCAATAAATTTGAAGGTGCCAATAACACTAATATTGTTAATTCTTTCTATGCAGGACTTTATAGGTGCTATGAACCTCACTGGTGTAAATTTTACGTAAAATTTACTAATAAAATGTTGTAAGTGAAGACTAAACTTTAAGAATAATGTGGGTGAAATTGGGACCAGATCTCACTGAGTGTGTTCAAATCTGAGATAATGTTTGGTGAAAACTCACAGACGAACTCTATGAAAAAATCACATGTATAATGATTTTATCCTGCTATAAGCTCATGTAGACTGGTAATACCACATTGGAAAAACTTACCCTGCAGGGTAAGCAAAAGTCCCAGTATTTGGATCACAGGCTAGGGCAGCATTACTCTGTGTTGTCAGACCAAGGACTCGCTCTAAAGTTACCTGAAATATAAACACAAGCATTGTCAGTGTTTAACCTAGGATCCCATGGGTAAAGAACACTGTCCTCCTGGATTTATGAAACAAAAAATGTCAAAGGGACAAATAAAATTACTACATGGTACTTAAAAGCATCAAGATAATCTTATCTGATTGCCACTTTGCTATCTACACTCACTGTCATATTTTCTTTGTATATTTGTTTTCTGTAATAAATGTTTTATCAAGTAATATATATAAAAAATTACATACTGGAATACCTTTAAAAACTGCATTTCTGAATTTTCCATTTTACAGCTGTCCTCTAATTTAACTCAGTGTTTATTCATTATCTACTGGTATTTATTATCATTTCCCTTTTTCTTCATCTTGTAATTTTTAAAAGTATCAAGTCATCCATTAAATACCAAACTACACATTTCATAGTGTTCTAAACAATTAAATTTAATCACCATTTATCATTAATTATACGGTACCTCAAAAGTAAGTTGCACTAGTGAAGAGACTATGTATTGCAAATTGGCAGCTAACCACACACACTGAATGTTTTGGTTACCAGCTATCATTTTAAAATAAAAATTGTCATACAAATTGTTTTAACCATTTTTAACAAATTCTACCACTGCATGTACAATAGACATGTGGACAGGTACACACAAAGAGAAAAAATACAGCAGCTGGACTTTTCCTGGCAATCAAATTTGTCCTTGGGGCATATAGGAGTCAGGATTTGGCAAGATAACGCAAGATGTTGCTGGAAACCCACATCCCACATTCAACATGCATATTGCATCTTAACTTCAAAAAGAGTTACAACAAAGCTAATTGAGAAAAAGATGTACATTGCAATGCAATGTCTTTGTACCTATGCTGCACAAAATGTCAAATTCTAGTTTCCAGCAACTGCAAGGCTACAAGTACTGTGATTAATGACCTAAAGTGAGTATAAGATTTTGGTGGATTTTAAAAAATAGACATTGATATAAAATCTGTAACAAGCACAAGACAAAATTTTGCTGTTGTAAATTCACACTATGTACTTAGCAGTCCAAAGCAGATGTCCTCCACATTTTGTAAATTTCATGTTCAAGTCACACTATTCCTAAATCTGTTGCATGTGCCCAGTATAAATAATGGCTAGATTTCACACCTACCAATACAAACTAGATTAGGTGAAAATTCTTTCTCTACAGTTCATCCCTCAAGCTTCAAAAGATGTTAAAAATTGCCAATCAACCACTAGAATAAATGAACATTATATGAATATGGTTTTGTCCTTTTCTTTCATTGTTTGTGAAGTTAACTCCACTTTTCTGGACTGACAGACATGATGAAATGTGTTTTAGTCCCGAACACTATCTTCAAATAAAAGCCTGGTAAGTGGTACAAGTAAACTGTTATGAAAACATTTTATTTTCGCTTGATGTCCTCAGTTAAAAAAACATTTACTCAAAAGTATTATAACTCAAAATCAATATTCCAAATATCATCACAGAATCCAACCTTTTATAAAATATATTTTTAAGTGTTGTTTGTTTTAATACAAAACATTTCTAATACTATTTTATGGCAACGGAATTCATTGTAAACTATGAATTCAACATGAAGAAAAAAAACTGAATGCAGTTTTACATGGTAAGATCCAGCAAACTTTAAACCTTTGAAACATTTTCATATCAAGCATTTCTAAATCATGACAAAAACATGCAAAGAATAATTTGTATCTCTTACAAGTTAAAATTGTATGATTTGCCACAATACCAAATATGCATAAAAATGCATTTTAAATTTCTGTAAATCTGAACATGCAAAGCCATAGATTTTTAAATGAATTTCTGTTATTTGACCTCAAAGAGAGTATAAGTCTTATAGTGATACAGGTCATCATACCCCAAAGGATTGTAATAAGAAAATTCACATGGGAAAAATCTAAGTAGATAAGATTTTTATAACATCTATATTTGAAGAACTGATTGTCAATGCAGTATCCTTGCTTGGGTAAAAAAAAAAATATAGGTGAGTGTGATCAGACACCTTTCTTTTATATGCAAATTCATGACACTTTAATTTGTGACCTCTAAATCAGCCATTCCCAAACTTTTACTAAAATTTTTTAAAAGTTTTGATGCTCACGACCCCACCATTTGAAACATTTTGCCACCCTAAAAATAATTCTGGCAACCCTCATGACCAGGGGGTTGGGAACCACTGTGAGCATGGATTTTTGAAAAGCTTGCCAATACCTTCCATGGGTCACTGGTTCTTCCTGGGGAGTTTCCAGGTTATTCCTGTACCAATATATACTGGTTAGAATAAATAGTGTATGATATCATGTGCTTAAACCAACAACAAAAAATGACAGTCAACTTTACAAAATACACAAAACCAATGACAACTTTACATACTCTGGTGTCAAGCACAAGGTCAAAGACAAGCCTGATTATGGAACCCATGCACCCACATAATTTGGAGAATTTTATGGTGGGGAGTCAGGTTTAATTAGAAACAAAACAATGTAGGATGACTTCTTCCAGTTTAAGGACTTAGCCTGTAGTAAAATCAAAGGCAGGGATGAATCTGTATGTTACCAAGCATAGTGCTGGAGGTTTTCTAAACTTGCCTGCTGTAGCTGAAGTGTTGCTGGATGCAACTACATGTACCAGTATAATGTCAGTAGCTTGTATATTGCGCTTCTTATCAAATAATTGGACAAAGCGACATCAATGTTTAAAACAAGAGCTGTAACAAATTTGATAAAGATGAAGAAGGAAAGCCCTTCTAAACTTGCAGTGGAGAAGTTTGTTAAAGATTAAGAAAAAAGAGTGAATGTAGTAGTCAGTACTGCTTAAGGATGAAGAGCGAAAAACATGAATGTGCCCATCTGTTTTTTCTTCAGTGTCTTGACATATTTATTTATTTCAAATGGAAGTAAGCTCATTAAAAAAATTTACTTGGGAAAGAGACTTTAATATTTTCCTTGATTTATTCACACACAAAATTATGAAGCACAAGATCAAGTTGAGAATTGTTTTAATTGTTCACAATCACAATTAATAAATTATTACTGTTCTCAACTGCGTTAGATTTCTTACATAATAGATATCGGACACTGAATGCGCTCTATGTAATGTGGTAATAATGTCAAATATCTGACCAGTCTATACACTCTTTGTAATGTAGTAATAACATCAAATATCTGATTTCCAGTGACCTAGTGGTCAGAGTGTCCGTCTGGGATGCAGGAGGTTCAAACCCCGGGTAAGTAATAGAAAGACTTATAATAAAAATGGTGCTAGCAGCTGCCTCACTTGGTGCTCAACATTAAGAAGTTAGTGTTAGGACTTGTTAGCCTGGTCACATGATATTATGACTGAGTGGGACATGATGCTACATATCCACGGCATGATGCCCCAGTGCTAGACATCTCTATAAACTGTCACAATGCAGACTTCATAGCGATATGACTGAAATTTGTTAGAGCTACATTTAAAAAATAAATTAAAAAAACCCACTCGAAATGTTTTCAAGAATGAAGGGGGTCTTTAACTTTAAAAGCCCAGTTAAACCCTTATTGTAAACTTCAACCTCCTGTAGAACCAGATTTTCATCAAGTTTTAGTTTGATTTGGTTTGGCATTGTATGGAACTGTTGCCTGTAAAAGTTATATTGTATGAAGACAAGGAAAAGTACAGAACCTTGCCCAAGGACTCAACAGAGTAGCCAATCTTACCAAATCCACTGGCAGGAATCAAACCTGTATCCTTCTAGCCAGGGATTCAATGCCTTAACCAAAGAGGCACAGCAGATAACTTTGATAAAGGTTTATTCAAAATCTGCTCAAGCAAAATATTTAGTCATCCTAGACATGACTGAAACAGAAATTAATTAATTTGTTATATACAATTTACATATAACCCCTCAAAAATGGAAGAACTGAGCAATTTGTCAACCAATATATATAGTATTAGTTACTTCTTCTTCCAAACTGATGTTATCTTTCATCACTTTATTTCATACAAGGGACCCCAATTTGTTCATGCCAAAACCAAACAAATGGTACTGAATTGAGAGGGAAATATGAGATCATCTAATAATACAATAAAAATAAAAGCTAGAAAAAGGAATCGACCAATGCAGTCAATAAGTAAACAAATAAGTAAACTGAATGCTAGATAATCCCATTTACAATTATATTGAATATGACATGCTTATTCTCCAGGTAATGTCTTTTGTTATACAGGAAACAAAAGAGAAGTATGGTATCCACATTACATCGGTATTGTAGTATTGGCAGATCAAGATAAGACAAATGGCACTTTAAAAAAAAAACAGTGTAAATGTGTAGGGTAGTGGAAAAAGATTAAATGTAACTTTTAATAATTAAATTTTGCCAACTACTATTTAGCAAACTCGCCAAAGTTGCATTGGCCAGTTTCATGTGTGCTGAATTTAGAAATAAATACTCATTTTTCATATCTGAATATTCAGTGAATGTATCAGAAAAAATTTAATCATTCATTTCTTTTAATTAACCTCTCATATCCATTATTATTTCCTTTGTGTACTTTTCAATTTAATAATCTTCCCCCCCACCCCCATCACATCCCCCACCAAGCCATATAAAGAACAATGGAAACAGTCTTCTAACAATTATTGTTACCGTATGTGACGTTTAATTTTCCACCAACTGAATCCAATACACACATATGACATATAATGTCCTTTGTTTCAGAAATTACTTTTAGCGAGTTTCTCGTCTATAAAATGCTGCAAATGAAGCAAATCTATGACTGCCACTTGTCTATTCAAATATTCACAACAACTCTTATCCATTCATTTCAGTTCTAGCTAATTTATCTGTAAAGAAGAATGCAACATGCTTCAATCAGCTTTTTATTTTGTTCAACTGGAAATGCTGACTGCCCAGTTTTATGCTTCCATTGGCTTTTCCACTATTCAGGCTTTTCAACTGGAAATGCTGACTGACCAATTTTATGCTTCATGTTGTTCAACTAGAAATGCTGACTGTGCAGTTTAACACCAAATGTAAAATATTAATACAAAATATTATTGAAATAATTTTCTCAAAGTATATGATGAATATAACTGACAGGAAACATTTCCATTTATTCAACTGAGGATATATAAATATTAATTATAATTATGAAATCAAAATACAAAAATTAACCTTCATCATTTCTAAGTGGAATGGTACTGTAATCATATAATTAGTGTTAACAAATATGACCAGAGCAAATAAGATGCCTGTACTTTGATATCAAAATTATGGGTCACGGAACTGCATGGTTCTTGCTTTGAAAGGTCATTTACTCAGAAGACATAACTCCTATGCTAGCAACTGGACATGCCAATTTTTTTTCATTTAAAATGGATGACCTACAAACAATGCAGGCATCACCACACTTATTCCCTGATACATTTCCTTTTTTCCTGATTCTGATGAAATCCAGTCATAGCGACATCTATTGGATTTCACGAATTTCCTCCTTTAGTATGCAATGTCAACTAAACAAAAGCATGTAACAGTATTGCACTGTACATCAGCCAAATATGGTGAAGCCAATTGACTAGAAAAGGATCCATTTGTAAATTGAACATCAAAAGTATGACTACATACCAAAGAGAAGTCATTACAGGCATATTTGAGGGAAAGGATGTAGTTGAGCAAATCTGGACTGGCCATGAAAAACATTTGGACTGGCCATGGAAAACATTTGGACTGGCCATGGAAAACATTTGGACTGGCCATGGAAAACATCTGGACTGGCCATGGAAAACTGCATATTTATGAGTCAATTCCAACTGCATGATCACCTTGTCTTGATCATGTAGAAATAGTGTTCAAATTTAAACAACTTTATTTACTGCTGCATCCAATGAAATTCAGAAAGCACTTAAGTAACTGATCAGCCAAGGTATATTGGAACCTTGGGTAGTGAAAATGGGTGACCTTGAAAATGGGTGACCTTAAGAATTCCCGGTCCACTTACTTTTAGTAGCCTATGGGATAAAATGTTGCATTTGATTGTTGTTAGAAGCATTATCATTAATGACATTATGTTCTGAATGATGTGTCACTTTGTAATCTGTGGTCAGATCTCCATGTAAGACTGTAGATCTTATCTTAATCAGATTGTACATTAGTTATAAGTTTCTCATTATCTAGGCACTAAATTCAGGGATGTTTCTACCATTATCAAAACTCCTATACATACTACACTGTACATGAAATTCATAATTTTTGTGTGAAACAGTCAAATGGGAAATTATGAATTTTCATTGACATTATTAATTTACAACAATTTACAAAAATAAGATATTTGAACATTTAAGTGCTTTTTTTTAAAAATGTCTATATTAATTTTACTTTTTTGATCACTTGCTGCACTCAGTAAAAAGATTTTTGGGGTGGTAAACAGCATCTGATTTTTGATAAAGTTCTGATTTTGTTATACTTAAATGAGAGAAAAAAAGGAAACGACTTTGCATTGGAAATTGGGGCTGATTTTGTACCCCACAAAGGGCAGAGAAAATTTCCAAGCATGGAATTAACATACATACAAGCAAGTGTTCCTGAATTGCACATGATACAACCTTCCTTCGCCATGTGTAATGGACCTTTATGTTTTCACTTAATAGAACTTATTCTAACAAAACAATTCTGGATATGAAGCCAAACACATGCTCAACTATTTTGGTCATAAAAGTTTTTTGATGTGTTCTAAAAGGCATGGTTAATGTCATGATGCCCAAGAGACAGTCTGGTATTCTAAGCTTTTTATTCCATTCACACTGTACATATTTTTTTTAAAACTTCCTAACCTAAGAAAGAATACCCAATTTAATAATAATAATAATAATAATAATAATAATAATAATAATAATAATAATAATAATAATAGTAATAATGCTTTATTTATAGTGGGTGACTCATTAGTCAAGGACTATTCTCCCTTGAGGCCCTCTTATGGAGAGTATAACAATGCACGTTATATGAAGATAGTGATAAAATCTAAATTCCATTATCTATTAGAAACACATACATGCTCATGATATCTCTTCTTAAATTTTGTACTGAGAGCTGTAGGGCAGGTGTCGGCAAATTTTATTTGTAAAGGGCAACATTATAAATATTTTAGGCTTCGCAGACCAAAGACCAAGTTCAAGGATGTTTATATCAGTCACAAAAGTCACATAGGCCGCCACCAATCAGCTTGTGAATGTGAAGCTACAGTAGCACCCCATATGGTCTTTCTCGCACCTCCTCAGTTATAACGTCACAAAACTCGACAGTCTGCCATTTCATTATAGCGCATACTTTTAAAGAATTTGAAAATGTAAAATCCATGTTTAGCTTGCTGGCCATACAAAAAAATGCAGCAGGCCAGATTAGGCTCCAGGCAATAGGTTGCCAATACCTGCTGTAGAGTATGGATGGTTGCCTCAGTGATTACTATGGAATGTGCTTAATGAAAGTAAAGTTCTTTCTTGAGGATATATGAAACAAAGGACTAAGAAAATTAAATAATCCCCTTGTCCAAACCATTTTTGTGGGCTGATTGTTAAAAGGAACATTTTTCTCAACCAACAACAACCAATTTTCTCATGTTAACTACTTATTTCGTTGAAAAAGCATCAATTTCATCACTTTCAACATAGCCACTAACTCAAGTGTGCATATATCAATCAGGATGGCACATTCCATGCTATTACTCCACCATTCCACGCTATTACTCCATCAAAACAAGCGATATTACTCCACCAAAACAAGCACTATTATTCCACCAAAACAAGAGGAGGATAAGCAATCATGAATACATTATATGAACATAAATTCAAAACTAAATCAATGTCAGATACACTTCTGGGTTATCAGGCAAACAATATAACAACCCAATTCTACTTCTGTTTAATCTGTATATACTTATTCTCTTTTCCATGATAAAGTATTTGACTTTACATTTATTACAAGTTTGGAGCAACTCCATACATATTTATCAGCACATGGAGACTTCCTAAGTCTAAGCTGTTGGTAGCCAAGTTCAAGAATTCTGATAGCTCTTGTGCTCCAGACTGAGGAAAATATACTAAAGATGTATTTTGTCAAGTTTTTGCCCTGGCGAGCTAGATTATATCCCCCATTGTGGGGCCTCAATCTACATTACCTTCTACAACAGGTAAAAAAAAGAAACCTGTCCACTGTCTTTTTTATTGTTTCTCCTTCAGGCTATCCTAGCACTTGTATAGATAACAGAATCTTCATACTCCATCAATTTAATATATATATATATATATATATATATATATATATATATATATATATATATATATATATATATATATATATATATATATATATATATATATATATATATATATAAATGTGCATGCCTTTCTTAATCCATTCAGGTTAATTATTTATCTCTTATGACAGGAAAGTCTCTTCAATGTGGTATAGACAAAATTCATCAGACTAATCTTGTCAATATACATCTTCAAGTCATGCTTTAATATGCTGTAACTTCTGTTATCCATAACAACAAACTTTAACAGCCATAATTCTGTCTGCAGTTAGCATGCCAAGAAACAGGAAGCAACATTTCCAAAATGTTCAAAACATCCTACATATTAAAAAAAGCTTCAAAAACTTGTAAGACAAACAGACTAAAACAACGCAATGCAGCAATACATGAAGTGTGATGCATTACTTTTTCAACATGTCTGTATAATACATATTTTTACCAAGTACACACCTGAATATCCACATAATCCTGAACACATTTTTTATGAAGAATTATTTTACCTTAATATAAATAGCCAAAGTAAAGATGAGAATATAATTTGCAAGAAATAGCTAATTGATTCTGTACAAAGTTTATTTGCTTCATCTTAATTGTTTGCTAATAATGTACTCATTTCTACCCTAACCTCCTGATCCACATTTAATTAAAGGGTGTGGATTCAAACCATTGGAACAGGCCAGATTGGTTATATGGTGTATCCTTCAGCAAGACACTTTACTCCAATGGGGAGTCAAGGGTTAATAAATAACCTATGTTGACTGGCTGTAAAACAAAAAACATTCTTTTCATTATTTCCTCTCCTTTTTCTCCCCTTATTAAGATTTTTTTTTTTAATGGTTTAACGCCATTTTCCAGCACAATATAGGCTATACATGGCGGCCAGTATTAATGGTGGAGGAAGAAACCAGACAAAGCCCGGAAAGAACCACCGACCCACGAGAAGCTACTGGCAAGCTTTCTCACATAACTACATTTGCCGAATCTTAGACTCGAACACACGCAGACAGAGGTGAGATGGTAGTGATCCCCTTATTAAGATAAGTAAACAGAAAGCTTATGGCAAACACTTGAGTTTAAGTCATTTCAAAGTCAGAATTTTAAAAACTAATGAACTGTAGATGTATGCCTCTTATCTTCTTTGATTCTCTGCATCAATTCTCTATTCTATTCCTTTAAGTATCTCCTTCTTATTTTTTTAATAATTATGATACTTGTATTTCATTTCTATTTTCTTAATTTTTGCAAAGTATTCAGGTGACACCAATGCTGCAGACCTAATAACACAAACATAGAACATGACTTTCTCTCAAAGGGACTGATAATCTGCTGAATGAAAATGTAGAGCTGAATATTCTCAAAAGGAAGCTTCACCCAAAGATTCAAAAGAGGCTCATTTTGAGACTAATAGAATAATTGGATCTGTGTTTATAGATTTCAGGAAAGCTTTTGACATGGTGGATCTTAAAATCCTTTTGAAGAAACTGAAAATCTATAAATGTGATGAAAGCACAGTTAGATGGTTTAAATCATACTTAAGTTAGAAAACACATGTTTATATAAATAATGTTTTGTCCGAACCTGGAATAATCAGATATGGAGTTTCACAAGGCTCAATTCTAGGTCCTTTACTATTTACTTTATTTATTAATGACCATTCAGTTTTTACTAAGAGACTCAATATCATCTACCAATCTATATGCAGATTACACAACATTGTCAGACATCCAAAACACAAAGCATGAACTCAAACTTCCTTTATATAATACCCTAAACAAACTGAACAACTGATGCATATTCAATGGCATGGTGGAAAATACTGGTAAAATTAAAATATTACCTATCTCAATATGGCAAAAAAGGACAAATCTTGATAGTGATGAACTATGTCTGACACGGAAGGACACAAATTTGTAAATGATCTGTCATGATGGACTACTTGCTGTTTTGGTAGATAATAATCTATCATGGATTGATCATATCAAACATATCAGTAAAAAGGTCAATTCAAGTTTATGGCTTCTTAGTAGGATAAGACGTTTTCTCCATGAAAGGCACAACAAAGAATTTATAACAGTTAAATCCTTTTTAGATTAATGTAATACAGTATGGGGTAATTCAAATGATAAAAACAGAGCAAAGCTTGCATATCTTCAAAGAAGAACATTTCGGCTAATTTCAATCAGAAAGAAAGCAAGGAAAATTTAGCTGGTAAGTTAAAAATATTACATATTAAATACAGAATCCGTTTGAGAAAAGCCAAATTAATTTACAGGATATCCAATATTAGTGCTACTGAATATTTACAATTACTCTTCCAGTATAGGCTACCTGGCATTACTCTCCACCTGCGATCCATTCTACCAAACAGTATAAAATTCCCAAACCAAATAAGGAATTATTTTAAAAAGATTCCTATACTCTTAAACTCTGCACTGGAATAATATTCCAGCTGAGATTAGAAATGACCACTGTACTTCCTTCTTCCAAACCCAAAATATCCGGTGGCTTCAGGGATGCAGATAAATTCCTTTGTATGAGGGCCTCAAGGTAGATTAGTTCTAAGCTAATTGTGTTACCCTCTTTAAAAAAGTCATAATTATCATTATTATTATTAAGACACCAGATTCCATTTAGGCATTAGAGGCCCCCAGTCTCTGTATTTCCAAATGCCTGATAAGGTCTGCTAAGCAAGAATCTGTCCTGATGGCAGTCTTTTGAAAATTTTAGCATACTAGAAAGGGTTGCTCGATAGCCTTTGAGAGTAAAAACCAAGCACCAATTTTCTTCAAAGAGAAGAAAATCTACCAACGCACTCAAAGATGGACTGCTAGGACTGACATGTTTTCTAATACATCAAGCAATAAAAGGTTCTCCATTTTGCCTCATATATCTTACAGGCTGATCTTTTCCTGGACTGAATGATGCACTTGGCAACTTGGCCTGAAAATATCTTTGCAGCTATATATAGATCATTTAAGACGAGCTAATTGTGTAGGTGGAGAACCTGTGGGCTGTTGTGTAAGAGATTGCTCCTGCACTGCAACTGAAGCTCCCTCCTCTGAGCTAATGTCTTTGGATGGTCAACCAGCAGATCAAGAAGATTGCTAAACCACAACCACTAAGGGTCACAGAGGAGCAATCAAAATGAGCTGATAGTGAAGCACTAGATGTTGTGAAGGACCTGTGGGATCATCCTGAAGGGTGGGAAGGCATTTATGAACACATGGTTCTACTTTACGCTGAAGACATATGCTACCCAGGCCCTCTGGCCTGGGACTTGGGAAACATAAAAAGGGAGTATAACAAATGTGCAGTTTGTATGTCAGATTTCCTAATAATGTCATGCAAATATATTCTTCCCTCATATAGTGTCATGTAGACATGAATAATAAAGGCTTTCTTATGTAACAGAAGGCTATCACATAATGGAAGTTTGACATGCTACAGGTGTAATTAAGAACATAATGAATGTCTGTATATTACAATATATAGTTACATTGATGCCTAATTTGTCAACTATCATAGTCTATGATTAGCATGCCTAATTCTTGTAAATTCAGCTGCATTCCAACATGCAATGTCATTTCAGTACCAAATTCTTCAGTGTGGAGGTAATCCAGGAAGAACATCAAGAAAAGGGACGTGACAAGCATCTTGACTGGCTGAGTTTCCCTTAGCTACCGTATTTGCATATAAAGTTGTCTCCAATGAATGATCAGGGCTACTTTTTCAAACATTGAAAACTGATGCAGCAGTTGTCATAAAGACACTAAACTATGGTTATAGCAATTGCTTCAGGTATCAATGAAATCTAAGTAAACAACCCATAGCAATAATATTATAATTTATCCTGTTTTGGAACACAATTCAAATTAGCATTAATCTCCATCTAAAAAAGCATTCTAATTTTAAAACATATTAACTCTAATTATGGGTAAATGTCCCAAAGCAAATATGTAACTTTGGAATATTGGAAATTAAAGTAAGGTAAATATCTAACTGCGATACACCAGGAAGGGATGTTTTATGATGAATAAATTGCATTGAAAAGTAGTCATTGTAAAGCCCACATACCCTTCCTTAATATCAGTTACATGTCAGTACCCACAGATTGGTAAACTATAAACATGCATGGTATGATTGCATTGTGGATCCAATGTTTGTGTAAATAAATCTATTACATTTTTATTCATCCTGACTTTAGTTTTCTTTTGGTCAAGTGCTAGGCTGGAACAAAATATTTCATTTCATAAAAACTGTGACCTTCAGGTGATAAAGGAAAAGTTTCAGGAGCTTCTTGTTGTTCCGTAAGGGGAACCCACCTACACTACGCTGGGTAAAACGTACCACGGATGATACCTGTGCTAACCAAACCTAACAGGATGCTGTAACGTTAATGAAATTAACAGGCAAAAAGATAAACAATGAAATATCCAAAATAACAACATATTGAACAATATAAAATTAACAAACAAGTGTCTAGGAAACCACCTCTCTTCTGTCTGCTCTTACAACTCTCCTTATATACAGCTTCATTGACAACATTTATACAACTAAACTATGATTACAATTCAGATTAGAACCCCAAAAATCCGGGATATCCTTATGGTCTAAACGTGACCATTTAAAAGTCTCCGCTTTATGGCCTCAAATAGATATTATGAGGTAGTCTCAACATCCAAAGACTATCATGCCCGGCGACACAATGTTGCAAATAAAGTTATTTACTCTAAGTCAGATCCTTAAATTAATAACATTATAAGGTAGTCAATACCCAGACTATCAGGCCCCGCAGCACAAGGCTGCATCATAAACTAAGCCATAAGAACTAAGGCCTATAACATGATTTAGATGGTCAAACCTGACCATCTAGCAAGACAGCTCACGCTGCAATAAAAATTCACACAATTACCTTAATTACTCTAAAAACTAAATTTTTACTTTGAATAACTACCAACGCGAGAATAGGCTGTCATATGAGGTTGTATACTCTACTTTAATAACAGCTCAAAGTATTCCAAATTGTTAAGGAAGAACACGGAATGGACACGACGGGAGGAGGCAACATCAAGATGGAGGAACAACAACAAAAGCAAGACACCCAAGAAGTACAAAGGGATTCACCAGAAGAAAGAGGGAACTACGGTTACACCCTGTAACACTCCATCAAAAAGCCCTTTTAAGGGCTATTTATACTTACAGAGTTTCCTTTTGGCTCAGAAACTCTATTCGACAATCTTTTTCTTCAAAATCAAACTTGATCATTTTTGGCTCTCCACCATCAAAATTAACAACCCATTTAACCTGACATTGACCAACCTACCCATGTCACTTGACATACCTAGTTTACAAAATTTATAGGGAACACACCAAATGTACACTCTGTACTAGACAAAAATTAGAATGATAGGATGATTAGGAAAAAATATAACTTGAAAAATTGACTCAATTGCACAGGTGGCTTACACAATATCGGTATAGGGTGTTCACTAGCAACAACTGGACTCGATTTGATAAAGCTAGGGCCTGCCAGTTCACAGATCTTTTTCCTCGGCCAGACATCAACACCAGCAAAAGACTAGACGTGAAAACCATTTTTCACTAGTCATCATTTGGTGCCATTGCACCTCTAGCACTGCAGCTTCCAATAGGCTGATTGGGTTGAGTGTGTGGCTGTTCTATTCCCACTCCCCTAGGTCTCTCATTCATGTCGATAGCCCCTTCTAGGGGTACGACATGACGACCAAATTAAATAGCATACTTTGTATGCATAAATGCCTGTGGGGATGTGGCACCATTCCTTCCCCACAGGAAAATCTAAATCACTACAATACTAATTGGTAGTGTAAAATAGTGAACATATGACCCTTCGTGACCGGTTTCACTTAAAACCTTAAATACTACTAGGTTCAATGTGAATACAGCTTGTCATGTCCAGCTCTAGGGTCAGTGTGTACAGAACTTGACATCGATAAATCACGTAACCATTAAGGTATCATTACTACAGTTTCACAAACAACAATGTTGTGTGTCACTGTTTACAAATAAACAAGTCTTTCTGGTATCATGAATAGAGGTGAACAAACCCTTAAAATCCGCTCACTTGTTTCATGCAAGGATTAAAAACTGCTTTCCCAGAATAAATTCTTTGCAAACCAGCTATTATAGAATAATAAACCTAAATTCAAAAGTGTGATGTGGAACTTATTCTGTGACCTTTCTAACATCTATTGTAAATAATTATAAACTGAAACCAGTCTGCTCTCCCTCGGGTAATGATGAGTATGATCAAAACAAATGTAAAATAAACTTCCAGTAACAAGAATGAATTGTCAGTGAACAAAGTTGGCAAAATTCCCAACAGAAAAAAAGGTTAACTGTGAAACTACTCAACCTAAACATGTTCACTCCCTATATTTCATGGAAGGCAAGTGAATTTCTAGCCCTTGATAAATATTCGGAAATAGTTCAATCTATTAGGTATCACAACACCCCTTGAGCAATTAAGACAATCAACTGTTATTACATCATATTAAGGTCCAAATAAAAAACATTAATATTTTCTTTTACAGATTTGTCTTGGTAATTTAAATATTGATAATCAATTTGATTCCAATGTGTCTGTTTTAATGCAACTATGGTAACATCTATGCAGTTTTATATTTACAAATATGGCCCATAAATCTCTAAACTGTCAGTGATTTGTATACAGTCAAATATACATTCTCCACATCAATTATTGATAGCTTAAACCTGCCATTTTAAACTTTTGGGTACAACTTATTTCCTGAGCAACAAGCTTAGTGGAAAATAGAACCTAATTTTGTGAAATTGAATAATTTAAATATGGATACACTATAGCTAAACAGAATAAACTGACCTTTGCAAATCAAAATAAAAATCTGTCTGTGCACGTGTTTTCGTGCAAATTCAAAGATGAAAAGGACATGTCATTGTCATAAGTATGTCAGTCCTTGGATCTTATGTGTTTCACCAATGGCATCACACAACACACCACTTGGAGTATGGTTTGATATGATAAACTACTATAAAGCAAATACAAACAAACTATCCATTATTGCTTTAGTATTGATACAGAAAAATAATTATCTCATTTAGTTTTACAACCATACAGTATAGTCATGTAGCATTCAGTCTGCATCCTATTTCTGTGTCATCATGTAATCAAATAATTTTAGCATTCTGACTTCATACTAGGTCATGATATAATCATATACATGTAGCATTCTGACTGCATCCAATTTCTATGTCATGATATAATCATATACATGTAGCATTCTGACTGCATCCAATTTCTATGTCATGATATAATCATATACATGTAGCATTCTGACTGCGTCCAATTTCTGTCATGATACAATCCTATACATACATGTACATGTAAAAATCTGACTGAAAGTGTCCTATTTCTATGTCATGATATAATCCTATACATACATGTACATGTAAAAATCTGACTAAATGTGTCCTATTTCTATGTCATGATATAATCATATACATGTAGCATTCTGACTGAATCCTATTTCTATGTCATGATATATTCATATACATACATGTATAGGTAACAATCTGTTTTCATCCTATTTCTATGTCATAATATAATTTTGTGTGTGTGTGTGTGTGTGTGTGTGTGTGTGTGTGTGTGTGTGTGTGTGTGTGTGTGTGTGCAGACTGCATCCTATTTCTATCATGATATTATCATATACAGATAGTATACAGGCTTTCTGTATGATGCAGTCAGGGGTCATTGCTACAAGGCGAAGTGGGTGAATAAGTCGCATAAAGAATGTAAACTTTTGCCTTGGCCTGTTAGGAAAGCAAAAAGGACTTTATGATGTGATTTTGTTTAGAGAAACATTGAATGACCATACTTTTTTCGATGCCCCCTCATCTTAGATTACAGTGTTGTGTATTCATCAAGACCTCAAATGCCAGGACTAGTTTTGATAATTATTACAGTGACAGACTATTGCACAGCCACAGGCAGTGTTTTGATAGCTGATTGACAATTAACCATTACCTGAGTATGTTAGCAACTATCACCCACAGATTTCCTTATGTTATCCTTTGATGATAAAAACATACAAACTTTTGTTTCAAAATTTTAACAATATGTAAATAGCAACTTGCGTCTTAAGAACAAAATCGGGATCTGGATACTTTAACTGCCTCTTGTCTTAAAATGAGTTTGTACCTGTAAGTGAACCTGTAAGTGGGAAATAATAGGATATTATTGGTGGACATCACTGTATCTGGGAAGCACCAGATTATGAGATTGTCAGTTTTCATAAATCATTGGGCAAATATATGGAAAAAAATATACAATTCATATAAAGCGAAGCCTATGCATTATGTAGGTCAGAAACATATGGGCAATACTATGTTATTAAATTCACTAGAAATGTTGTAATGTCAAAGTTTTCTGGCCTGTGAAAATGCGAAGAAAAAAAACAGCGAAGCAGATACATGTACTATTTAACCAATGCCTAAAATTGCTATAATACACATACAAATAAATTTATAATCCTATCAATGGATTGGTGTAATGAAGCAATAAAAAGTAAATGGTTACATTACGAAAACCCCATCTTCTAAAAATAGACACAATCATGTCCGTGTTGATTCTGTTGGAAAGAATGGTTTAGTTCCTAAACTGACTATATAGGAGCCATATCAGTAATTGTATGCATTCTAGTGTGTTACATATGAATAGTTATGGAAATGCTATCCACAACAAAGAAATGAGGATGAACAGTGTGATTTGAAGACACTAGTGCATTTGCCTTCATGTACATGGTGCAATTGTTGTTTAAAAAATGTTTAGATATCTTTGAATGTGCCATTATTGTGAACAGTTGGACAGCATTTTCCCAAAAATATTGATTATGGGTAATTGATTAAACAATTTTACTAACTTGCAATTACAATAATGTAATCTGGTTACTGTCAAAATTCGCATCAAAGTAGTTTCTATTAATAACTCAGAAAATGTTCTACTTTAAAAAAAATATATTGCTTAAATTCAATGTTAAATGCAATTATGAATACTGGAAAATAGATGGCATAATTAAAATAAAGAAACCTGATGCAGATAAATCAATACATGTATATAATACTTTGTGATATCTAATCTTGTGCATAGGGGATCAAGTGGGCCAAACTACCATTACTTTTGCAGTGGTATCCAAAGTCAATGCAAATGTAACTAATAAAAGGATACAATTTGTTGATGCAAAAGTAACTTAGTCATTGCAATATTAAAAATTTCCAATGCAACAGTGTTTTTGTGACTGGTGTTATTGTAGTAGAATATATATATTCTAACAATAGTATCCATATACATGTATACTATAGTAATGGTAATTACATACTGCTCAAACAATACATATATTTTAATAACAATGTTATGTTTTTTGTTGTTGCAACAATATGCTTTATCACGATTCACTGCAACACTTTTAATGTCACCATTCTAACAGTACTTGTTATCAGTGCAAAACTATAATTATATTGTACAGTTACTATGGTAATCTTATTGTTGTAATGGTTATTTTAATGGTCAGTTAAAACTTCCCTTGCAACAACACTTATGTTGCAAGGGGAAGAATTTCTAATGCATTAACAAATTTTGCATTGCGATGATTATTAGACACCATGGCAACATCAATAATTACCACTGCATCTAGAACATTAGTACTGCAACAATAACTGGATACTTTTGCAACAATATTTCAATACCATTGGCCTAGAGCCTTTGGGTACACAGCATTTCAATACCATTGGCCTAGAGCCTTTTGGTACACTATATTTCAATACCATTGGCCTAAAGCCTTTTGGTACACTATATTTCAATACCATTGGCCTAAAGCCTTTTGGTACACTATATTTCAATACCATTGGCCTAGAACCTTTTGGTACACTATATTTCAATCCATTGGCCTAGAACCTTTTGGTACACTATATTTAGTGCAAGTGTTATATACTAATCATGTCTAGTCATTCTATTTATCAACGATTTACCTCTTAAGATTGGAACTTCAATTTCTTCCACTGACCTCTATGCAGATGATACTACACTGTCTGAGATTGGTAAAACCAAAACGGTACTTGAAAATAACTTACAAGATGCTCTCAACAAGCTTCAAGAATGGTGCAAAGAAAACAGTATGATCATAAATACAGAAAAAAACTAAAGCCCTAATAGTTACAACACAACAAAAATGAGCAAGACTAGATAGCGACAAACTTCATGGTTTTTTTTGACAATGTGAGCCTTAATATGACCTCTCAAGATAGAATTCTTGGTGTATTCGTTGATAACAATCTTACTTGGTCTATTCACATTAAACACATTTCAAATAAGGTCAATTCTTATCTTTGGCTACTGAGGAAAATCAAAACATACATTCCTCTTCAGTATAGGGTCATCTTTTATAAAAGTTAAGTTAAAAATTCAAACATAACGACACTTATAAGGCTCCAAAAGAGGGCTTGCCATTTAATTCTAGATCAATGTATAGACAATTTTCAGGATGCAATGAATAATATAAAGGTTTTAACAATACATAAAAGAATATTTCTTAGAAAAGCCAAACTGATGTATAAAGTATCCAGAAAAGCCATTCCTGTCTATCTAAGCAATATCTTTCACCAAAGAGATGCTGATGCTCCAAATTTAAGGTCCATAAGAAGAATAAATTACATTATACCAAGGCCAAAGAAGGAATTGTTTAAAAAAAAGTTTTCAATATATTGGTCCATTAGTATGGAACAACATTTCCAGCAACATAAGGCAGGCTCGTAGCATTTCTAATTTTCATAATGTCTTAAATGAATGAAATCTTTAGAAAATTGAACAGTGCTAGTACCAAAAAAATACTGCCTGCTTTTCTGTAATTTTGCATCATTTTCAAAGCTGAATGTTTCAATGCAGAATGATATTTTATGGGTTTTTTTTAAAATATGTTTATGTTTTCACATATGCCTGTGCATGTGTTCCAGGCTTGATACTTTGAAATTTAAAATCCTTAATTATTTAGTCTCGAACCAGACTCTTCACATCATGTTGTATGTATTGTATATATTGTACATAACAGATAGAAGGCCTCAAGGTAGATTAGTTCTGTAACTAATTGAGTTACCTTCTCTAAATAAAGTCTTTATTATTATTATTATTATTATTATTATTATTATTATTATTATTATTATTATTATGTCTAGACCCTTTGAGTACACCATAGCAGGGGACCTCAAGTAGCCAAGTGGTCTAAAGTGCTATCTGTTACCAATCACTGCCATCTCACCTCTGTCTGCACGAGTTGAGTATCAGATACAGCCAATGTGGGTATGTGAGAAAGCTTACCAGTAGCTTCTCATGGGTTGGTGGTTCTTTCCAGGGTTTCACTGGGTTCTTCCTCCACTATAAATACTGGCCGCCATGTAAAGCTTATAATGTGCTGGAAAATAGCAATAAACCCTGCAACTGCAACTACAACACCATAGCAAGTGCATGTATTATATACCATCATAGACCCTTTGAGTACACCATAGTAAGCACAAGTGTTATAATTATATACCAATCCTGTCTAGACCCTTTGAGTACACCATAGTAAGCACAAGTGTTATATACCAATCCTGTCTAGACCCTTTGAGTACACCATAGTAAGCACAAGTGTTATATACCAATCATGTCTAGATCCTATGAGTACACCATAGTAAGCACAAGTGTTATATGCCAATCATGTCTAGATCCTTTGAGTACACTATAGTATGTGCAAATGTTATATACCAATCATGTCTAGAACCTTGAGTACACCATAGTAAGTTTAAGTGTTATATACCAATCCTGTCTAGACCCTTTGAGTACACCATAGTAAGTTGAAGTGTTATATACCAATCATGTCTAGACCCTTTGAGTACACCATAGTTATGTACAAGTAATTGACCCTTTGAGTACACCACAGTAAGTTGAAGTGTTATATACCAATCATGTCTAGACCCTTTGAGTACACCATAGTTATGTACAAGTAATTGAAGTATTATATACCATTCATTTCAAGAAAAAAAGAGAACCTCTTACATGAATAATATTAGATGAGAAGATATCTTGAGGCAACAAGCAAAAAAGTATCCTTGCCTGAAAACATCCTCCCCACCCCCATTAAATGGCTGTTCTCTTTAATACATGTACACTGTAAATGTAATAAAACTGCATATTATATTTCAACTTGTGTGGTCAAACACTGATATTGAAAACACCTAATGCACTATAGGTAAGTCATATGTACAGAATATGTCCCAAATCTGGTGTAATCATTCTGCGGTTAATATATTTTAGCATTGGCTTTATTAAAGAGCATTTTCCAAGTTAATCAAACAATCTTTATTTCTTCCATAATAAGACTTTGTCTTCAAATATCAGGAACAGGACAAAATGAGACAAATTTACAAGTATTTCGGAAAACATTTCAGGAACAGGACAAAATGAGACAAATTTACAAGTATTTCGGAAAACATTTCAGAACATTATTGATACATATTCAACTTATACAGATGAAGAAGGAACACATGGAATATCAATAAATTTGAAATACATGCAAACATCTAAAATGGTACACAGTCATTGTACATAAATCTCTATTAAAAAAATTAGTACATGTATAATAATATGGGCCTAGGTCAAAGTAGCAAAACTCCCATCTGAAAGAAATGACTTTTCTCTTAAAATGTTTTTGTAATTGATACTACATGTTAAATATACTAATACTGCCTGGAGTACATGGGGAAGGTCATGTTTTCTTCCATAATAATGATTATCACCTGGACAAAGACTAACTGATAAAATACTTGTGTATAATTACACTTATATGTCAGGGACCTCAGGTGGTACACAGGTGATAAACTGTTTCTTCTTGACATGTACAAGAGACAATCAGTCAACCTTCCTGTGTCAGTTTCAATGCTACACACCTGGAAAAGAGATGGTTTGAACTTCTGATATAGACTAATTTCCTTAGTTGTAATTCACACATTTAAATATACATATTTACAGCAGGACTTTAATTTAACATTGGAGTCACTAATCAGGGCAAAGGAGGTCAGCCTATCTTAAACAAAAAGTATTCAAAATACTATATGGTTTATCTAATGTTTGAACAACAAATCTAGTTAATTGCTGCCAATAAAAACCATTCCAAGTCCTAACTATATGTACATAAATTGCCACAATATTTATTACTACATGATTGTCCATGTTATGAACAATTTCTGTCCAAAATATGTACTCCAAATGACACCAAGGATTTGTGTTGCTGTTGTTGTTTGGGTTTTGACACCATTTATCTGTGCAGATAGGCTATACATGGCAGTCAGTATAACTGGTGGAGGATGAACCTGTGAAAACCTCAGCAAGAATCACCAACTAACAAGAAGCTACTGACAGCTTTTTCATATTCCCACAATGACCAAGCCTCAACAAACCCCAGCACAGACTGAAATGAGATGGCACGGATTGTTTAAGGTGAGAGTTTTTGATCACTCAACCACCCGAGAACCCCCAAAATACTTAATCCTTCATAAAATTTAAAGTGGTGAAACATATAGAGGAAAGCATTTCATATCCTGTTATCATCTGATTAGTTTCCTTGAAAGTGAGTAAGAGATAGTTTTACCTGGTGAGATTACCAGGCAAGGCAGGTGGGTAGTGAGAAATGCTGCTAACCCATTTGTGTTTGCCAAAGGTAAACATTATTTAAAGCAATGATGATTTGTAAAAGTCTGGTGAAAGTCTAAAAAATTATCATATCAGACAACTTGTCACCTGTATGCTAAATTTAACATTAAACAAGTACAACTGTTGTGTACTGCAATGATGTAGTCAAGGTTTATGAGAAATACGGTAATAAGAGTGATTTATAAGAAAAAATTAAATAAGTAGAGAAAGCAACATCAAGACAAAAGATGGCTTCAAGTAAAAAAAAAAAAAATTAAATGCCAGTTGGATACAGTAAATAAAACAGATGTTCAATGTAACAAATATAACAGATACAGACAGTAAATGCACTTGTTTTATTGTGTTCTGGAGTCCATTTTTCACTTCCTAACAATCCAAAAATTATTATTATTGATATGTAGTCGGATAAACCTTAAACTCCGAGTTAATATCCAAGTTCCTAGCTGTGCAAAATAATAACCATGAACTTCAACTTTCAAGTGTGTGTGTGTATGTAAGTAGACATTGTCACATCCAATATGGCTGTTAGATCAAGAAGATTTTCACATAAAACAAACTGGACACTATTCGAATACTTTTGGTGCAAATTCCACATTGTACGGTTGACATCCAAACAGAATAGTTAGTAACAAGATTTTCTGTATGTTTACTGTGTCAGCCATATTTGAAGGTACATTGCCACCAGTTACTCTCAGGATCAACTAAATATGTCTTCTGGTGAAAATCCCAAGTTAACATGACTTTCCATTTTGGAGGAGATTTTCAAAATGGCTGCCATAGTGGCCACAATAAATCATAAGAAATCTTCAAATGAAAACCCAATGTAGATTTGGGTTTTTATGAAGGAAAAGTAGTGATTTCTAGATGGCCACTTTGTTGGATATAACCCACAGTTGATATTTTAGTTCTGGGATGTGCAAAAATATCAGTCACCTGTACATGTTTAACTGTTTGGGCAACCAAGTACACTGTATTGATTCAGTTTTTCAGAAATTTTAGTTAATTTGGTATAAAAAATCTAAGAAAAAATTGTTCTAACCCAACTTGTATCTCATCTTAATTCAAACAGTCTTTTTAGCAATGTACAGTCTGCATATTGCCTTTGCCACAGTACTGAAACTACTCTTCTGAAAGTAGTTAATGACATTCTCTCTGCTTTGGATAGCAGAAAGATTACAGTCCTCACCCCCCTGGATTTGTCTGCAGCATTCACACAATTGACCATGATATATTACTTCACCATCTCCAGCATGTATTTGGCATTCACAATAGAGCCTTACAGTGGTTCCAGTTCTATTTAGTCAACAGGAGACAAATTGCATCAGCAAATAGAATACACTCCTGCCCTGTTGATTTATGTTGTGGTGTTCCATAGGAGTCAGTTCTTGAATCTGTTCTCTTCATTCTATACACTCAGCCACTCTCAAGTGTCACACTCGTAGATCATCTTCCAGCGTCTAACCAACTGTATGCTGATGACACCCAAATATACAAGTCTAGCCAAACATCTGAATTTGATGCTACCATCAAAGGAGTAGAGAGGTGCATTTCTGATGTGAAATCATGGATGACATGTAACAAGCTGCAGATCAATGAGGATAAAACTGAGGTCATTTTGATCACAACACAAAGACTTTCTCATTCACATCCTTTACTTCAAACAATAAATATCAGCAACACCAACATTAAATTCACACAGTCAGCATGAAACCTAGCTGTTACTCTAGATAGTACTCTCACACTACACTAACATGTCAAGTCTCTTGACCTAGTGTGGTTGTTGAGACACTGTGCTGCTGAACATCTGACCAGTTCCCTCGACTTGTCTTGATCTCAGCAAAACTTTTCCTGGTCCATTCTGTGATGCTGTCAGTAAACTTTTTTCTCTGTCTACGTCTCTTTCTGCCACCCTGGATGCTGCCCTGCAGTACTGTTGGGGATAGACTGTTGGCTCTACTGAGGAGGTCTTCATAATTGCCTACTATGTGCCTGATGGGTGCATATCTTGAGCTGAAACGCATCAGCTCCATTCGCAAATATCTTTCAACTGATGCCACTAAAACACTTGTATGTTCATTCGTACTTTCAAGACTGTACTATTCTAACTAAGTTCTGTCTGTTTTCCAAGTCTAATCAAAAGTGAAGATGAATAATGTTATATAACATTTTGACAAGTTTAATTAATCAAATGCATCCAGATCTTTGAAAGGACATCACTACTGCTACATCTCCTGGAGATAAAGATAACCACATCCTTTGAAAGGATATCAATAAATACTAAATCCCCTGGAGAAAAAGAACATCTTTTGAAAGGACATCAATAATACTAAATCCCTTTAACAAGGCAAAGATCATTACACTGGAAAAATGCATAGCAAGCTACTGGCAAGCTTTCTCACATAACTACATTAGCCGAATCTTAGACTCGAACCCATGCAGACAGAGGTGAGATGGCAGTGATCCGTAACGGAGAGCACTTTAGACCCCTCTGCTACTCAGGGCCCCTTACTTGCTTTGTAAAGTATGAAAATATTCAATGAAGTTTGAATTGCTGACCAGACTCTTTCTAATGATAATCTACAAGTAAGTGTACCATGTCTCATCCTAAGGCTGACAAGGCCGGAAAGTTATAAAAACTGAAAACTGTAAAACTGTTATATAACCTTGACCTTAAAAAAAGAAAAACAACGAAGCACACATCTTCTACTGACCATATACCAGAATTTTATACCTTTTATTTCAAACAGCTCTAATGTTATATGACAGAACTTAAAATACTGAGCATTGATTTTCAATGAGGTACAGCGTCATGTAATAATGATTTACACATGACAAGTAGTCCAAGTCTCATCCTATAATTTCATGACAACCTTAAAGTTATGCAATGAAAAGGAAGATAAGACCCTCAATGTGGTATGTTTCACACATTCAAATAATAATACAAGTATTTTTTTTTAAATCATTATAGCTATAAAGTAAAATGGAAGTGACAGAAAAGTAAAATACTGTACTGACCTTGACCTTGAAGATAGAAAGGTAAAACACATTCTAATAATTATCAATGAGGTTATTAATCTCATACAACCTGAAAGGTTTAGAATGTCAGACAATATTTAACTAATGGATGGGTGGAACTATGTTCTCCTCTGTTTGGAAAAAAAAAGTGTGGGGTCAATAATCATGTAATCAGGGCTTGCATGTCAAGTCTGAATTCAATTTAGTATTTTAAAATAAACTCCATGAACATAAAATGTACAAAATATACATGATAATGTTAAAAAATGTGCTGGTCAATAAAATTTTCAGTTGCTTGTCTAGAATTTATATAAACATAAAGAAAAAAATCAACAATTTTATGCAATAAGAATCTTTTCCATGGGCAAGCCGACAATTTTAGAATTTTCCAGCACTACTACAGTGATAGGTAATGGAACTGTCCAAATATATGTAGATGATCCGTCTGCTTTGTTTTATGCATTAGGACACCATTAGGACCATTGTGAGTTTCTTGTAATAAGCTTTCACCTCACATTAACAACTATTTCTAGCAAAGCAGAAAGTACCAAAATCTTGATTTTTAAAGATGACTCGTGGACGACTTTTTATTCTCATCTGATTTAGTGAATTTAAGTTTCTGAGTCATGTAGAATCATCCTCCACCGCTTATGACTTTATTAACACCATATCACGAGGGGCCCTGAGTGGCATAGTGGTCTAAAGCGTTCTCCGTTATGGATCACTGCCATCTCACCTCTATCTGCGTGGGTTCGAGTCTCTTACTCAGCTATTGTGGGTATGTGAGAAAGCTTGCCATTAGCTTCTCATATGTCGATGGTTCTTTCCGGGGGTTTTCCCGGCTTCTTCCTCTACCATTAATACTGGCCGCCATGTATAGCCTATACTGTGCTGAAAAATGGCGTTAAACCCAAAACAACAACACCATATCACTGGATGCTGCTTCTGTGCCAACATATTAAATGTAGATCACCCTTGGGCTAATTAAACACAAATTCCCTGGGTGAAAATTTCATGAACTATGAATATCTGATCTAATCTTGCTATACCATGTACTAAATAGGTCAAAATGATTTTCAGGTTAATGATCCCACAAAAAGTCTGGGACCAGGGGTGCATTAACTTCAATACACAGTAATATGGGTAACAACAAAGCTCTAGATAAGAATTTGTTGGAACTAATTGTGCTGTCTGAAATCTGATACAGCAATCTGTGAACAGGGCAAAACATAAATTAAGTATTCAAATCAGACATTTACTATTCCAAACACAATCTTCATCATCAAGATGTATATGATGCCTTTCTGAATGGGTCAAACTGCTTTATGATCAAAGACAGATTCCAGATACATTCAGTTATATGACTATTTAAGTGCATGCTCTACCAGTGATTAAGTACCATAATTTCAAAAGGTAACACAAACATAATTAAACTAACCATGGTAAATACAGACTTTGATTGAGACAGAATCAATGGATCAACACCTATGACTTAATGACTCAATTGAAACTGTTATAATTTTATCACATTCAAAAAAAATGCATGCATTTTAGTCAATTTGTCTAAAGAATGTTATCTGGTTATGACTACTACCAACAATAATTGAAGTAAGCCACCACAGAGTTGTGTATCAAAGTGTGCGTGTAGTTTTTAAAATACATACTATTATGTAAATGGATTGTAATAAGTAGTGTTTATTGATTAATTAAAATAACTGAATATTGGTTTTAAAAGTCAATTAGCTATTCTGTAAATGAATTTTAATGAGTAGGGTTTATTAATTAAAATAACTGAATATTGTTTTTAAAAGTCAATTAGCATGGTCTTTTATTATGAATTTCCATAATGGAATAAAAACAATTAAAATTTTCAATTTTCAAACTGTATGGGGCTAAATCATTGAAGATAAGTAACATGAAAATAACATTAACACAGCTTGCCTTTCTTTACCACAACTCAAATGCAAACAATGTACTAGTAATATGCCACTCATGAGACACAAGAACACACCCCAAGAAATTATTAAAATTAATGGTTGGTGAGTTATGATGAACCTGTAACTAACTATAAACATGCTGTTTGTTTCTTTTTTGGTTCTGCCATTTATCAGCTAAGGATAGGCTAGTATAACTGGTGGAGAAGAGCCTAGAAGAAAACCCTTGGTAAGAAACACTGATCGACATGAAGCTATTGGCGGTTTTCTCACATACCCATACTGGCTAAGTAAAGAAACATACCCATGTGACAGAGGTGAGATGGCAGTGGTCAGTAAGAGTAGGTGCTTTAGACCACTCTGCCAACCAGGTCCCCTCTTTAAATTTGCAATGATTCATACAGTTATCATATATACTCAATTATAAGTTATGTCCAAATAATACAGACATTGATCTGCATTAAGTGTAGGTAGATCCAGGTCTATGTACTTTCTTCTATTAATTACTCATTTGGAAAAGAAAAAAAATATTTGCCAAGAACGTAGCTGGACTACTTTGAAGATGCACTTTACTGAGACATCCAAACAACCTGAAAGCATAGTCAATGGGAAGGTTGTCATGTTAGCATAGATTCTACAGAATAACATAAAGGAGTTCCATATTTACTTACAAGTCAAGTTCACAGGCAAACAGTACTGACTCTGGTCATGACACATGCAAATTAAGGGTCATTGTTGTCTGTTCTACTGAGAACTCCTAACAACCAGCATAGATCTTTCACATTATGTGACAAATTTAGGTGTCCACAGTTTTCAGTTGGACTCATACAATGTACAGATGTTACTGATACTTTTTACATCAATACTCCACCCCACCCCACCCCATCCAATGTCTTGTGATATCTCTGTGCATAAATCCATCACCATTTTCCTTGTAACCTGAACTTAATTTTTTTTACTGACTATATTTAATACACTGTTTCACCAGGATGTTTAATTAGATGATTTGGTCTGGTATTTTATGACACAAGACATGTAGGTTATTTTGACTCCAGACTGCTGGACTGCCCTGACCAAGGATACAGGGCCTATTTTAAATGAAGTAAACTATCTTAACCAGTAGCAAAGGGTCTGACATGATTACAGGATTTAATATAACTTCTAAAACTATGCCAAAAAATAATCAAATATATATATCAGCCTAGAGCGGACTTCACTGGAGACAACTGATATCATATTTCTTTAACTGGCTTGAAATGTTTCTGGTACATAGATCTGTGTTTCCTACATTAAACTAAACATTTTATATCTCACTAATGAGTTGTCTAGAAGTTGATTTAAAAACATATAAATGATTATAATATATCTGATCAGACTCACACTCACTTTCAACCTCTTCCTCAAAATACAAATGTTAAATAAATGGGGTTTAATTGTAAAGGTTGACAAAGATGATCAGAGTTCAATTATAAAATATCTATTTCTTTAAAATCTATATCTGAGATATTCTTGCTAATTAGAGAAAAATAATCTAATATCATGTCAGTTAAATCATATAAAAGTCCCTACTACAATGATATTATAATTCATTCAGCAGAAGTAGTGATAACAATAATTTCAGGCTTGCAACTGTGGCAACATATTAGTTATCCAATCATCACAAATTTCATTTAGGACAAAGCAGACATCATATTGAAGAAAAGGTCTTGGGTTGAAAGCACCAGGTTAATATAAATTTCCATTTATAAGGAGTAGAGTTTAAAATGTTTTTTATATGACCATTGTGGGGGACATATTGGACACCAGATTAGTACATTTTTTATTTGAGACCAACTGGACAATATAAGCCATTTGGTGAAAACCCTATGTCAATCATAGCTGTGTTAAGATTCTCAAGCTGGCTTTGTTAGGCTTCAGACTGTCACCTTTTATATTAAAAGCCAACCAGATATTGTAGAACGTCCTTTAGCAAATGCCCACACTGATGTGAGCATCCATGTAGGATGACTACCACTGCAGCTAATCTGGACCTCAAAATGGCACCATTTTCATTTAGGACCAACTTGGCATCATAAGAAGTCTTTTAGTGCAAAATATGATTATCCACATAAGAGGAGTAGTTAATCACAAGATTTTCAAAATGGCCAAAGTGGCAACCATACAGAATGTAAAATTGAAACCACTTTCATCCAGGACCAAGGACCAAGTTAAAGATATCATAAGAAGTCTTTAAGTAGAAACCTCATGTTGATACGATTATCCATTTTGGTGGAGCAGCAATAACATGATTTTCAACATTTTCATTGTGGTAGCCATGTTGGATGTGTGAGAAACATCATTTCATACAGGATCAACTAGACAATGGGATGATGTTGTTGTAGGGTTTAACGCCATTTTTCAGCACATGACAGGCTATACATGGTGGCCAGTATTACTGGTGGGAACCACCGACCCATGAGAAGCTACTGGCAAGCTTTCTCACATAACTACATTAGCCGAATCTTAGACTCGAACCTATGCAGACATAGGTGAGATGGCAGTGATCTGTAACGGAGAGCGTTTTAGACCACTTGGAGCCCCTAACAATGGGATGAATGTGTGTGAACAGTTTCATGGCAATTATCCATGTAGTTTAGGAGAAATAGTATTAACAAAACTTGTACTAATGGTTAAATGGACACCATACAACAGACCATCTCATAAGCTCTTCATTTCAAAAGCATGAGTGTCTACATAGTTATCATGCAAACTGTCAACTTATAATTGTTCTGTTCAAACTGCAAAACAATACAGTAGGCAGCATTAGATAGAACCGTGTTTTCAAGAAGAAACTTGGCTGTAGAGTGCAAAGATAAAAGTTAGCAACATGTATGATAAAACCAGTCATAAATAAACCATAATTCCCTACAACATAAAACAAATGTTCCATTTCAAGTTTCTGAGGCTTAAAAACAGCACAATTCTGAAATAATAAAAAACACCATAAAAAAACATGAATTTCTTAAACTACTTGTTCAGTGGTTTAGTAAAATCTTCATTTTCCCTATAAAAAATATTGTACCAAGCTATCATTCTACAGCAGTGCAAACTTTTAAACTTTTCAAAGTTCTACTTTTTGTTTTCCCATGTCCATAAAGGGCATCGTAATTACCCGCCTAAAGGGAACTTTAAACGAACATCTTAATATAAAAAAGACAAAGGATGGATGTCTTTTTTATGATTAAATTATTTCTACAATTATTATTCATTTTGTTGTAATATTAAGAAAACTGAAAGATAAATCGTGTGTCTAGCGAAACACTAAAACATATAGTCCACCCAAGAAGAAAGCAGGAGTGAAATTCTTGACAAAGCTTTTCATAGTATTATCATTATTGACCTAAATAACCAGATACATGTATTAAGAAAACTCTTCTGAACAATTCATGTTGTAATTAAATTATACATTTTCCAAAATACTTTGCCTTACAATTTTATTAATTACTGTCAGGATCGTGTTTTGATGTACCTGTTTGTTTCATAATGCACCTGCCAAGTTTAATGTTGCCAGAACTGAGAATGCACCCTGCACCCTAAAAGTTCAATGCTGTCACGATTGTGTGTTGATGCAACTGCTAGTTTCAATGTTGTCATGATGCACCTGCCAAGCTCAATGTTGCCAAAATGCACCTGGCACCCTACCAAGTTCAATGTTGTCAGGATGCACCCTACCAAGTTCAATCTTGCCAGGATACACCTTGCCAAGTTCATTGTTGTCAGGATACATCCTGCCAAGTTCAATGTTGTCAAGATGCACTCTGCCAAAAGTTCAAAGCCAGACAGAAGTGCTCTTAGTAAACTAGGTAAAACCAAGCAACAGGAAACATTTTTTCCTTGGCCTGATTAACTAGTTCGGGGGGAGGGGGGAGCTCAAAAGAATTCTGCTTATTTTACATCCTTGCAAGCAGAATCTTTATAGCGCACTCATCCCAAACCATAATATGGAGATTAATACTTTATTTCGCAGATGGAGCTCTGGCCCATGCAGCCGGGAAAGCAACATACATGCACGTTTCTGTACATTAATTAAATGACTATTTACAGTACTTAACACAAATGTTGGATGCTGAAAATATTATAGACAGAAACTTATTTTAAAGAAAATATGGGTTTATCCTTAAACTTGAATAATCTTTGCCAGGTCTCTACAGCTAAAGCACTTTTATTATACACTAGTGGTAAATATATGGTGGTTATTTGTCCTAAATATGAAATACGCTGAATCACTTTGACTGGTTCAGAAATGTAATTATGAGCATCATTAATTGTGATATTATTCTAAATATAGAGACATAACAAAACAACACCCAAAAGAGGCAATCAAGGGGAAATCTACTAAATAAAAGAGATATTGCAAGAACTTGTGAAACTTAGGTACTGCAGATGCCCATGGCTTTATCATTTAAATATCAAACCAGCTTGCCTTCCAGGGAAAAGGAAAACAATACAATAACTTGCAGATGTTTAAAGCCTTATATCACACAATTTAATCAACTTTATTGAGAATGTGAATTGTCTATCTAGTGTATATTACACTGAGCCATCGCCAGCAATTAGTAGTGCATATCAGCTGCTTTTATTGCTACCTGTCCGCATCAGGTGATAATATGGGTAATCAAAAAGGTTTCATAGTGGTTTATTCAAACACCTGTTTTGGAGGGTTAAGAATATACCAGAGTTTATACACCAACATGAACATGATGTTAGGAATTTTTGTACTATTGATATTAAGGTTAATCATGGTAATTTTCATCCTTTTTTATTTTTCCTTTTTATAAGATACATGAAGTAGTAGCAAATGCTTTGAAAGGAAATCTGATGCAGGAAAATACTGAAATACAAAGCCTTTGAATGGAAATCTGATGCATGAAAATACTGAAATAAAAAGCCTCAAACTCTCCACTGCACCTTTCATAAGAAGGGAATGAACAGCTTCATTTAAATTGGCCCAATTTTAACTGGTGGAAACTAATGCAGGACCTTACTAGAGGAGGAGGGAGATCAAAACAGAATTCTGTATATCTTATGGTAGAAAGAACCAAACCATTTAATGTTATGCTGAAAAAACATTACAAAAGAGGTTGTATGACACAATGGGAACAAAATGAAAAGGTATGGTCTGCTGAAGTGGAAGTTATTCTTTCAGACAGTCCACCCTTGTCTTGCAAACTGCTTTCCTGGGTCTTTACAACAAGCCCTTCAGGAGTTCTGAAATAGGGTTACCGCTTCGATTGGGGCTGCAGGGCTTTAAAAATTTACCAACTGAACCCTGAAAGTGGCCAGAATGATGCCACTTTTTGGCTAATTTCAAAGACAATCTATGGGAAAAGGAAAACATATACCTGCAAGTTTTTGCCACTGCTTTCAATAAATGATGGACAAACACTGGTGACAGACATTCCTTATACAGCAGGCTGAATTGAAGCTGCTAAGAAGAGGTCAGTATGTGAGGCTATGATCACTAATGACCCAGCCTTTTGTTCTATTGATTCCAGTGTTTTCACTGGAATGCAAAATAAAGATCCCCAAAGAAATACTCACTTGAGTTGCTTCAGTGTCCATAGTGGAAGTACACAGATTGCTAAGCAGATGCAGTAAACCCCATTTTTCTAATGACCTCAATTACTCCTTTACTGCCTCTCTAGCAGAAGGTTAAGAAAGAGTAGCAGAAGCAATGGGAACGGTTACAACACTGGCCTGCTCCGTGTCAAATTCATGGGCTTCAGCAAAGACATCATCCTGCATACTCTCCTGGAAGGCAAAACTTAAATGACGCAGTGCCTATCTTCTTTGGTAAGGACTTGGTCACAGAAATAAACTTTCTATAGAAACTTTTAATCAACCATTCATAGCAGTGGGCCCTGTTGGTGGTTTAGGGCAAATCTCCATCTGCTTAATGCGAGGTCTATACCTTTCTTCTTTTTAGACCCAGCCTTCAAGTAGGTCTGCAGCCTGCAGTAACAACCTAACTGCATTGTGATTTAGGTCGAGAATGTAAATAGCTACAAATAGAAAAAGAGCCAATCACATCCCTGCAGAAGAAGGCCCCACATTCCATATGGATTTAGAGGAATAATTCATATGGGGAGTATGCTAATCAGATACCCTATCTTTAAACATTGTGCCTTTTAATCAATTTCCACCACGTAATGAAATAAAATGGTTGTCTGCAAGGAGGGGAGGGAGACTCAGCCAGATCACCATCTCCATACCACATGAACTCCAAAGTCATTCCCAGTGCCTGTTACCAGGTACCTGCTCACATGGCAAGGGCTCTTCAGGTGCCTTAGATATGTAGGTAAATCCATCCAAATATCTGAGCAGGCCCATTCTGAGGGGACTAGATCCTGTCTATAACAATGGGTCCTTGGGACTGAAAGGGAGCTGCTACCTTGGGACTGAAAGGGAGCTGCTACCGCTACTGGAGAAGACTGTCACAGACAATCAGCCTTTATGAATCTGAGGTCAAAAAAAGGGTGCTAATGCTCCCCAAATGTGGGGCTCGCACTCTCTGTCTTTGGATGCAAGAGGTTGCTGATTTTCATCATGGGTTGGGAGCAACTTACGCTCTATTAATCTTGGGGGAAAGCAGGGTGCGATTAATACCTCTCTGCAATCACCGAATGGTGACAGCTGCTCATTACTCTCAGAGTGCAAGACTCACTCCAACCATTTAAGCCATCTAATCGGAGGGGGACCCAGTAATCCAAAGCATCTCAGAGAAGACTTGGGTCATCTTTCTCTGTGAGAACCTTGCCCTCAAAGGGATATCTCATCTGACCAAAGGCTACAAGAATGGATATCAATCAGTCCTCTTATAGCATGGACAGAATAAATAAGTGTGTAGGGATGTGGAAATATTTGACTGCACCTTAGACATTTTTCATAAAGTAATGATGGTGAAACATTTGATATCCAAAATTGCTTCTAAATTAGTATAAAGCAATAAAGCATGGACTAAGTCTATGCAAAAGGTCATAAACATGCAGCCTGCCAAGCAGTATCCTGTGGCCTGCAAAATAATTGGCATCACAAGGTGTCACAAGAAAGAACAAAGGTGGTGTGGCTCTTGAACCATTGAAAATGCTCTCATGCGACCCTCTGGGTGGTTTGAGTTTAAGACCTCTGGTCTATGTTACTGTAATTTAAACCAAAAAAAAAAAAACACCTTACATATGTGTGCCAGTAAGATTATATCTTAAAATGGAAATGACACTAAGCTTTCTGGAAATTGTGTATAACAAAATGTGGACTTTAATTCAAGTTTGTTGACATTTAATACAGTTTCCCTTATATCAGGTACCAAGGAAACTGATTATTACAATTGACAGGTACCTGGTAAAAGTTTTTTCTAAAATTCTGGCACCTTTAGACAAGGGGAATAAAATGATTGGCGAGTCCATGGACAGCAAAATGCAAGAATACTTAAATTACCTCCCCACTGCTGCTTTGAAAATGTTTTTCTAATGCAAATAGAAGAACCAATTTAAAATTTCAACACCCTAATTGGAAGATAAATTGTCAAGATGTACTCAATTGTCTAAAATATTCTCAAGGGAGCTTAATTTAACCATGATAAGCATCGATCACCATACAATCCTAAAGGTAATAAAAAAAATACAGCACACAACACACTTAATAATTTGCTTGTTGACACACCAAGCGTTACAAATCTTCTTTGCGTAGATGATGTAAACATTACAACATGGCAACCAAATAATATGACAAGTTCCTTAAATCATGGCTGGGATGTGTGGTGTTCTCCCAAATGGTTGATCCAGTATTCTGGAAATTTCTGGTTCACCTTAATGGGAAGATAAAATTGTTATCATTTGGCTGGATAGTTTCAACCCAAAAAGTACTAGCTATGAAACTGTGACAGGTAAAGTACTAATGATATTAAAACTGTCATTAATGACAATAAGATTTTAATATGTATGTACCTAACCATGGATTCAATTTGCTTTAAATTGATTAATGAGACACTTATGTTATGCTAAGAAGAAAAAAAAAAAGAAGAAAGACTACGACAATCAATACCGAGTTAAACATCCAGGAATGGAAATAAGAATGAATAATTTCATATTCACAATCAAAGTTGAACTAGTATTGAGGATTAAAGGTAGATTATACTTTTCTTACAAATTATAAATCAAAGAACAAATGTTATAAACAGAATATTTTACACACACAAAATCATTTTCAACACAGAATGTATAATGTGCGTGATGTCGCATCATTTGATGCACTACCCATACAGTTCACGATCCATGTATGCATATCCTTAAAGTGTCGCTTTCTCAACTAAGCTTTACATTATCATTGCAATATTCAAGTGTAAGAAGATTACTGGATGCAATAATTCCAATATTCACTGAAATGTTTTTGTGACTGGATATTTGTTGTGTTTGATTTGGATGCAATAATTCCAATATTCACTGAAATGTTTTTGTGACTGGATATTTGTTGTGTTTGATTTGGATGCAATATTTAAAATATTCACTGAAATGTTTTTGTGACTGGATATTTGTTGTGTTTGATTTGGAACAGTAGACTAAATAATATGTAAACAAACTGCATTTTGACACAGAACTGCATCACATATTTACCGTGTAAATATGCTGTTCTTTAAGTTAACATTTAAACCATGTTTGTATATTGGGTGGATTCCATGCTACCAATATACCATCTCCCTCAACCGCCCAGCCCACACAAGCAATATCCAGATTTTTACTTGTTGTTGTTCAATGTTAAGTGTTTTTGTTTTTGCCATTTTTCATGTTATGATACATCACAAACCCACATAGGGGTAAATTGGCCATATTGAAACAGACAAGACCATCTTTCCCTAATTCCCTTTTGCAAATAGATTTGAAAAGTGGTGGCAAAATATGTTCTTTGAAAACAAAAAAATCCAAAAGGTTAAAAAACTTGTTTTGTGAATGCAGCAAATTAGTAAAGAGAATACTGCACAATAATTTCATGGCCTTATTTGGACCAATCAGAATCATATCAAGTGCTATTTTAAAGTGTGGTAATATAGAAAAAACTGCACATAATATAGGAAAACTATACCTGCTATGTGATACTACAATGTAGTAGAAGCAACTGAAATTCATATATCATTTTCAAAATGGCACATCATGTCATCATATGGACGTTCTTTTGCACACCAGGGCCCAGCAACATGGAACAAATTGCCCATTGAAATTAGACAAAAAGACAGTGCTCTTAAAACTCACCTTTTTCAACTGCAAGAACAAATTTACAGACCTAATTATGTTTCCTACCTTAAATATTTTCAACATTTTTTATGTTTTCTAATTTCATGGTGTTTGTTTTTTGTTTTTTTTAGTCATAAAATTATATAAAATTTGTAAAGCGCTTAGAGCTTCTAAAGATTAGGTGCTATACAGCGTCATCATCATTATTATCATTGTAATCATCAACTATTGTCATGTTCTTAATAACAACAACAATACTAATTATTAACAAGAACAGTTCCTTATGAAACAAATTGCCTTTCTGAGAATAATTTAAAGAACTTTTTTTTAGATTGAACCTTTAACATTTGTGGGAAAACACTAAATAGGACTGAGTTATCCAACATGGATTTTCAAGTAGTCAGACATTGGACTTGATATGAAAAGATGCTGTACGGATCGACATCAAGGATCCTCCAACCATCTGTAATTCAAGCGATGTAAGAAATACACAAAAACAATCAATCTGTGCACTCATGTGTTATATGGACAAATATCTCAAATAAAAATTACCCAGTATTATAAATGAATGAGATCAAATCCCAAACCAATGACTAAACCATTTCACAACTACATTATGGCTGAATAAGGTTGAAAGAGAAAGCTGATCACTCCTTAACAAACAAATCAACTCTTCCACAAGACATCAAGGCATCAATTTTTTTTAATGTCAACAATCCACCATTAGCATGTATTTAATGAGATGTTACACTCTATGTTTATTTGAACGAGGTGGAAATACTTCATATGTTAAACAAATTAGTTACTTTCAGCTACATTTTACGACGCTAACCTGAAAATTCACTGAGCTACAGATGTGTATATCATTTGTGCCATTATGCGGTGTGAACTATACATGTACTATATAGCACATGTCACATGGGTCCTGAATGGGCATTTCCTCTTTTTATATTAAATATAAACTGATAAATAATAAATATAAAAATAATTAATTATTAAATATAAACTGTTTTCTTTAACCAGAGTCTATTGAATGCTTTGCACCTTATTTGTCGTGAAGATGAAAATAATCTATCACTACAGATTTTTCTAATGGGGGCCATATACTTGGGTGAAAAGAAGAGCGCATCGAGTGGAATTATCACAATCAAGTGTAGTACGAATTAGTTTATTAAAATGCGCAGCTTTCATTGTGACGCTACAGCATGCGATATTCAATCTGGATTGTTCTGGATCACACCATTTGCTTCATTTTGTATTTTAAAAAAGTATACATACTTTAATGTAGATTTTGCTGCATGTACCTTTCAGGGCGTCTAAATAATGACCTTCCAAAAGAAAAGGGATTTATACAAATCCAAATGAAGTGAGTACTTGACACTTAAAGGTATGTCGAATCAAATTCTAAATAATGACACCCATTACTGAAATAGTCAGTACTGAATACCAACATGAACCGTGTCACTTATACTATACTACTGACATTGACCTTTTTGGATCAGGGACGTTGCTCCTTTAACTCCGTAAATATCGACTCTTAATGGACATGAATTTACCACCAAAATAATAAACCCAACATAAAATACATTACTAAATCATTTCCTTTCTTATATATGTGCTGTGTCATTTGAGAAAGTGATCTAGAAGTATCCCACATTTCAATATCTAGCGTTGATATATAATATTAAAAATTTAAAAAACTTCCGACAACAAATTCTATCAAAGCAGGGTTTCTCTTTAATTATATAAATGATACGTATGGATTAAAACAAATTAAAATAAACAACATTTGCGTTACAAGTTGATGAGGTTATTAAAAATAAATGAATCTGAATAGATATGGGACCGACATAACCGATTAGTTATTACTGTGTATCTTATACTATACATAATACAGTATAGTATCGTACCTGATAGTGACTAACTACTCACCCTTTGATTCACAGGCGTAACTCGACTTCGCCGCTTCACTGACGGTGATTTCAGTATTTTTCGCTTTCCTTTATCCATTGCATCAATTCCTCAGTGTATCTTCCTCCTTAACATGAAGTAATTTCGAAATTTGTCACAAATGGGATCCATTTACTTCGAAACATTGAAGTCCCATATGCAGTTCAAAATACGGCAACCCGTGTTTCTCAATGTAACACAGTATCTGATTGGACGATTACTTCCATGGCTTTGGAAGAAAATTTTCATGAAAGTAACGACGGCAGCAGCACGTACAAACGTTTGAAAGAAATAGTCGGGATCTGTAATGCATTTAAAATAAATTATTTTATAATATTTATATAGTATAAGATCGGCCAGAGATGATTATTTTTTGCATTTGCACACCTTGACAGGTAGCAGCTATACAGGCTGTACACGACGGGATAAATTGGGGCGACAGTAGGGGATATATTGGCTGCGACTCACAAATTTGACAGTTTACTCATTATCTGTCATATGAAAACTGTATTATGACAAACTTTTTCGTTTACTGTAGAGTTGCTACACTTTGAAAAAATAATTACCATATATTATTTTATATTAATATTTTAAAAATAATCGGAGTATTCTCTTTACTCTCCTAATTCTGTTTCACATTTGAGAACGTTGTGCGTAAAACATAACAACAACAACAATAATGATGATACAATAATAATAATGTATTGATAATAATAATAATAATAATAATAATAATAATAATAGAAGGAGGAGGTGGAGAATTTTGTATAGCGCTTAATCTTTAGAAGTTCTAAGCGGTTTACAACATATATCATGATATAACTATTACAACAAGAACAAAAACAAAGAAAACAAAAACAATAAGAAATTAGAAACATACAAGAAATGCTGAAAATATTTAAGGTAGGAAACATTATTAGGTCTTTAAGTTTGTTCTTGCAATCTGAAAAGGTGAGTTTTAAGTGCACTCTTGAAAGAGATAACTGCGTCTTTGTGTCTAAATTCAATGGCAATTCATTCCACGTTGCTGGGCCCTGGGATGCAAAAGAATGTTATCCATATGGCTTCGTTTTCATAGTGGGAATAATAAGTATACGATAGTCAGAAGAAGCGCGTAAGTATCTTGCTGGTGTGTACACATGGGTCGGGCCAGATAGGTATATTGGACTAGAGTCCGTCAGTGAAACGTAGCACAGAGAACAAATTTTGTATTTGATTTTGGATCGAATGGATAGCCAGTATATGGTACAGAGCAGCCCGAAGGTGTGCTCTGATAGTGGTACTCTAAGGATGATCCAAGCAGCTGTGTTTTGTACTTTTTGAAGCTTCTGGAGTATATATTAAGACGAACTTGACATAAGTTAGTTACAATAGTCCAATCTTGAAAGTACTAATCAACACACAAGAGTTTTAGTGGCATCAACTGAAGGATATTTCCAAATGGAGCTAATGCGTCTCAGCTCAAGATATGCAGCCTTACATTTGTTTATGACATGTTGGTGCAATCTGAGTGTACTGTCTAAAGTAACACCTAGGTTTCGTACTGACTGTGTGAATTTAATGTTGGTGTTGCTGATATTTATTGTTTGAAGTAAAGGATGCGAATGAGAAAGTCTTTGTGTTGTCATCAGAATGGCCTCAGTTTTATCCTCATTGATCTGCAGCTTGTTACATGTCATCCATGATTTCACATCAGAAATGCACTCCTCTACTCCGTTGATGGTAGCATCAACTTCAGTTGCGTGGCTAGATTTGTATACTTTAGTGCTATCAGCGTACAACGCTATGTATAGGTGTCACTATTCTCATGATATTACCCTTCTTGTCCACTAGATTTAAAATATTCCATGGAATATATGCTTATATCATCAAGATGTTTGACATTTTTAATGATGAATAGAATCCACACAATTCATGAGGTGATCAGTCGTCAGTTTCACTGATATCAAGATGTTTAATTTTTATGGCAAACAAGAGTTTTGCATATTAATGAGGTGATCTTGCATATGATCAAGCTTGGTAAACAGGACTATTCCATTAAGATCTGGCTTTACTTTGATTATGAGTGAAATTATTTGTTGTGGCCTTGCATCTGACTGAACTTGTTACCAATCTAGCAGCTACATTTCTGATCAGATTTTAATCGAGGTTATATTTAAATCAAGGTTATTAAATATTATCAAGATGTTACACAAGTTTGTTCAGGATCAAAACCCATACATATTAATGAAGTAATCATTTATCTGATTGACTTTAATGACCGAATTCTGGTTGGAGTTTGATTCACTTTAATTTATGCTATCTCGTCAGACAAATTTCTATAGTAATTCAGATCAGCACATAATAATGACACACCTTGCATCTAATTGGCTGAGGTTGTTGACTTTCTTGATTCAGATACTATATATGGCTGATCCAGTTCTATAAAACTCTGTAAATGGGTTGCTATAAAAAAAGGACATGGATGACTTCAATTATAAGCAGAAGTCTGTGCATATTATGTCATTATCTTTAGAACACATTTTAGGAGGATATGGTAAAGTAGGTAAAATTAAGATAATATGAAGTTTCTGAGAGTGTTCACCTAGGTTGTGTTCTTTCATAAACCTACTTTGTGCAGTGGTCTCCTGTGAAGTCAGCAATATCAGTCAACCAACTTGGTCCTCTTGCTTTTAATTTAGTTCAGAAATATTTTTCTTGTCATCACAGTCTTAATAAGTTGTAAATTGTCGATTCAGTTAAAAATGTGAAAACTGAGTGGTATGTTGCAGACTAAAACAAGGTACTGTCTTAAAAAACAAAATTTTAAAATAAGTTTCCTAGACAGCCCATATGGGTAAATAATGAGTGTGAATCCAGTAATGGGTAATTGGTACCAATGTATTCACAAGTACTTAGGAACCACTCAGGTGGCCTAGTGGTTAGAGCGTTTGCCGCGGGAGCGGGAGGTCATGGGTTCGATCCCCGGCTGAGTCATACCAAAGACTTACAAAATTGGTACTAACAGCTGCCTCGCTTTGGCGCTCAGCATTAAGAGGTTAGTGTTAGGACTGGTCTGCCTGGTGTCAAGATAATGTGACTGGGTGGAACATCATGCCACATATCTGCGGCATGATGCCCCGGTGTTAAACATGACAATAAACTGCCTCACTGCAGACATCGTAGCGATATAACTGAAAAATTGTTATAGCTACGTTAAAAAGAACTAATGAAACAAACAAAACAAACAAACAAGTACTTAGGGATTGATTATGGACTTGTCAAAAAATACAAAATTATTATCTGATCAGACACGAGTTTACATTCCATTATGATGAGACCTTTTGAGATGGTGGTAGTTCGCCATATTAAACCTTATCAATGGAAAAGCTATCAGCAAGATAATGTCACTTTGTGTAGAATGTATTTGGACAGTTTCTATTCAGGTAATCATGTTAACTAAGTTATCCAGTTATGCCATTTTGAATATTTATCATGATGCTATTACCAACCCCCAGAAAAGACAAGGAAAAAAATATGTATATTTTGTCATTTCACATTTTTGTTATCATTTGTCAGCCATTCTCTGTGCAGACATGAAAAGTTCAGTTATTACTTAAGTGGAAGCTGACGGTTATGTTACCGGTGTATGACACTGCTTTGCAGTGACCTTTTGCTGCTCATTCTGACTTTTTACCAAGAAACTTCCTATATGATGTTTATTATTTACATTTTTTTTTTAAATAAAAAAGGATTTCATATAGAGTCTTTTTCATTTGAAATAAAAATATAAATCTTATACAACTTTTGGGTTTCTTGTCTCATTGGGTACCAGATGGTGCTGCGGTAACATCACACTTTACACCCCTGGAATTGGTAGTTGGATTACGGTTTTGACACGTTACTGATTTGTAGTAACCAACCAAAGCTGATGGGTTACTGCAGTTCTACATCTGCCTCCAAATTCAAGACCATGTCATGTATTTTCTAAATTATTTGAGGAAGACATATCAAACTAAAAAAAAAAAAAAACATGAGATCATGGAACTTTAATGATGTACAAGGTACTGTCTTAAAAAACAATTTTAGGATTTGCTTTACTTTGATGTCTACAATAACAGGCTAAATTTATTTCGCTTAGAATTTGCACTTTCAATATATTATTCAATTTCAGGTGTTGAGCTGGAGTTTCTTTTTTCTTTAACAAAGTATTTAGGATACTGGTGTCATCACATCAAAATATGTAATCGACATTAAATAAATAAAGTTTAAATTAGTAATCTTAATCTTAATGCCCAAATGTATTTAATTAATATGTACTATATGTAATCTACTGTCTGTGTCATCAAAGCGGATGAGTTATTTGATTAAAATTTCCATTATCAATAATATCTTGGGCACTAACAAGTATGCAACTATAAATAATTAAAATTTACATTCATTGTAGGGTGCAGTACGGCCAAGGTAAAAGTGATAAGATCTTAAGTAGGTACTAATGGGAAACTCGAGACTTAAAGGACAGTCAAGTAAGTTTGTGACTTTTCTCAAACCATCATTGTTCAAACCAATCCAATATGAATGTCACAATGTGCTGATTTTAATATTTGTCCCCCTCCCCCCCCCCCCAAAAAAAAAAGAATGTCGAAATTATTCCGCTACATACATCTGATGTGCTTATTCTGGATTGAATAGAAAAGCCGAGGGCGCTGTGACGAGTAAATGCTTAGATCTGCAACTAGGTGTCCCACTTGGATATTGTTTAAATTGTAGTAATACTTTAAAAAATATTATAACATTAATTTCTCTTCTAGTGTTAAAACTGTTAATACAGCTTCTATAATGACGTATTCAGACAAGAACATTTAATAATTATATTACAAAGATTATTTGGAACAGGATGTAAATAGCAGTATCTCTCGAGTTGCGTTATTCATTAAGAATGTATGTAACTTGGTCTCTGCCATCAAAATGTATGCAATTTAGACTCTACCAACAGACAATTTAAAACTTAGTGCCCTCCATCAGAATGATATAACTTAGTCTCACTTAAATTCATCAACCATCAGTATTCTCAATTCTTTGATTTCACATCGCGAGGAATGCAGGAAGAATTAAAACTAATAGGCATCCTAAAAAAACATTCAAGTTTACATTAACAAGAATATTTTTTTAAAGTTTTATTTCACTGCTTGATTGCTAGGCTTAATGCAAAATTAGGACCATTTGAACCTTATAACCGTATTTATTTTAAAAGTTTATGTCAATCCAAGGGTCAGTATGTTCTTATTTTGTTTAATTATATATACATGTAAACTCACCCTACGATTGCTCCAGCTCACCCTACGATCACTCTAAGCTCACCCTACGATTGCTCAAATTCACCCCACGATCGCTCCAAGCTCACTCTACGATTGCTCCAGCTCACCTACGATTGCTCCAGTTCACCCTACGATTGCTCCAGTTCATCCTACGATCTCTCCAAGCTCACCTACGATTGCTCCAGTTCACCCTACGATTGCTCCAGTTCATCCTACGATCTCTCCAAGCTCACCTACGATTGCTCCAGTTCATCCTACGATCTCTCCAAGCTCACCTACGATTGTTCCAGTTCACCCTACGATTGCTCCAGTTCATCCTACTATCTATTCAAGCTCACCTACGATTGCTTCAGTTCACCCTACCATTGCTCCAGTTCACCCTACGATCGCTCCAAGCTCACCCTACGTTGCTCCAGCTCATCCATTTTGAACGATTTGGCGTGCCATACAGATTTATTACGAGAGAGAGAGAGAGAGAGAGAGAGAGAGAGAGAGAGAGAGAGAGAGAGAGAGAGAGAGAGAGAGAGATTTGTGTGTTGTTAAGTTTTAAACACAAGAACGGTTTTTTAACAATAAATCATTAAATTTGTTTTTCTCTTTGAACAATCAAACGTCAATTTACTGTCAGCTTGATGCTTGTATATGCATTTCAAAGAAATAGATGCACTCTTAGATCAATCGAACAGTCTAGACAATAGTTTAAAATAAAGTAAACATGGGTTAGATAATTCAAATTGATTAATTTATCTATTTACTTGTCGCCAGCGCAGCACGTGTCATAACCCCATTTTCTATATACTCCCGGTTATAATAACAGTTTCTGACACGGCATTTTTTACTTTTTCCATCAATTTACGTGGTTTTGTTTTAATTTGTTTTTTTTTTTGCTTGTTTGTTGTTTTCCGTTTGTTGTTTTTTTTTTTGTTGTTTTTTTTTTTTGGGGGGGGGGTGTTTTGGTGGTGGTGGGTGCTTGTTTTGCTTTTTCTTCTTTCAGTTTAAAAGTTATACATTTCGTCTTACAAGCAAAAGTCCATATTTATGATATATTATCCAAATCACACACACACACACACACACCATATTTATAAACCTCTCTCATGCTATTTTCTGTCTTTGTAGGCGCATTCGACCTTAAACGGTTGATAATGATGCCAACCACTGTCATGCTGAATTGAGATAATGAACTGCTTTACTCAAGTAAGATTTGTTTAAAAATTCTGGTTTGCACAGTAGCTCAGAAACAACAATATTCCAATTATGTATTACCTCATTTTTACGCAGTGGTTATGACGTTACATTGCAATTAAATCTCTCTTTAATGGCAGACTGGATAGGTCCAGCGGGAATAGGTCTTACCGTATCCGAACCGAAACGTACCCTAGTCAAAACGTACCCAGACCGAAACGTACTGTGGATGTGTGATTGGATTTTTAACGTAGCTTTAACAATTATTCAGTCATATCGCTACTGCGTCTGCAGTGTAGCAGTTTATAGTGACGTCTAGTACTGGGGCATCATGCCGAAAAATAGCATGTTGCACCATCCAGTCATATTATCCTGATATCAGGCTGACCAGTCTTAACACTAACCACTTAATACTGAGCGCCAAGCGAGGCAGCTGTTAGTGCCATTTTTAAAAGTCTATGGTATGACTCGGCTGGAGTTCTAAACCACGACCTTTCGCATCCAAGGCGGAAGGTCTAACCACTAGGACATAGGAGATGTAGTACTGTAATGAGAAAAACCAATGGGCAGTAATGTTCGTTTTGTATAAGCTTATTTTCGTTTCGTTGAAGTTTATGTTTGACTTTAAGTATTAACGGGCTTTGTTGCACTGTCTGGACATACATCACAATTAATTTTACTGTATGTTCTCTACATATATTTCTCAGTAATGACCTTTCAACTGTGTGACAGTCAATAGAAATCATATGTTAATCTAAAATGCCTGCAAAGATGATTTCACCGTGAAGTTCTTGTCAAGGGTTCACCGGCATGTTTTTTGAGTAGCTGCATTTTAAAGAGAACAGCATGTAAACAGAACACATATTTCACTTCCGGATCATCACCAAGGCCATTTTACTCAATGTGCACTGTCACCAAAATACACACAGACAACCACTTTCTGAGCTCATATTCTCAAGAATAAACAATTAACTTTAAATCCCTAACAAAAATGTTTCAATATAACTCTTCTATCACCACCAAAATGAGAGAGGAAAAAATGTTCTAAAAATAGACTAGAACTACATTCTGAACTGGAAATAATAATTGTTTAGTGATTCAGTCTGGTGCAGTGCTGCCCAATCTACAACCCGTGGGCTGATTTTAAATGGCCCGCCAGAGCTCGAGCAATTATTGTACATTTATGTAACAAAAGTCAATGACCTACTTTCGTAGTATATCTTCTTAACCAGCTAAACAATTGTGAATAATTTTTGTAGTCGTTGATTTTAAGTTTTCTGCTGCAGATCAGTCTTCAAGATTAAAACTCTCAGTGGCCCATGGTGTCAAAAAGGTCTGACAGCACTGGGCATATATATGTACCAACTGTTGATGTAATGGTGTGGTGTGTTACGAAGCGGTATTGCGTGAGGACGTTCCCTTGCAAGTGAAGTAGTACAAACACTCCGCCAGAGCAAGCACATTGGATCGTATTTCGATGCACAAGAATGGGTCATGACAGAGAATCTGCAATCTGTAGGGACGGGATCTCTCGTGGACCAGGATATATGCACAACAAGCCTCGTCCAAGAAACTTGGCAAATCGTGCGACAATACACATTTTACTGAAGATCTCTCTCCTGTTATCATTTCTCACTGTTCGTCTATCTCCGACGATCTTAAGCAAGTAACGACGCACGACAGCAACTAAATCTACGAACCAGTCGGCGACCCAGTCGACGACCAAGTCAGGGACCCAGTCAGCGACTCTGCGACCAAGTCAGCGACACAGTCGACGACTCTGTGACCAGGCGACGACATAGAATGCGACCACAGGGCACTCAGTCGACGAGTCAGTGACGCAGCGACTCAGTCGGCGGAAAAAAAACAGGAAGAAGATTGTATCCTGCTGTTGTAGAAATCTGTCACACTCTGGACCACCAGCCTTCAGACAGATACAGCGGGTTATCACTCCAAATACGATGACGTATCCTAAAGAACCAGAGATGTCGAGACCCTGAGTATTCTAATCGATGAAATTCCGCTACAAAATGGTGGGTAGTGGCTGGATAGGTCGTGGAGTAGGAGACATAATCAAGAGGGTCGTCAAAATTCGGCGACTGGATGTTTACTCCTGGTGATTAACGAAGGAATGCAAAGATTTGGAGAAAAGATTAACTGCGAGGATGGGGATTATAAATAGAAATGCGGAGACGACCAGGAAGGCAGAGGAGTCGTAGAGAAAAGGAATCTCTTTCAGACGATAGATTCCCTTTAGTGGACCGGCAGTGTAGACACCCTCGGAGTCTTCGGAGATCAAGCAGGTCGCTGATACCACATCCACAAGGAATACATTAGAGCCAGCGTTTACAGAGAATTCGAGGTTTGAATTCAAACAATCTGTTTTAGAAAGAAGCCATGCGAAGACTGATCCTCGGCGAAGAACGCCGAAGAGGCCGGTTGTTATTGGGATGTCGTACGACGGTAAGATTTTATCGTTCACTTCGACATCTGTTCAACCCTAAATTCTTGGACAGGAGAAGAAAAAGAAAAGCAACTGTATTTAGGTGTAGCACAGAGGACTCAAGGCCATCCATTTTTGGCAGTACCTGAGAAAAAGTATTGCACTGAATTGGTTGAGGCTCTGAATCAGATTCGCACCACATAACGAGACCGAGTCCAGCCCAGAAGCAGGACTCGCAAGAACGGAGAAGCGTTCCCAGACTATACACAGGCTATCCTACGGCTTGCGAGTTTTGCATACACAGTGGCGAGTTTTCGTTTGGTCGACAAACTCGCTAATGAACAATTCATTTATGGTCTATACGATTTTAACATGCACTTACAACAGGCGAGACTCTACGATTAACGATGCGCTACAGACAGATGTCGAGTTAGAGAAACAGAAACCATGACGAACTTGATTGTTACGGTTGCGGATAGCTGCGACATTTCAAGAAAGACTTCCCTACTGTCATGAAATACTATTTCGCATCCGACTCCGCAGTCGACGAGTCGCATGAGATATTACATCAACGAAAGGCAAGAAAGCATGCGGAATAGTTATTTATCGACTTGGAAACCGATCATTGGAAGCTAACGTCGGGTTATATATTGCAGGCACCACTGAAGGGACTTGATCTCCTGATTGATTTGGGTGCTACATTAACTATTCTTTTGGAGAATCGAACCGGATTAAAGACCATATCCTGATTCCTGTGAGAGGGAAAATTTGCTTTGCAGACGACATACCTGTTTCGGTCGACGGGAAAGGACTTTTTTTTAAAAAAAAAGTCTATATGGGGTTCGTCGATGACATAAAATGTTGTTTGCTGGAATCTCAGCAGAAGAGATTTTTGGATTATATTTTCTCAAGTTTAACTCGTGTCGTCTCGATATTAATATGAGTCACCCTTCATGCGGCAAGGGAAATCTGCCATGTAAGTTGAAAGGACAAATAGGATTCGCCAGAATAATTGTCGTCGAAATAGCGAAAGCCTCAGCGATGCAAGAAATTATCGTTCCAGGAAAATTTGACAAGTGGTGCTGGAAATTGGAGTTATAGAGCAGTAAGGACGTTTAGAAAGCGTCACGACATTTTAGTCTCGAGAATGCTACCAGTACGGATACTGTATGAAACCAGACGCTCTATGCTAGGACAAACATTGCTGTCTTAGAAGCAGAGCACATAATGTAAAATAAAAAATTGTTGGCCAGTGACTCTTTTTATGATAATTACCATGTCTGCCGAACGTTACATTGGATTTGGGTGGATTGCAGGTGTTTAATTCTTAAAGTTCTACTGATCTGATTAATCTAAACGTTTGTAGGAATACATGGATTTTAATGCAGCTAAATATTTTGTATTCCTCTTTAAGATCAATAGTATTTTGTTTAAAAATTAGTCAAGTATTACTATGGATTCAAGCTGGTGTGACTTAAATAAGCAGTGGATTGGGAAAAGTGAACGTAACGCAAATAAAGATGCAATGGAAATTATTTTTTGTGTTATTTATTTTTTTTAAATTATAAAATTCAATAACAAAAAAAGATTTTAACCATCAGGTGTTGACATATCTGTTTCTATTGCGATATAGAAAATGTAATTAATTGTCAAAACTGACGCTAATAATTGTATGAAATGCGTGCATTTGAGTACTGGTTAAAACATATGAAGCAGTCAAAAAGCATTGATCAGATCAGTTAGCAGAATGTTTGTGCACGGGAAAAATATATTCAAACAATATTTCTTAACTTAGGACTTATTCATTAGTGTGCCATGAGGCTAGATAATAAGATAGTTCCATTGCGTCTGCCGATTTCCATTGCTCATCAGTTCGGTCACTGCCATAGGAAAAACAATACAATAAAATTATGTAATTATTTAAAGCTAGCTGTGGGTCATGCTTTGACTTGGGTATGTTTTGTGTGAGCTGGGTGCGTTTTGACTTGGTTTCGTTTCGGTCTAGGATCGTTTTGACTTGGATACGTTTCGATTTGCGGGTGCAGCAAGTTAGCTCCCTTACGAGTTACACATCTACCGTCAATTCACGCTTGGAGTTAATTCCCCTACTACATTAGACTATCCCCAAAACTACTAATCTGTTATTGATAATAGATTCCAAACCTATTGTTTAAGAATGGAACTAAAACATAATTAAAATTATAATAACTTTAAGATAAAATTATGATAGAAAAGTTGGAACTCTGGTAACTATTCAATATTGGATACTGGGACTTTACCAAGTTCTTCCTCTACCAGTTATACTGGTAGCCATATATAGTTTAATAGTCTATAGTGTGCTGAAAAATGGCGTTAAACTCGTAACACGCACGCACGCACGCACGCACGCACGCATACATACATACATACATACATTAGTGACACATATCTGTTGTTAATTATATGAACGCGTCCTTTCGTTCTAAATTGAAGACATTGACAAGGCCTTAATTTGTTAAGGAAAGTAACATAATTAAAAACAAACAAATATTAAAATATAGCAAATATAAAATTCAACATTGACAAAAATGAGAAGACTGAAATGCTGATAATATTTCTCAATTTTTCCTGAAACATCCAGATTGTTTGGTTTTGAGAGTTATCATACATGCATCTGTTAACACTGTCAACGAAATATTTCTCCATGGAAAGATATCAGCTTGACAACTGAATAAAATTTAGAACTTAATATTTTCTGGTCTTATGTCATACATAATGTCATGACATGTTTCCTTTGAAATATTTGTTCTCTAATCTATGATAATCATCTTCGCCATGGTATATACTCTCCAATCTATGGTGATTATTTTCGCCTTGGTCTATAATGCTCTAATCTATGGTCATTATTTTTGCCTTGGTCTAGACACTCTAATCTATGGTCATCATTTTCGTTATGTCTAGACACTCTAATCTATGGTCAACATCTTTGATTTGCTGTTTGATCTGTTTACATCATGTAAAATGATGCAAGTTTGTCAACGTGTGCTACTTCGCAAAAATGCCTGAATCGTTTAGCTTTGGATTTTATGTTTAAGAGCAATACGACACATCAATATTCGTTCACACATCTCCGAATATTCAGATGCATTTTTTTTTTCTTCTGTTGAACATGAAGCAGTAAGATAACACCAATTCATTTCGAGCATACTGTTTACGTATTACTTTGTCATGCCTTTGTAAAATCCCACCATATTATTATTTTTTTTTCTCTGCTGGATAAATGCTGTTATCAAATATCTGCAGCATCCTGATTTATCGAGTTACCAGAAGACTAATAATAACTATTCCATATATGTATCGGATTTTATCACTAAAATTTTTAATTTGACCCAGAATCCTCTTTTATGCCACTGTTCCTATGTAGCACATGCTGTCCTTCATAATTAAGACTATGTACTTAGTTTTGTATGCGTAATATTTGCTATAAAGTCTGTCTTTTTGATTTTGGATAATCCACTCCAACTAAGTTTTTGTTATTCATTAATAAGGGCACACTTACTAATTTACTTACTAATTTACTTACTAATTTACTTGAGATCTGAAAGTAAAAAAATAGATAGTGTGTTGACTGTGTTCATTTAAATGTATAGTTATTTTTTGGTTGTAGTGGCTATACATCACTTTTAACACATTTTTGGTTTGTTTGATATCCTAACAAGGAAACTGGACCGAAGTATCTTTCCCAAAATAACACAGAGGCATCCGACTTAGCTTGGCCTGGGGCTGGTATCAATCCCGCGACCCCGGGATTACGAGTCTGACACGCTAATTAATGACTAAGTTACCAAAACGACTGCCCAAAAGAAAAGTAATCAAATGTAATGAGAATCAATGACACGACACTCTACTCTGAGTGTATACTCAAATTTATGAGTGTTATGAATATGGGACCTGGTCAGGGAGGGATTTCTATTAAATTTCTCACTTTCAAAGCTTACTGCAAATCTTAATTTGGTTGCCAAGATAAAATATTATTGTAATGTATGTTTCCATTTTAGATTTAACTTGCTTTCCAGTAAAATGTACACGAGTAGTCTTATCCTCTGCTGCATGCATAGCGATTTTACTCTAAAGTGCATTTAATTTCTGTGTTATGGTCGTCCTACCTGTGTATTCTTTAGGGGAAAACACAGGTGATAACTTCATCTTTGAAGTATCTACGTCATTTTAAAAAAAAAGATCGGTTGAGTATGTGGTCAAGACTGTAAATCCTCTGCTAAAATGTCAATAGATTTAACAGTCTGGATATCTAGCTGACATTCATGCCGTCGAGAGTACAGTGTACACAAATGGGCCCCTGTTGCTTCCAACGGAAATTAACATTACGCAATAAATTTAACATGCTCGGTCTCTCCGATACCCAACAAGCAACGTACCGTTAAAAATGTCAATAGGCTCAACATGCATGTTCTCTGAAAAATACCTATTGACACTATTCAAAACCCAGTTATATAATATCAATATCCCACATTTACTATTCAGCACATGTCTGGTGTGACCAGTAACCAGTCATTTAATACAGGGACTCAAAGAAGAGAAAGAAGTAGCGCTTTAAAACAAACGTAAACATATAGATTTATAAACCCTGTATGAAGTCGAAGCAGACTTACTGAAAATTATGTATATGTAAATAGTTAGCAAAATTAGCCGCCACGAGGCCAGCCAGATTGGCAGATTTGTTATTCTCATTTGTGATGGGTGATATATTTTACAAATTGACTAATCCTAGCAGTGACTGGCATCGGTTTCAGAAGAAGAAGAGAAAGAAAAAAAGATAATGGGCGTGGGGGTGGGAGGGAGAGATAGCGAGAAACCCTCCTCCAGTATTTACATTTTATAAAAAGCTACTATCCTTACAATAATTATAATCCCTAAAACCCGAACAACAACAACAACAATAATAATAATAATAATAATAATAATAATAATAATAATAATAATAATAATAAAATAAATCTAGGATGTGTGCCATTCGCATTTAGTCTCTATTTTATGGATTTATTGGATTTTTAAGATTACTTGTTTGATTATAGGAAGTCGGTGTTGGGGAAATATTCGTCAGTAGGAGTAATTTTAATGAGATTTTATGATAGCATGATGTAATTTCGCGGTGAGTTTAGGTCACAGCCGCATAAGAGGGCCTTTAGCCAAGTAGTTCCTGTTAAAATCTAACTGTAATGATTGATTATGTATCTCCATATGGACTATTTATTATTATTATATTTTGTACAGTGTAATAATTGATAAGGGATTGTTCGAATATCTGGAGACGCTTTTTATTGTTGTTATGAAGGTAAATATGGTATAGAGTTACATGTGAAATATTTCCTAAAATCACGATTTAACTTATCTGGGTATGGTAGAGTGGGAAAATAGTTCCATGTATTTGGTGCTTTGAGTCGTACTTTTATTTCCGCGGCGTGAAATACTGGTGCTATATTACGGAAGCTAATAAGGACAAAACATGCAAATGAAAACATGCAACATGAAAATACAGGCTTGAAAACATAATTTAGAACGTGATTCTGAGTAATCTTTAAATAGTTTTAAATTTTTTATATAAAGCTTGGAGATAAGGCCAGCAGGTGGGTGTACATTGTTTTGGTAATAATATGGTTAAAGGGTGGTGATCTCAACAGTTTCCAGGTTATCGCCCATGAACATAACCTTTACTCTATAGGTATGACACAAAACAATTCCTGGAATGTGTTACGGCTATTGGATTTAATTTTATTTTTTTTTTAATTATTAAATCCAAATTTGTCATTTAGGGTTTAATATTCATTAAATGGAAATTTTTCTGGAAAATTCAGGTTGACCTGGACTTTGGTTGTAAATAGGCTGACCTTGGCTTGGTTACCTCAATATCTGACCTTGTTTTGGACATTGTAAACAGGTCTTCAATTCTATTGGTTAATTTCAAGGATAACTTTTATTTTTAGTTTTTGAGGGTGGGGAAGTGAATGATTTCCTTCTAGAATATTCCATTATTACGTGACTTGGAGAAGGTAGCTTTTATCTGTGACCTTCGAGAATTACATGATTCCTTTTGTTTATGAGGGAGTTACATATATATATATATATATATATATATATAGCTGTGTTTTAGAAGCTAACTTTAGTAGAATCTTTGGGCTGTAAGAAATTAGTTGTGTTATTTTCTGTTTGAGTTTATTATTTATTGAGAATTATTCTAATTATCTGGAAAAGGACATATGTTTCATCTGGATGATATTAAATCGAGAACTGTATCACGTGACATTGTCAGCCATTTTGGATTACATCGTCAAGATTCGAACCTGGAACTATTAGAACATTTATTTATCAGGACTTGAAATTCCATTAGTGGATTATTTTGTGAATTCTATATTTATTGGATTTGATTCTCTAAAACCGTAAGTTTATTTATTTTATGAAAATAATTGTACTTAATAAATTCATTGTTAAAGTTTTACAAGCTTGTTAGTTTTCACTCTTTCTGTATTGCTGCTTATTCGAGCCTAAGCACGTAACAAATGTGTCTGATCTCGTCCCTCCATGTTTTTCAACCTGTTCTGCAGTTATTAAATGTCGATCTCAATAGTTTCCACAGTGTGATGTGTGGGCAACATTTCCCAATCCTAGGGGGAAAATATCAAACCCAGAGCATTAATTAATATGTTATAGCCCTGATGCTGGCAATTCACGATGACACATACTCACCTGAAGTAAACAATATTATTACCAAAACAATGTACACCCACCTGTTGAATGCCACGAGGAAACAAAAACAGACATATCCGATACAGACGTTATGTTGTGCTACTGGATTCAAGAATTTGCCTCTCAGTCAAAACTTGGAAATTATTACGATCCAATCCTTATTTCCATGTATATACGAGGGGGACAATGCACCTGTTCATCCAACAGATTTCATTGGTTATGTCCATGGAGTAGGAGTTTTTGTTCTTTATCTCATAAATATAACATTTCTACCTTGTAACCTTTTATACATTAACTGGGAATGGAGAGAGAAACACAGTTACAGCACTGTAACATTGTCCCTTGGTTTGGACATGCCTAGTCCAATAACCACGCCTTCATATTGCTGCTACTGATAAACAGTCAGTCAGTCTAATCACGGGAGTGGGGCTGTATTATCGGCCTAGACATGCCCCTATTGACAACGCATCGAGGCACGTAGATTGTGCAAATGGTGTGCCATTTATATAGTTCAATTTTGGTACATGTAAATGCATTAATGAGCTTTTTACGCCCATCGCGACTTCCGTTGCTCTCACTGAAAAACTCCATTAGGTGTAAAGAATGTATACTATCTATACATATATGTTCATTAAAGTCTTTTTATAGGACATGCGCACTCTGGGTCCCAAATACATCTATTCATCTCAATTTTGGTTTACCGCTCATGTGAATAATACAATTGTAAACTTTGTTTTCTCTTTACATGTAATGGATACTGCGTTTAGAAACCCATGCTCTCTGTCTATTTTAATGTTTGCATGATATTGTTCGACTAAAAATTCCTTCATGTACATTTAATTTTTCAAAGAGTACTTTCAGAGTTGAGATATTTTTTAATACTACTTATAATTAAGCAATTAATTATTGCCATAAATTAGCATATACATTATTTGTTCAATAGAAATTAAAATAATAACCTTGAGGAATGTTGAAGTTAATTGTTGTTGAATTTTTAAAGTTGAGTAATAGCTCCAATGAGCTAATTGATAAATAGCTCCAACTAGCTAATGTTTCTTATTTGTCCTTTGAAACCCAGTTTTTAAGTACAAATTGTCAATGTTCTTGAACACAACCTTATTTCATCTGCATACTTCACACGAGTCCGTTTATGTATTTCGGTAGCAGTATATTCCGTCAGCCGATTAGGAAGTTTGTCCAATATGGCCGCGTCCATTGACGAAGTGTAGAAAACGTATTTGAAACGTATTTCACTCTGTTTATTCGCAGCCTCTATTCTTTAAAATGCTAACACCATATGATAGAGACTATGATTATCTCGATCTTGAAGATGACAGTGACCAGGAGAAAGCAGAGAGGTATTTATTCATAGGAAACCTTACAGATGAGTGGATGATGCATGCAAAATTTGCAACATTGCCATTGATATACGAGGCGTCTCTGGTCGACCAATTTTATAAACGTGCGCTCAGGCGCCAATAACACGTTCTCGGATTTGAAAATTAAAAATAACCTTACGTCTGAAATGTAATCTTGTAACATAAAATTCTGCGAAACATGTTCCGCCGTCTTCATTCTGCATCACTCTTGATTGTAAGTGGTAATTGTCCCAATAAACATCAAACCTGTATTTGAGGGATGTCGTGTTTCGGCTTGATCTCGCTTATCATAAAACTCAGAAATTATTGCAGACGAATTTGTCTGCAAAACAAAAGTGCACACATCTTTGAGGGCATAGGTTCCGATATATTACTATGTATACTATTACCCTATCTACACCTTGGTAGGTGAATCAGATATTTTAGTGCCTTGCCCAAGTGACAACCATTTTATTTCATAATTGCCTCTCTTAATATGTACTGCCAGCTAACCAATAGCATGTACCAATGATGTTTTATACAATGGCCAATAATTGACATAGGCAATTGATTTTAAAAGGATACTTTGTAAGTTTTACATTTAAAGTATGACTATATACCAGAGAGAAGCCAATACAGTTGTAGTTGAGGGAAAAGACATATTTGTACAATCACAGACCACCAGTGGAAAATGGCTTATTTATGAGTCCATACCATTTATTTGCTTTCTTTTCACTCAGTCATGTAGAAACCATGTGCAGATTTGAACAAGTTGTTTTTTATTGGATGCATTTCTGCCACATCCAATACAATTCACAGACCTGAAGCACTAACATATCTGATTGATCCTTCAAGGTGTAGATAGGGTAAAGATGAAGTGAAGCACAATGCAATCACTTTAGATATTTGCTAGTAGTTGTCATGTTATATATATGTTAGTTATATTCATTTGAATGAGTCTTTGGTACAGCATATTTCTGAATCAAATCTGATGTTTGATAACTTGTAAGTCCACACAGAGTAAAATAACCAAATTTTCTGCTGCCATTTCAATTAACTAGGCTACATCATTAACAAGGAACAATCACATGCTCAATTGCTCAGTTTAAGAGGGTATTCTACAAATATTATGAACTTCTGAGAGAGACAGGTGTAAGCTGAAGTTGTTTACATTTGCAACATGCACAGTGGTAAGAATGTTGGCATACCTTGATGTTACTTTAACGTACTGCAACTGAAATGTCTTAGGATATTGTACTTGTGGAACAGCTAACCAAAATGACTGTTCCCATGTGGTAAAAAAAATCTTTCCAAATAAGCTTAAAGTTCATTATCTTGAACCGTTACAGTAGAACCTGTCTTGAAAGACCACATCTTTTGCGAAAAAAGTATGGTCTCTTAAGACAGGTGATGTCTTATAACAGATAACAATGCTATATAATACAGTCGACTCCACTTAACTGCACATCGGTTAACTGCACACTCCAGATAACTGCACGTAGTCACGCTGGTCCCGTTTTTTCCCAATGTTTTTCAATGGGAACAAACTTTGGATAACTGCACTTTGCTTAAATGCACACTCTGGATAACTGCACGATAATTTTATGCCCGTGGCACATTATTCAATATAATTTTACTCCGGTTAACTGCACAATGTATAGTCATGATCAGTTATTGCCAGTCCACTGCTGTAGCGCTTCAGATAAGCAGACAATTAAGCCGGTAAATGCGACTTTGTAAATGATTGACATGTAAAGGACGCCCTATGTGCTATATACATGTATATCTGCGTCCACTAGGGAGCAATAGCGTGGGAAAAATCATAGTACAGCATGGGAAACATTGCTCTAAACCATTCAAACCAACAAATGGATGGTAGGAAAGATGGAAAATGCGCAACAGAATTCAATTTAAACGACAACACGGCGAAAACAGGATGCAGACGACTTTGGAGCTGAACGCTTTTTCTGTCGGAGTGGACCCAACAATGTCTGACAGCAGTTTTTGAATAACAAGCAATCGATAGAATTTCTTGAAATTCTCTATAATTCCTTGATCTATTGGTTGAATAGCAAAGTTGTGTTCGGAGGAAGGAAAACAATCTTAACATTTAAATAAAAGTTGAAAGAGTGGATTCTAATCATTGTTCAAATTTATTTTTCACGTATATTCGTGCCGTGCTGATTTAAAGCTGTACTGTACCATACAATGGTTAACTGCACACTCCAGTTAACTGCACAGTCTTGTGACGGGCCCAAGGGTTTGCAGTTAACCGGAGTCGACTGTAAATACATTTGTGCATTGATACTATACTAATCATGCATCAAAATAAAGGGAATTAAAAGATCTTTTAGCAATACCTAAGAATATACATGGTCTTTTTTCAAACAATATTATTTTAATTTCATCAGCCATTGAAATGATAATCATTAAGAAACAGGGAGAAAATCTTTTTCTTTAAAATCTAACCTTATGCAAAATACAAAACTATGTGTGTGTGTGTGTGAGAGAGAGAGAGAGAGAGAGAGAGAGAGAGAGAGAGAGAGAGAGAGAGAGAGAGAGAGAGAGAATTGTATTATTAATGTAATTTTAACTATGTTACATTTTATATATTTGGTAATTCATTCATTGCACTTTAAGAAGCTGGTATTGTCTAGTCTGGCAAAATTCTTTTTCCCTATTTCAATAGCTGCTAAGGATAGTGTACTTTAGACAAATTCAGGCATATTTGTTTATCAAAAGGGAGCGGTGATTTTAGTTAGCAGTGTACTTAGATCATTTACATTAATAAAAGTACAATATCCAAAGAAAAATGTCAGCCATTTTATATTAAAGTAGCATAGACATATGCCAACATTCTCTCCACTGTTCATATTTTAAATGCAAACAAGTTCACCATACACATGTCACTGTACCAAAAGTATATAAAAACTGGTGAGTGCCCCCATAATATAAATGGTGCAGTTACTGAAGGTACATGTTGAAATATAATAAGTCACATGTGAATTTGAATATTCATATCCTGTTCGTGTGAAACCATAGGTTCAAGGAAAACAAAATCTGTAATAAGGCTGCTTTGGTTTTCTGTCAGTGATTATTACATGCAACTGACTTTACATTGATAAATGCAGATGATAATAATAATTAATAATAATAATAATAATAATAATAATAATAATACAAGTGGTTCAGTAAAAATGAATGATTTTGCTCAAGTACATGTATATGATATTTAAACAACTGTTGAATTGACCTAATTCCAGTTGATCCCAGTAAGCAATGCAACAAAAATAAAATGGCAACCATGACAGTCTCATGAAGTAATAATAAATATGTAATATGACATAATAATAAGGCAAATTGTTCTTGAACATGATTTTTATTAATGAGATGCATTTTCTGCTAGTAAAGTTTCATGCCAAAAAAATAGTTTGCAGAAATTTGATTGAAATAATAAAGTGACAAGGTGCTATTTTAACATTTATCTAACAGCCATTATTTATGTCCAAAAATTATTCTTGACACGAATTTACAATGAAGTTTTTTTAATGCCAGCTAACAGATTGTTGTATTTTCTTTTTTAATTTAAAAAGATAATATATGTTTAATCATTGTTGTTCAACTCATTTAATATATATTGTGATCAAATTTAGAATAGCTATGTGGAAGAATAATCAAAAGGTAAGTCAAAACTTATTCAGTTCAGTCATGTTTATTTTCAAATCATTCTGTCACATGACATGTCAAGTAAGACTTTTGTAAATGCGGTAATTTAGACTGTTATAAATAAGATAATTTGATTAGTTGACCAACTGTCTATGATGATTCTTTAGACACAGTCAAATCTTAACTTGATTAGTCGACCACATATCTGAGTTGATTTTTAAGACACAGGCAAATATTAATTTGATTAGTTTACCACCTATCTGTCATGATTCATATGACACGCTCAATTCTTAATTTGATTAGTTGAGCACCTATCTGTGATGATTCTTTGGACACATTCAAATCTTAAGATTCAGGATGTTATTAATAGTTTAAAGTGCGTTTATGACAGTTGTAGACACAGTCATGTCTTTTACTGAATAAGTAGCTTGATTTGAATTTTAGGTGGACTGAGAAAATAAATATGCAAAGGTTTCCAGGTTCCAAGGCTTTCTGATATAGATGATCAGCCCATCACCATGGTACAGTAATTTGATATGAACCGGAAAACACCTCACTCATACATACAATAATTTTATATAAAGTAGAAAACCCCCCTACTGATAACTTATGTCTTTTTAGAGAGCTAGTACACTGAAGAAATTAGAAAAAAGGTAGGAAGCTAAAGATTAAAAGATTTAAATGTGTGATTTGGTAATAAATCAGCAATTTGGTAATTTTTGTTGTTGTTTTGTTTGTTTCAGCTCTGATGATGACATTGATATCCTCTTGTTTGGTACTCCAGAACAGAAGAGAAAATTGTATAAAAGGTCTAAGGGAGACAAATCTTCAAGTGAAGATGACTTTGAGAAGGAAATGAATGCTGAACTTAAAAGCAAAGTTAAAGCCATTGAAAAAACAAGAAGGCGACTTGGCACAGGTTGTATTACTTTAAGTACTATTATCAGGAATACAATAATTCCTCATGAATATTAGTAGCCATAAATAATCCCTCATAGCTATTCATAGCCATAAATAATTCCTCATGGCTATCGATAGCAATAAATAATCCCTCATGGATATTAGTAGCCATAAATAATCCCTTATGGATATTAGTAGCCATAAATAATCCCTCATGGATATTAGTTGTCATAAAAATAATTGCTGGTGGATAACTAATCACTCATGGATATTTGTTATAAATAATCCATCATGGATATTAGTAGCCATAATAATTCCTCATGGTTTTTACTAGCCATAAATAAACCTCACTGTTATGTTTGCTAAGCCCAGCTATAAAGTCCTATAATCTTTTGTCTTGGAAATATTACTGAGGCCCTATGTTTGATATCTAAAGATTGTTTCAGGATAGTGTTGAACTCTTACATAATGTTACTGTGACTAGCCAGAAGACCGAAATCTTGAAGCGGCAAAGGCAATAGATTGCTTGCATCATTTGACAAAGGATTGCCATATCAAACCTATGTATTATAGCTTAGTCCTAAGATCAGAGGGGAGCCATGGGGTGAGCGGAGCATGTTCTCATACATCCTTACATTGACAGACAGTGAGAGGGAAATTGTCAGTTCAGTTTGATTGCATCGGTTCACAGCAGTATCCTATAGGAATTGAAATAGAAGGTGTTATGACAATTCGATCCGAAGGATAACTTTCAAAACTTGTAAATGAAGAATTAGTTTAACCTCGACAGATTGCTGACAATATGGTTACTTCAAGAAGAGCCATTTGTGATTTGGCGGTAAAATTTAGAGGTAGATTCTAAGGAAAGACAAATCTTTTAAAAAAATCATAGAGTTATTTGCCTAAATTTTGTAGAATATTACTGCATCATAGTTGTAATTATTTGTAGCATATATACTTAATTACTAGCATTGTTTAGTATGTAGAATTACCTTTGTAGTCATTCATTTGCATGCGTATTTGAGTACTGGGCTTGAACCTACGTAGAGAATTATTAGATGCCAGGCCAAGCTGAATTATGTAGATTATTAGCTTGTGGTCAAATTTAATTTGTAATTTGCTGTTAGGTTACTTTGTAGTAAACTAGTGCATTTATTAGTGCATTATGTTAGAATTTACACATGCTGGAATTGTGAAATTGGAAAATGGGTGAAGTATGAAAGATTAGTTACTGTTGACATACTTAGTACGAGCTGTAAGGTAAAGAAATGCATCTGTAATATTGCTTAGTATATCAGGATTATTGTAATATTGCTTAGTATATCAGGATTATTGTAATATTGCTTAGTATATCAGGATTATTGTAATATTGCTTAGGTATATCAGGATTATTGTAATATTGCTTAGTATATCAGGATTAGTATATCAGGATTATTGTAATATTGCTTAGTATATCAGGATTATTGTAATATTGCTTAGTATATCAGGATTATTGTAATATTGCTTAGTATATCAGGATTATTGTAATATTGCTTAGTATATCAGGATTATGAATATGTATTGATATGACAGAAAAATGTATTGATTTGTGTGTAAGAAGTAATTGAAACTGTGCTGTATTATGATACCATACAAGAATGTAATAAAGCAATTTAATAGCCATTATCTCATGATAGGCTGTGTGTTGTTTGAGATGAGAGGACTAAGGAAAAAGATTGTACCATCCTTGTGTTTTCTCAGGAAGCTTTTAAGGGACAAATAAATACTGGTTTGATTGAGTTCAGAGTCTTCAGGAGTTAGAGGCAAAAGTGAGACTAGCTGAAACAGCAAAGTCAGTGAAAGTCTAGTTGGTTTAGAGAAGGTGGAGGAGGCAGAAAGGAGTCTGGAAGAGGAAGTAGAGGAGGTGGAGAAGGAGTATATAGAAGTTGAAGAGAAGGAATTTGGAGAAAGTTGGGGAGGAAGAGGGAAAGCAATTGGGATAAATAATAGGAAGGATACAACAGATGAGTTGAATACAGTGATGCAGTAGGCTATTAAAGGATCGAGTGGAAGGAGTGTAATTGGAAATTTGAATGATTAGAATATTGAATTACTATTGAGTTTTTATTCATTGAACTTCAACCTTTTTGTATATTTAACCATCTGACCATCAGCATTGCAGACTGGGAGCTTTGGATCTTTTCATCTATCTTTCACTAATTTAACATCCAACCAAATTCCAGCCTGGGTGGGACTTCTATAATAGTTTAAATAAAATATTGGGAGCACCCCACCCCCATCATAGGAACCATCACAGTAGTCATAAATAATACCTCATGGATATTGCTAGCCATAAATAATCCCTCATGGATATTGTTAGCCATAAATAATCCCTCATGGATATTAGTAGCCATAAATAATCCCTCATGGATATTGTTAGCCATAAATAATCCCTCATGGATATTAGTAGCCATAAATAATCCTTCATGGATATTGGTTGCCATAATTAATCACTCTTGGATATTAGTAGTCATAAATAATCCCTCATGGATATTAGTAGCCATAAATAATCCCTCATGGATATTGTTAGCCATAAATAATCTCTCATGGATATTAGTAGCCATAAATAATCCTTGATGGATATTGTTAGCCATAAATAATCCCTCATGGATATTGTTAGCCATAAATAATACCTCATGGATATTAGTGCCATAAATAATCCCTCATGGATATTAGTAGCCATAAATAATCCCTCATGGATATTAGTGCCATAAATAATCCCTCATGGATATTAGTAGCCATAAATAATCCCTCATGGATATTTGTTGCCATAACTAATCACTCATGGATATTTGTTATCATAAATAATCACACACAGATATTAGTTGCCATAACAATAATTCCTTATGTAAGTTAGAAGCCATAAACAATTCCTCACATATATTAGTAGCCATAAATAATCCCTCATGGATATTAGTAGCCATAAATAATGAATAGAATGAAGAAAGACTGGTTTGGTTTTAATGCAAAATTGAAATGACATGTAGATTTCTATTGTTTCTAGAGTGTATTATTACATTTATGTGCATGACCTATGTATATTTATGAGGTGATTTTGCGTCAGTTTTTTCACCACTTTATGACTGTGATAGAATTGTAATCTAACTTATAAATAGATTCATGTCATTAAGGTCTTACTTAAATATAATTATGAGCTAGATCTTTGCTTATTATAGTCACGATCATGCATCTGATTGATTCAGGTTTTCAACAATCTTCCTATCAATTGTCATATCTTGTCAACACACTTATTTTTCTTATCAGATTTCTATCAGTCTTGTTAAGTTGTCGTAGAAAAAATTTTGGTCAGTTTTATTATGGCAAGATCTGTGCATTTTCATGAGATGATCTTGAAATCATTGTCTTTGGTTCTATAAAAAGCAATATTTGTGCATATTAATGAGATGATCTTGAAATTGATTGTCTGTGCTTATTTGCCTCATTATATGTAGAGACTAGACATCTTACCTAATTTTGATAAACTTGGTAAATCAGCACTCCAAAGATTCATTAGACATTTGAAGGTATGGGTAGGGGGGAGCTGCTGAAAATGTTGGTTGTCTTGACCAAATAATTTATTCACCTTAGATAGAACAGAAATCTGAAGAGTGGGGAATTAATGGTTAAAGATGAAGTTAAGGCAAATGAAAAAGCAATTATAAGATTGTATAATGTTGTTTGAAGTTAAGTGAAATGAAAGAGTAATTATAAAAAAAAAGTGTAACAATGTTTTAATGGTATACAAAGATCTGTGTGGCATGACAGCCATTATAATTTTTGTTTTTGCTTTCTCTAAATCATCATTCTACAAAGTGCCAATTTCACTGATAATGATCTTTAACCTTTCATTTTCAATACAGCCTTGCCATAGCTTTATTTATGCTATCAGACCTGGCAATAGTTGTAATGATAATTTATATCAATAAAGTCTTGCCATAGCTTTATTTATGCTATCAGACCTGGCAATAGTTGTAATGATAATTTATATCAATAAAGTCTTGCCATAGCTTTATTTATGCTATCAGACCTGGCAATAGTTGTAATGATAATTTATATCAATACAGCCTTGCCATAGCTTTATTTATGCTATCAGACCTGGCAATAGTTGTAATGATAATTTATATCAATATGGCCTTGCCATAGCTTTATTTATGGTATCAGATTTGGCAGTAGTTTTATTGCTAGTCACACACCACTTCATTGGCTTAGTAGTTAGAGCATCAGTCCCTGAAGCAGAAGGTTGTGGGTTTGATCCCCGGCCAAGTCATATCAAAGACTTACAAAAATGGTACTAACAGCTGCCTCGCTTGGCACTCAGTATTAACAGGTTAGTGTTAGGACTGGTCGGTATGGTCTCAGGATAATGTGACTGGGTGGGACATCATGCTACATTCCTGCGCATGATGCCCCAGTGCTAGACAAAACTATAAACTGCCTCATTGCAGACATCATAGCGCTATGACTGATTTTTTTTAAAGCTACGTTAAAAATCCTAATCACACACACACTCTGACTAGTCACATGTCCTATTTTTTAAATTATAACTTAACATTTGAAAAGGGAGTTATGCAGTAAGTTAAATTGCAAAATGTTTTATCATAAAAGTTGACAATTTGCAAATTCTGAATTTTTAATGACAACTTGAAGGACTGTAAATCAGTTTATATAATTATGATCTTGGGTCTTATATTAAAGAGTGTGCATGTTTAATATATATTAATCTTTGGAAGGAAGTTTTTTTTTTATGAATATGGTAGAAAAACAAAAATATTAAAGCCATAAAATGCTTGTGAGATATTTTTCTGCTTTTTCTTCTCTAAGTACTATATGAGGATGGTTAGTGAAATGATCAACTTTCAGATTAATGTAAGCCAGGTAATCATTTTCAGGACTCCTTGGGCCTCTTCTTTGTTATCCATTTTGCTTGTATAGCTGTGTAATTGTTTTCTAAAATAATTGTTTTGAGTCTTTTAAGTATTTTGACTTTTGTGTGGAGTACATATTTGTCTCACAATTTATAAATGTATTACTAATTATTTATTGTCCTTCATATTTTGAAATTTTCTTCAGATGATGATGTCCAGCCTGGAACCTCTGGAGTTGATTCCCTTAACAAAGATGGTGGTACAGAGGAACCACAGAAGTACTATGATGATGTTTATTTTGATTCTGATGAAGAGGACATGGTTGCACAAGGTTTTTAACATCTTTCTGAGGATTTTTATGCAAAAGTTTCCTTTCATAAATTTACTTTAAATATGTTCTAAAAACTTCATTTTAAGAACATTGTTATTTTAGTTTTATTTTAGTTATTGCATGTTTTTGAAGGGTATATGTTTATAAACACTATGTTTATTTCCAAACTGAAAGCACTGACTTTGACTTATTGGTTATTTTCCTGAATAAAAATAAATAAGACAATCATCTGTAAATGTTGAGTATTAAGCTCCTGGAGGTAAGTCAAAAGAAAAATAGTATACTTACTATTTAGACAAAGCTCCACTAATTTAATTTAATTTAATTTAATTTAATTTAATTTAATTTAATTTAATTTAATTCATTTTTTTCTCCCTTCAATTATAGTACATATTTGCAGATCATGAAAATTGTTATTTTTTTGCCTGACAGTGACCATATACATGTATTGGTTATGATGTCCATACAAGATGTAACTCTGGTTGCTAATAAGGAAACTAAATCATGACTAGGGGGTAAAAAGAAAAATAGCCTTAGTCAGAAAACAGTCGGGATCAATCTGTATTTTTTAAAGAGTATCTGAATTAAATTTTGATGACGATGTAAATTCAGCAATTAAAATTGTTAAAAAAACCTAACAAATAATGCAAATTAAATATATATTACAATATAAACCGTCAAATGTTGCAAAAAATATCCTGCATTGCAAACATTTTGGGAAGTACGACATAGAAATTGTCAAATGTTGCCAAAACTACCCAGTATCACATAATGTCTGGGAGAGCAGACATATAATTTTGTCAAATGTTACCAAAATTAACCAGTATCACATAATGTCTTGGAGAGTTGACATAGAAATTGTCAAATGTTACTACCGTATTTTGTTGTGTATAACGCGCACTTTTTTTACCTAATTTTCTTATCTTAAGTCGGGGGTGCGCGTTGTATACAAGAACTAAAAAAAAAGAGATTTTTTCCAGGTCGATCTGAAGAGGATGAAGGCACTCACTACTTGTGAAATATTAAATCCATTGTACATTGCATTGTAACTAAAATGTTTACCGGTACTAGCCGTATTAAAGAAATAAATAATGCTTACAAATAGTCTTGTTCTTTGATTGCTTATGTTAATAAACTGGTTTCATTTCACGTCACTGTGTCAAGTTTTCTTCTGTGCCATGGCCGGAAATACATGTACATAACGACTGGCCATTTGTTCAAAAGCTGTGCAAAGTGCCGCATTGGAGCGGAACAAATACCACTGTGTGGATTACCGTATTTGCTCCGTAAATGTTCAGTACCGTATTCCATAACTGTTGATCTAATCGAATTTTTCTTCATTTATTATTGGTTGAATTGAAATATAATATGTGTAGAATTCAACTAGTGTTAATGTTCTCATCAGAGCATCTGTTGGGGACATATTTTTTGCGACTACGGGTTCTTTCTTACGGGAACACTAATACGTTGTGGAACAAAATAATCAATGTATGAAGTCGGAAAACATTTTTTTCCTCTTTGGAAAATAAGCTTGTTACTTAGTTTTATTTCTCATATTAAATCATAGTATTTGAGATATCTTTGCGATTATACAGTGATCAATGGCTTCAATGCTTAATTGACTCGGTGTGGTCTTTTCACGGTAATCGGCGCCAGGTAAACTTTAATGCGCTCAACATAGTTACAATGCTTTTTCTCGGTGAGCAGTATTTTAATTGATTCAGCTCGGTGTTTTTAATGGTGATCAGTGCTTCATTGACTCGGTGTGGTCTTTTCAAGGTACTTGGTACCGACTAAAGCTTTGATGTGCTAAACTCTTTCTTTGTTTTATTTCTCATTTTAAATAACAGTATTTGATGCAGTACTTCTTTGTTACAATACATAATTACAATGCATTGTCTTGGTAAATTCTAGCCTGAACATATGTTTATATTTTAGAGGTGTCATGATAATCCAAATAAGTATAAATACTGGACCTAAACTTTCACATATCATATTGTATTCGATCTTGAATCTAAACGAACATGGGTCGTATAAGAAATTCGTATACTTCGAAAGACAAGCTAATCATCATTGCCTATGCAGAAGCACATGGTAACAGTGCCGCTGGGAGGGAGTTTAATGTTGGACAGTCTTCTATTAGGGAGTGGAGAAGAATGAAAGAAAGACTGAAGAAAATGCCACGAACAAAACAGGCAGAGAGAGGGACAAGTGCAAAGTATCCGGAAGTGGAGAGTGGAGTCCTTGAATGGGTCATGGATAGAAGAAAACGGGGAATTGCGATATCTACGACAGAGATTCGCTTTCAGGCAATATTGATTGCCAAACAGAAAAAAATAGACGACTTTAAGGGGTCTGTGAGCTGGGCTTACGCATTTTTACGACGGAACGATTTGTCAGTTCGGCGACGCACACACGGAGTGAAATACCGGTAGTCACAATTTTAAAATGCATTATATCACATGCGCGTTATATGGCAGAACTACGTTTTTTCCACTTATTTGGGTCGAAAATCGGGGTGCGCGTTATACATCGGTGCGCGTTATACACACCAAAATACGGTAAAAGTAATCTGTATCACATAATATCAAGGAGAGCAGACATATAATTTTGTCAAATGTTACCAAAACTACCCTGTATCACAGAATGTCAGGGAGGGTGGACATAGAAATGGATTGAATGCTCCAGTATGCCCTTTTTTGGTTCTCAGCCAAACTTGGTTGAAATTGAGCCAATAGTCTTTGAGAAATTTAAAATTGCAGTTGTTGATGGACTTTGCACATTGTGATATTTAACACCAGATGTAGGGTCACACCATATATTCAGCTGGTAGTACAGTCTGGTGAGGTAATAACACATGCCTAACTGGTAGTATAGTCGTGTGAGCTAATAACACATGCCTAACTGCAAAATGCATATACCAAGATCTGTCAGGAGATGTGTGACACAATGAGATCCATCCTGTTGGGAATCAATGGTTAACATACAAGACTCACAAATAAATAGAAATGTAATGGTCTCTTTATCCCTCAGTCTTCTTACTCAAAAGACACTTCATTGGATTGACCTATGATAGACCTATTGGTGACAATGTGGAATGCCAAAACCTCAACTTGATCTCACCAGTTCTTTACACAAAAGGCCTAAATAATCAATGCTCTTTCTATAAGTTGAAATGGCAGAATGGATACACTCCTTCAGCAGCTTTAGTCAGGAAGGGAATACAAGAATTAGCATTTTTGAGTGTCTCATCATCCTGTTTACTGACATGAGAAATATTGGAGCAGCCTCATCATTGAAACAAAATTGACATATTCTCTTACCTCAGTTAAGAAACTATGATGGCAAGTGTTTCAACCCAACCCAGAGTTAATGAACCTGCACATATGAATCATCATAATAAATATGAACTTTAGATCCAACAGTTCTCACAAGTGGTGGAGAATCCCTAAATTGAGATGGTCATCCATCTTAGAGGCATCTGAAGTAATGGAATATATTCTCAGTGGAGCACACAACCTCTGTTTTATAGCATTTTATACATATGTGGGCATCCATATCTCAAAAGCTAACTTCCTTTGACTTCAGCACCAGTCACAATTAAACTGTTACACAGCCACTGGCATATTGTGCTACCATGGAAGATAGGATATCATACAAACTAAAGTCCTATTGGATCTTGTATTCTTTTAGATTCCATCTGGTCCATGAATTGGGCCCTTGCCCAAGTTATGGATATTAACCTGGCAAAACAAGACACCATTTAAACTGCTGTCAGTAACTTAGTTCACCAAATTTACAAGTCGTGCTTTCTCAATGTTTCCCTTTTGAAGCCATTCCCTGACAGATGGAGCCTTTCCCAGTCAGGTTAACTAGAAGCTGTCTCACATATGTTAGGGGTCCTGAGATGGTCTCTCCATTGTAAAGGGATTTATCTCCCTCCATCTCTTTCATATTAAAGGTATTATGGTTGAATAATGCATTTAAAGAAGAAACCAATTTTTTTTGTCTAGCACAATATATTTCTTTAAAAATGCTTATCCAACCTTGATATACATACACCCTCCAAGCCTCCCTGAAGTTACATCTGTTAAGATTGTGCCTCATGCTCCAGTAGTGACTGAGATATGTATGGAATTTGGGGGCCAATCCCTATCCTAAGAGGAGATCACTCTGCCTGTCTGCCACCTAAGATGGGCAGATGACTTTGAGCTAAAAGTCTTATCTGGGATAGAAGGATTTGCAAGGTAGTAGTAGTTTTCCCAAGATATTATGGTTCGTTAAATATTGTCAAAGAATAATTACTACAAAAAAAATATTTATGCAAAATCGCTCAGTTGAAGTCAACCAAATTAGATGTAAATCAGTAATGCGTGGATTTTGTCTGATCAGTTTAGTGTGTTGTTTCTGTAAACTTGCTTGGGTAAATACTTTAAGATTCTTATATAGTACAATTTTAAAGATATGGCAAGAGTAGAGATGATTTGTTGATGACTGTGGCTAAACTCAATGGACTCAAAAAGGAATACCACCTGTAGAACCCAGAATCAATGTATTAGAATTATTATTTTTGTAAATTAGCAATTTTTTTAGATTAAAAACCTTTCAATTAATCTTATAACAAAAATGAGCTGTGACACAGATTTTCAATCCATTGGATTTACACTCATGGGTTATCTGTCAGTATACATATAGAAATTATGTGACTGATTAATTTCTTTTATAAAACACTAGATACTTACTCACATTGAGTTTTAGTCATGTTGTAATGTCATAATTCATAATCATCTTGAGGAATAGGTAATAATAATATTTAATAATAATAATATAGCAGGATATAATAATAATAATAATAATAATAATAATAATAATAATAATAATAATAATAATAATAAAGTGTTGAAAATATTTGGTAAACTGAATGGTCTTAATCAACAATAAGAAAAAGTGTTAAAAAATGAATTAATGCACTTGTCCTGCTTTTAAACTCTTTTTAAAAAAAATTTGTTTTAACAGGCGATGCTAGCAAAAAGAAGCATCCTTTACTTAGCAATGACGAGCTTCTGTATGACCCAGATTTAGATGATGAAGATCAGCATTGGGTTGACCAGCAGAAAGAATTGTACAGGGTGAAACAGCCAGCAAGCACAGATGAAAGTCAGGGCAAGGTCAAGCCTGTGCAGTCAAGTGATGCTGTGTTGAATTGTCCAGCTTGTATGACAACTCTCTGTTTGGACTGCCAAAGGTTTGTAATGTGCATAAAAATGGTAAATTATTTTATAATGATTGTACAAGTTCTGAAAAGCTTATGCCATGAAACCATGACCAGTATGGCAATTTTTTCCCTGCCATTTTTCTATTGATTTTTAAAGATTCTGGACAAAAAAAATTTGCTTCAAAGCTGAACAGACATACAAAAAAGCCTCACTAACTTGCTTCATTTTAATAGAAATTTGGACATCAAATGGCCATGGCATGGCACAAGTTTTACAACCTCTTCACCAGCTTCTCATTTTTGAATTACTACAAAGATTTATTTTAGGGTAAATTAAAGTTTTATTTGTGAATATGATAAGAGAGATACTGTATTCCTTAAGATATATAGTTGCCTTTCTTTAATTGATTTAGGTCTTAAAGGTTTCTATTTGTGAAATTCATTTCAACTCAATAAATTGGACTTCCCTGAATAATGTTATTAACTTGTAGGGTTTCTAAAAAAGCAAGCTCTTAAAAATGCTGAAAAAGGGTAATCCAGTTGATAATAAATCATGAACAAGAAAGGTAATGAATTATGCACAGTCAAGGTAATGAATCATTCATAGTAAAGGTAATGAATCATGCACAGTGAAGGTAATGAATCATGAATAGTAAAGGTAATGAATCATGAACAGTGAAGGTAATAAATCATGTACTGTGAAGGTAATGAATCATGAACAGTAAAATAATGAATCATGAACAGTGAAGGTAATAAATTATGCACAGTGAAGGTAATAAATCATGCACAGTGAAGGTAATGAATCATGAACTGTAAAGGTAATGAATCATTAACAGTTAAAGTAATGATCATGAACAGTGAACGTAATAAATAATGAACAGTGAAGGTAATGAATCATGAACAGTAAAAATAATGAATCATGAACAGTGAAGGTAATAAATTATGCACAGTAAAGACAATGAATCATGAACAGTGAAGGTAATAAATTGTGCACAGTGAAGGTAATTACTGACATGAATCATGAACAGTAAATGTAATGAATCATGAGCAGTAAAGGTAATGAATCATTCATGAACAGTAAAGGTAATGAGTCATTCATGCACAGTAAATGTAATGAATCATGAGCAGTAAAGGTAATGAATCATTCATGAACAGTAAAGGTAATGAGTCATTCATGCACAGTAAATGTAATGAATCATGAGCAGTAAATGTAATGAGTCATTCATGCACAGTAAATGTAATGAATCATGAGTAGTAAATGTAATGAATCATGCACAGTAAATGTAATGAATCATGCACAGTAAATGTAATGAATCATGAGCAGTAAATGTAATGAATCATGCACAGTAAATGTAATGAATCATGCACAGTAAATGTAATGAATCATGAACAGTAAAGGTAATGAATCATTCATGCACAGTAAATGTAATGAATCATGAACAGTAAATGTAATGAATCATGCACAGTAAATGTAATGAATCATGAGCAGTAAATGTAATGAATCATGCACAGTAAATGTAATGAATCATGCACAGTAAATGTAATGAATCATGAGCAGTAAATGTAATAAATCATGCACAGTAAATGTAATGAATCATGAGCAGTAAATGTAATGAATCATGAGCAGTAAATGTAATGAATCATGAGCAGTAAACGTAATGAATCATGAGCAGTAAATGTAATGCATCATGAGCAGTAAATGTAATGAATCATGAGCAGTAAATGTAATGAATCATGAGCAGTAAATGTAATGAATCATGAGCAGTAAATGTAATGAATCATGAGCAGTAAATGTAATGCATCATGAGCAGTAAATGTAATGAATCATGAGCAGTAAATGTAATGAATCATGAGCAGTAAATGTAATGCATCATGAGCAGTAAATGTAATGCATCATGAGCAGTAAATGTAATGAATCATGAGCAGTAAATGTAATGAATCATGAGCAGTAAATGTAATGAATCATGAGCATAATTTGTGTGCTTGTCTTCAGTGTTGTTATTCCTGGCCAAACAGTGCTGATATTAAACTAAGTAGAAGATACTGTCCTTCCCATCTGCTGGGGTCATTTTTAAAACAAGTTTATCATTTGAAGTGATTAAATAATCAATATATGTATACCATTATTCTAAAATCTTGCCATATCATGATAGCATATATATATATATATATATACATATAGCATTTGAGAAAACAATTCTGCATGAAGCAATTTAGAACCATAAGTGTGATCTACATGTACAAGTGTCAGCACTTTTATATTTAGGTATTTATGTCTTGTTTCATATTGTGTACAGTGGTGCCCCTCTTATAAGGCCAACCCTTCTGCACCGGAATAGTGGCATTATAAGATGGGTGGCCTTTCGGGGGGGGGGGGGGACTAAATATTTTGTGAGAAGTATATGTAATGTACATAGTAAGAAAGCTACATCAAAGCATTTAATATCTTCATTTAAAAGTAACATTAATTACTAAAAGTTTCTTCTCATTATAATAAGACTTATTTCACCTGAATATACATTAATAGTTCTTTTTTTTGGTATAAGCATTATATGTGAGTGAGTATTGTTGTCATTCACATTGCAGAACCATTCATAAACGTCATTTAAATCTTGGTACATATATAATTATCTTTCCATTTGCTCCATTTTCCCACTGATGTTGAATTATCTCCTTATCAGTTATGACTTTGTTCATTGGAGTCTTTTCTACATAAAATTGTTTCATTAGTCTTTTCTACATAAAATTGTTTCATTAGTCTTTTCTACATAAAATTGTTTCAGTAGTCTTTTCTATATAAAATTGTTCTATTAGTCTTTTCTACATAAAATAGTTTCAGTAGTCTTTTCTACATAAAATTGTTTCATTAGTCTTTTCTACATAAAATTGTTCTATTAGTCTTTTCTACATAAAATTGTTTCATTAGTCTTTTCTACATAAAATTGTTTCATTAGTCTTTTCTACGTAAAATTGTTCCAATAGTCTTTTCTACATAAAATTGTTTCATTAGTCTTTTCTACACAAAATTGTTTCATTAGTCTTTTCTACATAAAATTGTTCCATTAGTCTTTTCTACATAAAATTGTTCTATTAGTCTTTTCTACATAAAATTGTTCAGCAAGTTTCCCACACACACCTCACCCAGTGTCGTCAAGTAAAATAACTGACTTTCTTCTGAAATGATACATCTCCAACTTTGTGATGACATGCTAATGTTTGGTAATGATTTATTCAGTTGTTGCTAACTGTATGCTATTTGATAATACAGACAAAACTTTTGTAGAGTGTACGAAATGGCGTCTTCATAAAGGAAGCGATAAATGTGTTGATTTTTCGGTTTTTGTCCGGTACCCTGTTTTGTTACTGGTTCTTTGTATGTATTAATGCACAAAATCTATTTTTAGCCTATGTTGACCCTGTTATGATCTTGACAATTATATCCAGTTATAATCATCAAAGAGAAGAACTCGACTGATGTGTGAAGCCCTAATATCTAGCATAACATTGTTGAGACCATTTCCTGTAAACATCGGCTTTTATAGACAATGATATAATATTAATGTTAGTGTCACATGTATTTAAGTCAACACATCTTTCAGTAATGGAAACTTGACATTGGGAGAGGGAGCATTCAAGAAAAAGACTACTGTATATCAATAGAGTCTAGTGTATAGTGAATGCAGCATTAATGGTTTCTGGGTATTCCTTTATGTAAAGCATTGATGGGAATGACAGACATCATAATTTTCCACATAAAATAATGCACCTCTTAATATTTTCTTTCAGGCATGAAACATACATGAATCAGTACAGAGCTATGTTTGTGATGAACTGTGTAGTTGATGACACTGAACGTTTAAAATTTCCAAAAGGCAATGCTAAAGAGAAGAGAAGGAAGAGGAAAAAGCAGATGGTGTCCAATTCTTTAAATGCCAATTCTGCTGCAGATGAGGATGAGGACTGGTTTAATCCAGTGAAATGTTCTGAATGTTCCACAGTTGTAGCTGTGTATGATGATGATGAAGTTTATCATTTCTTCAATGTTTTAGCCAGCTATGCATAGAAAGTTATCTCACCAATCTTATTCATTTAAACTTTAATCTTAATGAAACAAAGAGCTACATCCTTGGTAAAGCTGTATGCATTATCAATGGTGAGATCTACATCCTTGGTAAAAGTGTATGCATTATCAATGGTTAGAGCTACTTCCTTGGTAAAGCTTTTTTCCATTAACTGTCACAAAATTTTAACTTGTGCTAGTGTAAAACTGGTTGCCCAATGTGTCCTAAGATTGTACAATTGTAATTTTGGGGTTTTACACCAATTTTGAGCACATGGTAGGCTGTATATGGTGGACTTTGTATTTAGCAAAGGCAGAATCCAGGAAAAAACACCATTCCCCAGGAAGCTTTAAAATGTCCTTATTGACTAAAAGCAGACAGACAGACAGAGGTGAGATGTGTTTGTGATATGTAAAAAGTAAAAGGCCACTCAGAGTCTTTGCAAAACACAGGGCAACATAATAAAGCAACAGCATTGAGTAAAGTTCTTAACCTTATGTTGACAAATGGAATCTTGAACTTAAGTTTCTTTTCATAAAACGTATTGGATAAACCACTCACTGCTAGCAGCACTTTTTCATATAGTACTATTGATCTTTGTCGAACATTGTTATACTTTTTTGAGAATTTCATGTGAAGATCAATATAAAAAGGTACCAGCTATTTTAAAATAGTATTATTTTAATTTAACTAAAAATTACAACTGGAACTTTGGCTGTTTTGCATCTTTTAATTATCATAATTTTCAAGCATATTAAATATATACCTTCATAGAGAGCTAGATTTTGAATAAAGTGCAGACAAATATTTACAGTAATGCATGTATTCCATTCATCAGATCTTAAATCAGTTTATCATATTATAACAAGTCACATTGTTTGTCTTTATTTTAAGCAAGAAAGTGAAAGTTACTTTCTATTGATTTGAAATTGTATGTGAGATTCTGTATGCATGAGCAATGCATTATCGAAATCCATGCCCACTGAAAGTGACAACACGAAGAGAAACAGTATGTAAATAACTACTTGACTTCTCATCATTTTGACTGGTGGTTTATGTCTATTAATATCAAACTAATCTATTTAACCATTGGTTTTTTAGTATAAATCCTAAATAATTTAGTTTGTATGAACTTTTAATAACATCAGTTTAATTTTCTTGCTTTACCAACCATAGATGCTCTAAAATAATTACTTTTTTGCAGAGGGCCCTCATTTTATCCAGCTTCTATTGCTATAGATGGTTCTCATTATTTTATTAATTTTTATTCATTATCTTTGCTGGCCAAGGTTCTGATATGATAACCCTATATACACCTTGGTGGATTGAACATATATTTTAGTGCATTTTAGCAACATCTATTGGATTTCAAGAGTTAACTAACCAATTGCATGTAACAGTGGTGCAATTACATCGGCAGAAAATTTTGGAGGCAACTGACTTCAGAAGCATACTTTGTAAGTTAAACATTGATAGTATGGCTACATACAAGAGGGAAGCCATTACAGATATTTATGAGTGAAAGGTTTTTGTACAAACATGGACTGGCAATGGAAAATTGCTTATTTATAAGTCCAATCAAGTTGGGTGCTTCCACATCACAAGCATGTAGGATCAGTGTTCAAATTTGAACAAGTTGTATGATGCTGTGGCTTGCTGCAGCATCCAGTGAAATTCACAGACCCGAAGCAGAGAAATATTGCTCGATATGCAGAGGTGTAGAAATATAACTGTTGTCAGTATTTTAATTTTGAATAAAAATTACAGAAACCGGTGAATCATCCTGCAGACATGTTGCATCATATCTCACTCAGTCACCTTATCATGATCCCAGGCTGACCAGTCCTAACAATAACCTCTTAATGCTGAGTGCCAAATGAGGCAGTGACTAGTACCATTTGTATAAGTCTTCGGTGTTACTCAGCTGGGTTTAAATTTCCTTGTATAAAGGGTAATGTACCAAAAATGTCCAAAGTCATTTTGTCAAGGAAGCCACTAGATTCAATGGCCATAAGAGGTGCTCCTGGAATTTTGTGTTGCTTCTTCTGTGATGTACACTTTGTGCATTCTCAACAAATATTTTTATGTCTCATTACTATGGCACCAATAAAATCCCGAGTTCCAATTTGCACAGACCTTTTTAATTCCATTATGTAATGACTCCACACTTTCAACCTTGGAGCTTGAAGGGACTGCTGATTGACATTCTTGTCCTATTTGAAATTTCCTGTACAAAAGGCTGCCAGTCAACTTGAATTCATTCCATTGTCCCATATACAAAAGGTTGAGAACTAGGGAAAACTATTAGAGGCCTATCCTTGTACTAATGGTATTCCTCACTTGGACAAACTGTAGCCCAATTATATGCAGGGAATTCTTTGTTATAAACACCATTAGTAGAACCTTTGTTTTCTCTTAAGTTGGGGTTGACAGGACAACCATCATGTTGTCTATCCTTTCAATACCAGATTTCCGTATCATATTCTAACCATTGTGATTGCCATTGTTAATTTGTTACACAGATATACAGCAACATTAAATTGAAGCATATGTGACAATGCTATCTTATATGCATGTAATTTTTGTAGTAAAAGGTATGTGAACCAATCTTCTAACCCCAATAGTCATTGGTATCGTGGAGGGCAGTAGGGTCATACTGACTTCATACTCCTCCAACTATGTCAGGTTAGGTCAGGTCATGACATTTTCATAACATACACAATCAACAAATTTTGGTCCAAGATTCTTGCTTTGGCTGCTAGGTGCATGGCAATATAAGCCAGGTCATTTGCATCTGTGTGTGTGTGTATGGTTACAACAATACATTCAGATTTTGTGTTGAAATGCTTCTGCCCACTCTTTTGTTTTGAAGTTAGGTTTTCCATTATAAGAGTGTTCAAGGTCAATAGTTATCCTGTACTTTTTGTCCTATTAAAAATGAAATAGTACATGCTTATAACTGCATTGATTTACGCAAATTTACAATATAACTGCAACTGCAATAAATGTAAGGAAAACATATTTGTTAGCAATTTGTTTGTGGCTTGGTTCTAATAAATTAACAGATAAAACTACCACTGATGATGTCATCACATTAGTGGGGTTTTTTTTGGTCTGCTTTGACATGAATAATGCCATGGCTTGTAATATTAAAATGTCATTGCAATGAATCGGATTTTAGATTATCATGCAAAAGGGCCTTTGACCATGGAAATTCAGTTGAAGCTTGAAAATAATTTATCTAAAATCCATTTATGAAATGTATTATTTGTATTCCATTTTTTGTTTATTATTAATTTATCTGTGTTTGGCATTTATATATTCTTGTTAGTGTTTCATTCTGCATTTGGTTGTGTTCATTCTGCATTCTATAATTGTTCTGGTAAATTAATTTTTTCATGGTCTGTAACTCAAATGGCTGAAGGTATTTCAACCAATCTGGAATATATGTCATGCAGACTGGAGCGAGGTGCCTTTTGATTCTTAGAATGTTAAAGATTCAAAGTTGTTTATGTTGCCATGGAAACAGTAGTATCTGAATTAGAGTTCTGGAATTTATTAATAAGGCTTCATATTGACAGTACTGGACACTTTTTCTCAATAAAACATAACTGCTGAATTCAGAGCTGTCTTCTAAACTATCAAGTTTTGCACACTGAAGGCATTTGCACCATTTAAGGAAAAACAATGGACAATTAATGTATTAATATGGTTCAAGGTATTGTCACAAAGATTTGATATACATGTGTTATAATTTTTTAGGTGATAAATTACAACACATCAAATGATTGTGTTAGAGAGTTGCTTTTCAGATTTCATCCATTGGTAAGTCCAGTTATTGAAAGCACACGACCCACTAGCAATTTTGTCAAGTATTTCTCACTTAATATTAATCTAGTTGGTAACTATCAATGAAGTCAGTAGTTTTGACCTCAGTTTTCTCATTGAGACAAGTCTTTATGCTCATGAACAGTTTATTTTCTCAGCAGTGGACAGTTTCATATACAGTGTGTACAGCTCAATGGTTACAAAAGTTAGAATACCATCCATTGTATTTCCTAGAAAAAGGTCAAAAAGATACTTACAAAATCTGTTTTACCAGTAGACATTGTATCAAGATGGATGTATGCCAGGTTTGATCAACAGGTCATGATCTAAGCAGAGCTGGCTCCAAGACCAGTATAGCTGCAAAGGTCAGTGTACTAAATGTGAGATGGCATTGGGGACATTTCATCAAGATCTGGTCCTTGTTTGACACAAATTTTTAACTCTTTCAAAACAATAAATTTTTTCACTTAGTTCTTTAGCAATTCAAGACAATTATTCACTCCAATTCTACAAGATCTTTTATCTCAGGAACATTTTAAAATGTTCTCAGGTTTGAGCACTTCCTTTTTATTTTGTCCCTTTCATGAATTTGGCATGGTTATATATGTATATCATTAGGCTTCATCTGTCCTGAAATTGCTTTCAATTACTACTCTGCACATATTTTTTTTCAAATACAGTATTGAATCTTTGCAGGCAATATTGACAGGTGGTGAACATTGTGTTAGTCCTCATATTTTTAAGTCTTGAGCAGAGTTATGCCTCTTTTTTTTATTCAAATTTATATCCTACATACAAATTTTTATCTTTGTATAGAGTCCCACATGCTTAAAGAAACTGCCCTGAAACACTGAACTATTTATCTGGGTTTTGTTTTCACACTCTTAGCTGTTAACTTGCCTGGCTAAAGTTCAAGTGGATATGTGGTATGGTTTTCTCTCTGTCGTTGATCCACAATTGGTTGTAAATACTCTAGTGGCTTCATTTCAGGCCAGTTTGGTATGCAAGCTTACAACTGTATTTGTACTTTCATCCTAATTTGGTGATCTTGCATTTGATCCTTAGCTTCAGAACAACACTGGTAGAAGCTAGAGAAGTGGCAACTTGACTGACCATCAGTCACGATCACAGGCTGGCTGCTGCATCTCTTTCTTGGGAAATGTTTTAACTCCTGCTTCATTGTCATACTACAACCAGCAATGTTTTAAAAGCACTTACAACAAATGACCCTGGATGCCATGTTTGTTATTTGATTTTTGTCAACGTATATTAACTTTTAGCCAAGTCTTCAGGGAGTTGGAGGGGCCCCGAGTGGTCGAAAGCGCTTTTCGTTATGGATCACAGCCGTCTCACCTGTCTGCATGGGTTTGAGTCTTAAGATTCGGCTATTTTAGTTATGTGATAAAGCTTGCCAGTAGCTTCTTGTGGGTCGATGGTTCTTTCCGGGGGTGTCCCTGGGCTCTTCCTCCACCAATAATACTGGCTGCCATGTATAGCCTATCGTGTGCTAAAAAAATGGCGTTAAACAATAAAAAAAAATCAGAGAGTTGGATTGTGAGCAACATCCACGCTGAGTTTGTTAATAGTCTAGAGACCCTGTTTCTGATTTGATTCTAAGCTTACATTGTTAAGATTTTGGATTAATTAAGTATTGAGTAACATCTATGCATTTTAATGAGGCAATCTTGCATTTGATTGGCTGAGCTTGTAAACATCTATAGACAATAACTGTCAGGTTATGATTAGTTTGGTATGCATCATGAAGACATTAGAGGAGTTAGTTTATGGGCAACAGCACATATTTTAATTAATATACATCTGATTGACCAAGCAGGTCAACACACTAGAGGTCACATTTCAGATTAGACCTGGTATTGAAATTTTTATCTTCATTATCTTCCATCAGATGAAAGATACAGATATATATATATATATATATATATATATATATATATATATATATATATATATATACAGTATATATATATATATATATATATATATATATATATATATATATATATATATATATATATGCATGCACGTGTAATGTGCTGAGGAAAGTATGTATGTATGTATGTACGTATGTATGTACGTATATATGTATGTGTTTGCATGCGTGATTTTTGTATTTTAATCATTTTATTTCGACTTTTCGTATTACAGGAATTTCAAATACTCATGGAAACAAATTTAAGAATTTTATCCTTCCCTGATGTATTTGCTGGAACTATACTCATTCTCTGCATACACGTTGTTTATATATATCAGACTTTGTTCTTCATCATCTTATATTTCGAAGACAAAATATATGATCGTGAAAATTGTGAATGTCACACAAAACATTTTTTATATATTTAACGCATGTTATAATCGACAAGCAAATTGATTTGCAAATATTATATCAAAAAAAAAAATTTACATAGTAGCTAAAGGTATTACCCTTTCTGGATACAATGGTAAAACGTGAAAGATCGAAACACATTTGTAAAGGCGTTCTCCAGTCATCTGGATTAATATGAATGAAATCAAAATACACTCGGCATTCACTGAATGGACATTATCATTCGCAAAATACGATAAAGCGGACTCTGCTTATGCAAGGCAGATATTCATTTTGTGTCTCGGACGCGCGGTAGAAACTTTGTAAATTACAGTACCTTGTTCCAAAGACAGTTATAACTGAGTCTGGCAGTAACTAGCTTAAGCGATGGAATGCTAAACAGTAAAATCATTAATGAAGCAGCTGCTATTTGTAAACGATTATATACAGGTGATATCATGGCTATTAATGTTGATCGTTCTCTCATTGATGAAGTTGTTGATGAATTTTACAGTGATTAAATAAATGAATAACAAATAAGATGATCATACACAATGCTCAACATGGACCGATCATGGTCAGATTGATAAATTCTCGATTACCAGTATACAAAGTGATATATGGTTATGGACACGGTGATGTTTTTTAAGGTTTATTCAGAGAACAGCTCCAAAGTAATACCAATTGCAAAACGATTAGGAATGAAAGCTATTGATTTTGTTCGCGATAAAGCTTCTAGTGCAATTGGTAATGTTGCCAGTAAATCATGTTCAGGAATTAAGGATAAACCAGCACAATTAATACGAACAAAATATTCTTAAATTATGTTAGTACTGTTGGAGTAAATTAATACGAACAAAATATTCTTAAATTATGTTAGTACTGTTGGAGTAAAATGAGAAGGTAACATTTGAAGTGAAACCTGACGAGAAAAGAAACGGCTTGATTTATCATTAGTGTTTTGAATTAATCGCTAAACTACCACCTACTTAAATATAACGAGCTTCCCAATCAACATGCAATAGTACAGTTACAATCAGGTGATTGAATAGCAAAATACACTAACAAATATAATTGATGAGCATACAGAAAAATATTTTTAAAAAATCCCAGACATGTAGCTGTCGTTGATAAAATTGTATATTCGCTGTTATCGCTATAACTGGTATATTGCTATCAACAATAACAATGACATCATCAGCAGTTGTAATAATTTGTGCGTCAGCTGCAACAAGAAATGCTGGCATTTTTAATATCATTGCCAAAAATATGTACACGTAGTGAACATAAATTATGTGAGTATATAATAAGTTGCATTCAGCGACTCTAGCATAGTCCAAATTATCTTCATTGATATCATCAGGTCTTAAGTGATGGAATAATATTAGATATCTAGTTCACATAAATGATTAAAATTTACGACGCGACAATGACTATTTCTGATTTAGAAAATAATAATAATAATAATAATAATAATAATAATAATAATAATAATAACAATGTCGTCATCGCAAGAACTACTACAACTTATCGTCGTTAATACATCTCTGTCAAAAACATCGATGATATCAGCAAGCTCGACCAGTCCTGAATTTAGCGTCAACTTTCCAACTGCGATTCCAGTAAAATAAATTGCGCTTGCACAATTACGAGTATTTCATAGTTGGCCAAATATTAGATCAAAATCATTCGACGGATTACAAGCAAAAATACTTTGGTATTTACAACAACAAATAATAAACCAGACGAAACCCTTGATCAACATGCTGTTGCTATTCCGACAGGTAGTTATAAAATCGAACAAATCAACGGTGAATTTCAACGTAGAATTAAATCTATAGCAGCAGAGGAGGCGAGCCGGACAACATTTTTAAACAAGTTTTAAATGGATTAGAGCTTAAAACCCTATCAAAACAATGAAACAGGCAAAAAATCAATGAAATCAGGCAAAAAAAAAATCAATGAAATCAGGCAAAAAAAAAATAATGAAAAAATCAATGAAATCAAAAACATGATCCTGAAGGGTTTTCAAAATGAGTAAAAACTCTTCAACCAAATATTTTATCAAGTCCGATACGATATCGTGTCTTCGGGTCTGCTAAATTTATTGTCACAAATCCGTGTGGTTTTGACTGAGCATGACTAAAGAAATTTCGAAATTGATTATGATTCATATCACCGCAGCACCAAGTTCGCCAAATATTTCGTAGTGTATGAGTATCAACTCCGTTAAATACACACAGCAGATTGCAATTATCGCGAATCACTTTTGGTATTTGTGTGTACCGTTGAGTGACATATATCACGTCCGTGTTTTTATGTCTGCCTCGGGAAAAAATCCTAGCAGGATTCTTTTGATTATCTAACATGATATCGTCATACACGACTAAATTGTTAATACTTCCATCGATGTCTTCCACGGAAGGGGCTTCATCAATATCAGTAATAAATTCAATAAAATCATCGTCGATTTCAAATTCTTTTGCTTTCTCGTTAAAATCCTTGAGCACTTCATAGCATCGCTGATCGTCTACACTCGGGGCTATTAAATACAATTTGTCCCATTTCATCCATCTCGTTATCAAATTAAGTAACAATTGTGTCTTTCCACTTCCAGATGGTCCGATTATAATCATTCTAATTGAATTCGGTAACATTTCATGGTGTTTAATAGGTTCCCGTCGTCGGGTAGCTGAATAATCAATTACATTCATGATGTTATATATAAATTATGGATCTATATTGTGTGAAGTGTAAAAAACGTACTGGCACAGATGACTTGACGACGATTACAACAAAAAAAAAACCGATCAGCGCTTTCTGGTAAATGCGTACAATGTAGTACAAAGAAATTTAGATTTGTTTCTAAACTCAAGGAACCTTTAAAAAAAAACGAGGGGGTGATATCGCAGCCAAATTGGCAAAACTCCCTGGAACCCCATGGGCAAAATACCCTGGAGAAAAACACCTTCCAGGATATAGTTATTGTGGACCGGGAACAAGACTTGATATCAGACTCAATAATCATAACCAACCCAACCCCGGTGAAGAACCAATAAACGCCATTGATAAGGCCTGTCACCTTCATGATGTTGCTTATAAAAGCAATAATCTGCAACACAGGCATCTAGCAGATGTGAAATTAATTCATGCGTTAAATGCTATTCCTGACAAATCTTTCAAAGAAAAATTGGCTTCCTTTTTGATAAAATCGGCAATGAAAAGTAAATTGATGTTAGGTGCTGGTAATTAATAACAACATGGAATCAATTTATTATTCTCCGAAAGGATACTGGCGGGGTAGCGCTGCAATCCATAAACTCGCTAGCGCTGCAAAAGTGAAAAAAAACCACTGCGGCTCATTGGTTATCTAAACAGGCACTATGGCAAATTTATCTACCACCGCCTAAACAAATTCAATTCTCGCATTTTGATGTGACCTTTCCTAATGAAGTTCATCAGGCTGATATATTATTTCTGCCACATGATAACGGTTACAAATACGCTTTAACCATAATTGATGTTGCAAGTCGATACAAAGAAGCAGAACCGTTAAAAACAAAATCAGCCACTGAAGTGGCTTCTGCATTTGAAAGGATTTATCGAAGGGGTCCTCTGCACTGGCCAAATCTATTACAAATTGATCCTGGCAAAGAATTTCAAGGCGCTGTTTTATCAATAATGAAATATCACAATGTCACCATCAGACGGGGGCATACTGCGCTACATCGTGATCAGGCAATTGTAGAACGATTTAATCGGACGATTGCTGAGCGGTTATTTGGATATCAATACGCAAAAGAATTCATCCAAGAAAAAGATCCCGTGAATGGGTTAAAAGATTACCAGCTGTGATTACTGCGCTGGATAACGAGATTACTAGAACAATTAATTTGAAACCTATCAATGCGATTAAAATGAAGTCAATACCTGAAAAACCACAAAAAGATTTCAAAGAACCAATTCTTGGTAGTAATATCACTGTTAGGTATTTATACGAACCAGGAGAGCTTGAAGGGGGCAGAAAAAGGGCTACTGATCCTATTTGGAGTGTTACTGCACACAAGATATCTAGTGTAACACGATCTACGGGTAGACCTCCAATCTATAAACTGGATTCAACTGCCCCTCAACGGGGTTTTACTAGACAACAATTACAAGTGATACCCGAGGATACTCAATTACCACCACGGGGTCTTAACTAGCGCCGTTGCGTCTGTTGCACTCAAGACAAGTCAACATCACATTGTTTCTGACATGACCGAGACTGTTATTTTTTCTGTCTACGGTAACTTGGCGAGGATCTTTATCCGAATACTGCCAACGCATTATACAATTGCAACTTGCGCAGTGATTATTCTGTTGTTTCTTCAAAGTGATTATTAATTTAGCATCAATATCAAATTCTTGTTGTTTTTTTTGTCTTGTTGTTTGTAACCGGAGAGTTTTTTATCAATAATTTTAACATCAATATCATCTATTGTGGTGTCATCATCTAAAACAATTCTTCGAAGTTGATTTATTTTTCGTACTCTGGATACTGAAAGATAGACTAAATTTGACCATTCGATGCGATTATCTACCATCCAAACAATTGTATCCGATATTGTCAGCCCCTGTGAAGAATGTATTGTTGCTGCGTATCCTAGCGTCCATGGGGATTTATTAGCACGCAATGCATCTTCAACGACATTGATATCAACCAGCACAATATCATTTAATACCAGAATTTGTTTTTCACTCTGTCCTGGAATATCAACTTCAATATTCTGTTTTCGTGTATCCGATGGCCTATAACATAACGGTGCTGGAAGTGTTGCAAATTTTTGTTTATGCAATTCAAATAACTTCATCTGAAGTGTGTCCCTGACTATTTTTCTACTTGCAATTATCAAATCATTTGGTCTCCATGTTTCCAAAAAATCATTCATTGGAGTTTCCGAAATTATTTCACGCGCTATCTCACACTGGATTCTATCCGGTTGTAATCTGATTAGTTTCTTCAATTCTTTTAATTCATTATCAAGTGATCTATGATCGGTATCAATTTCTTCATAATAGTCTACAAAACCCTTTAGCCATTCATGTGGGGATGCACCGACAAATGGTGGTGGTTGTCCGTGATCACCGCACATGACGATTTTTGTATTTTTCAATAACAACCACTCAAGAAATATTTTTAATACATCTTCTGACACTGTGTCTATTTCATCCCAAATGATAATTTCAGGAATAAATTTCTCTTCCATACGCTCAGGAGTCCATTTATCTCCCTTCCATCGGAAAAAACTGTGATAGGTACAGGCATTTACCCCTCTCTGTATCATTTCTCTTGTCTGTGTGTTGGTGTTAGTACAATCATATTTGATTTGGAAACACGAAATAACTCAATTGCCCGGGTTGTTTTTCCTGACCCACCACAACCGTTTAAATAAACTGTTTTATATCTACAAATCGGATCAGAACACGGTGGTGCATTAGAAAATTCTGAACACTGATTGCTTTCTAAATAATTATTTTCAATTGTAACATCTGCTGATTGAATATAATCATAAAGCATTTCCTTCTTAATTCTCCATGACCCCCAATTCTCGTTGCCAGTAGCCTTAAAATCAGCCATTTTGCTGTTTATGTAAAATGAGTCAGTGGCAACTCTAACTGCGGTGTTAGGAAATTTATTGATCATCGAAAACATTAATAGAAGCATAACCAAGCATAGAAGCTCTCAAATGTGTGTACTAGGGATTGTATCCATCATTGTAAGTAACAATTGTACCCAATTTGGTTCCATCGGAAAGAAATGCGTCTTTACGATTGACATATAGGCCTTTATTCGTTAGATCCGCGATTACAAAATCGTATTCAGCATTGTCTATAATTAATCGTGAAGAATATCTTGTATTATCGTATTTGCCACCCTGAGTGAATTTACCGATTATTCTTCGTCCAAGATCTTTTGCTTCATTGTTTCTGATTTCAAATAACTGTTTGGACCAATCCATGATTTGTTGTTCATTAAAATCAGGAAACAGTTTTCGCTGTTCACTAATTATTTTTTCTAGATCAGGTTGTGGTAACCAGACTGATTTCTGTGCTCGATAAGATATAATTGCTTCACTGACAATTAATGATTTTAACATCCCACAATCAAGCATATACCGTAATAACACTATTGGCATCCAGTGTTTTTCAGCCATGTGTCTACCAATCCAAAGATAACTACACGGATGAAGTCCCTCAGCCATTTCAAATGATACTACACAAGCGAATCCTGTTAAATCAAAATCAGGCAGTGGTCCATTAATCGCAACACGGGTCATTTCGTGTGTAGGGTGTCCAAATCGTTTGAAATATTTCTCACATTCTCCATACCCAAGAAAACTTCCTGGATAACACGCAATCATATCAACTGAAATAACGGTTTCAGGGTCATATTTTGTATTCCATAACCCTCCATGGCTGTATTCAAGACAGGACAATCTGACATCTGATAAAAACTCACTTCTTGTTGGTTTCCACGCGTTTTTCTTTCTAGCAAAATGTGCTGCAATTTATGGTAGTGTAAAACAGTTTGCTAATAATTGATCGTTGTCTTCCCCTTCCAGTGAAAACTCACTAGCTAGTTTTTTCATTTGATTATGCAGTTCTTCAGTACGGTACAATTCTCCGTTGGGCCTTACAAACTGATCAAATCTACATTCCACGTCTGAAGTACTATGAAATAGCCACATTGACACAGGATCGTTTTTGCTCAAATGGTAAATAGCATCAAATAATTTCTGCTCTGAAAAAAACTCTTCGGTTTGGGATAGATATTTTACGGTTCTATCCCGTGGGAATATTGTTACTGCAGATGACCACGCGTGTTCATTATGATCAATAATTTCAATTGGATTTCCTTTTTTTTGATTGATATTTCGGTTCTTTTAATACTTCACCGGTGATTGTCGTTACCGATATTGGAAATCTCAATGATGTTTCTAATTTGGTTATATCCTGAATTGTTGCCCCATTCTCTTTTACCGTTAATTCCCATTCGGTTATTTTTTTTCGTCTTAGATCAGTTAGTTTATTTCCCCGGGACGCATTTGTGAAGTGTTCCATTATTCGTTCTGCTACACAATTGAGCCCTGTCGAATATTTCATGGGTGCTAGTTTTGAAATATCAGGTTTTTCATTGAGCGGATATATCCCGTAAACAACTGCTGTGACAGGATAAGATCTTTCGTAGTATGGTTTATCAATTCCGGTCAAAATTCCTGGTTTGGAATCTTGATTCACGGTGACAGTTTTTTTGTCCCTGAGAATGGGTTCAAATTTATCCCTGATAATCCATTTTCCATCATCACGGATAAGGAATTTTATTCGAAAAAAATTTCTTTCTTCCCCAAGACGTGAGATTATCACTGCTGCTTTTTCATCATTCATGGTAGCGTCAACAACACCATCAATTCGAAATGTTGACCAACAATAAGATGCTCCATCACGCTTGAATTCATTAAAACAGTCTCTGATTTTACTAATCATGGCTTTATCAAGAATTTTATTTTTGGGTGTATTAGAAACTATATCAAGATTGAATTGAGCATCTTTCCAGGGTAATCTCTTGTTACGTTTTTTGGGTTTATCGAGATTAAATTTAGGATTAATTTTCAATAATCTCTTAAACTCCTTCATGTTTCTGTCTATTAAACGTTTTTTGGGTTTATCGAGATTAAATTTAGGATTAATTTTCAATAATCTCTTAAACTCCTTCATGTTTCCGTCTCTTGGACGTTTTTTTGGTTTATCGAGATTAAATTTAGGATTAATTTTCAATAATCTCTTAAACTCTTTCATGTTTCCGTCTCTTGGAGGTTTGAGATTAATTTTCAATAATCTCTTGTTACGTTTTTTTGGTTTATCGAGATTAAATTTAGGATTAATTTTCAATAATCTCTTAAACTCCTTCATATTTCCGTCTATTGGACGTTTTTTGGGTCTATCGAGATTAAATTTAGGATTAATTTTCAATAATCTCTTAAATTCATTATCAGTATTGAATTTAGCATTTTTCAAGGGTGTTCTCTTTAACTCCCTCATGCTATAATTAAAACAAGCATTTAAATGAAAGATTTATGTATAATGAATCACTGCAAATGGCTTATGATTGGATCGACGACACCGTGTAACAAATCATGCAGAAAGGAGTTCTGTGGGTATCATATGCAAAGCTTTCGACGTGGAAGTCTTGGCCCGTTACCTTGTATTCGATGCGGGGTTGGGGTCAGGGGAAAATCGCAATTATGTCTAAATTGTGGTGGTAAGCGATACAGGGAGTTGAAGCGTTATTATGATAAAAGAATAAAAAATGGAAAATCAGAAATTATGTCCCTGACCCTGACAACGTCCCTGACACTGACAAAGTCAGCGATAAAATCATAAGAACCCCTCAAGACTATATTGAAAGATTTATTATTAAACCAAACAATGAATTAGACAAACAATAGTATTAGTATACGAATGAACCAAGAATTCAGACCACACCCAGTGATTAAAAATTATGAAGCATCCAGTAATGGTGTTGTAAGAAACTGTAGACTGAAGAAATCAGTTGGTGTTGTGAGTAATCAAGGGTATTTGAGGTTTACTGTTGGAAAGAAGAAATATCTCAATCATCGTTTCGTGTACGAGTGTTTTTATGGATTGATCGAGGGTGATTTTGTTATTGATCACAAGGATTCTAATCCGAAGAACAATTCTTTATCAAATCTGCAATCTGTTACCCCAAGTGAGAATTCCAAACGGGGGAGGACTGGAAAATGCAAAACGGTTGGGAAGAGACCTGTGAAATCTTTGAATACAACAACTAAAGAAGAAAAAATATTTTCATCTATGAATGAAGCCGGAAAATATTTCAATATTTGTTCAACTTCTGTACAAAAAGTTGCAGGGATTTATCGATCGGCTATTTCAAAAAAGACCGGACAGAAAGTTCAATTTAGTTATGTCTGATACGCCATATTTTTCAATTAGAGATATGTCATTGTTATAGAATAATGAATTCTGAAAACATGAATAGCATCATAGTTGAAATTTTAAAATTGAAAAGTCATGATATTGAACTATCAGATGGGTTAAATCCTGATCAAATCAAGTCGGATTTTCAGGATATAGAATACGGAGTAAACAACAATAAATATATGCTACCAAAGAAATATGCACTCATCAAAAAAATTCAGAATTCTATTAGGAACTCTCTTGCATTTTCCAGTGACATCAGTGTGTTTGTTCCATTGTATACTATCGTAGAACGAATACGAAAAGAATTAGGTAACGAATACGAATTGAAAAAAGAAGTAAACTCTAAAATTAGAAACCTACGGGCGTTAATTCAAGAAAATGAACAATTTTGATTGACCGACCATTTATCATTTTTTAGGTGCCTGACCCCTTTATCATTTTTTGATTGTGACCGACCCTCAAAAGATTTTCATTTTTTTAGCCGACCCTCAAGGGGAAATGTCAAAATCAGTGATAGACCGTTAATGGATGATCAAAATATAATGGCGAAAGTCACATTATTATTTATTTTTATAGCAATTATGTGACTTTCGCCATCAATGATAGGATGAAATAACACTTCCATGGTGGTGTTAAAATCAGTGAATAAAAAATATTTCACACACACTGAATAAAAAATATTTCATAGCAATACAAAATATTTCACACACACTGAATAAAAAATATTTCATAGCAATACAAAATATTTCACACACACTGAATAAAAAATATTTCATAGCAATACAAAATATTTCACACACACTGAATAAAAAATATTTCATAGCAATACAAAATTTTTCACACACACTGAATAAAAAATATTTCACACACACTGAATAAAAAATATTTCACACACATTGAATAAAAAATCGATGGACCGTTAATGGATGATCAAAAAAAAGAATGAAGGAAGTCACAGTATTATATATTTTATATACAATACTGTGACTTCCTTCATCACTGATAGAGGCTGTTATAAGATGAAATAACACTTCCATGATCGTATCAAAAATCATCCGACATGTCAAAAATAGAATGGCGAAAGTCACAGTATTATTTATTTTTATAACAATTATGTGACTTTCCCCATCAATGATAGAGCCGTTAAAACACTTCCACGATGGTGTTAAAAATCATCCGACATGTCAAGTTCGGAAAAATTGTTTTACAATTGAAAAATTGTTTGCGATTTCAAATAATGGTCAATGAAGCATTAACAACCCGATTGGCTCGTGAACGATTAGATGCAATTAAGAGATTTATACCAATTCGTGACTCTGTCAGGAATAAACTGCAACAACGACAGAGTCTTCAGACTGATTTTGCTGCGGGATCTGAAGAATTGTTCAAACCAGTAACCACAGCAACGAAGGGAGTAGAGCATGCTATACGGGGAGATGTTCCCGAGACGGGGAAATCTGTTATGGGTGAACTTGAAAAAATAGCAGCGAAAACTGAACAAACAAAACAGGCTGTACAAAAAATGGAATAAAAAAGAACAGTAGATGATTTACGCGTGAGATTTAACGAGGAAATGTTAGCAGAAATTGATAAAACTGATCCAACAGAAATTCCTGCGCTTGTTGTTACGTCTTATGAAACAGAAAAAAATGGTTGAAACCAGAACATCATAAGTATGTTAAGAATTTAACTCATTGGGCTGATATATTTTACAAAATCAAAACTAAAGAAAATCAGATTAAGACAGATAGTGCATCATACATTGAATATATCAATGCGGTGGGTATAGTGTATAATCAATACGAAGAGTTTAAACAACAACAAAAAAACGCCAAAATTGCAAAGAAAGCGACAGCAACCTGCAAAGAAAATATCTTTCTCTCCTAAGAAACTACCACCTGATGAGGATACTCTTGATTATTTACAAACCACGGATACAGACAAACTAGATGAAGCAACTGGTTATAGCGGAAGTGGATTAGGAAACCCAAGTAGGGTATGTCCTGATAGTGTTATCAATGATATATCACGATTAGATGTTCTAATCGGAGGTTTCCGAGCTGGAAATAATTCACCGGAAATAATTAATGAAGCAGCTGATATCTGTAGACGGTTATTTCAAGGTGGTATCATGGATATCAAAACATATCGAGATTTCATTGGCGAGTTAGCGGAAAGTGGGTATCATAGTGACTGAATTGATTAGATAAATAACAATTGAAAACACTAGTGTTTTTATAATATGATGATCATACACTACAATCATGATAAACCAACCCCCGTCTATGTAGTTAATTCACGGTTTCCAGTTTATAGCGCATATTACGGAGATGGTTTCGGTGATACCATTTTAGGATTATTTTCAAGAATGGCTCCAAAAGTGATGCCGTTAGCTAAACAATTAGGAATGAAAGCCATTGATGTTATTCGTGATAAGGGTATTGGTGCTGTTGGAGATCTTGCCGGAAAAGCGTTTTCAGCTGCGAAGAATAAATTAACATCATTAGTTAGACGAAAAAAGAAACCGTTACCGTCTACAGCGGAAATGCCTGCAAGTGTTAGTAAAATTATAAATAACGCAGTAGATGAAAAATTAGCGTCGATGGCTTTAACCCCCGACCCAAATATGATAGCAGGAAGTGGCTTTAAAAAACTACGACGATGAAAATCACAATTTAGACTCTGATAAATAGAATAAAATGTTCAAACAGTCACGTGATCCAGCGTTTGATATAGACGCCCCAGTTCGCAAGGATGATTCTGTACGCGATTATCAATATTACGCCTATCATGCAATAGCCCCAAAGAGTCGATCGCGAATTGAACTTCAAGTCCATGATACCAGTAAATACTTTTTGCCTTGTGAAGCATTTATTGAAGTAGAAGGAGAACTTGTAACAGCTGCTGATACTACTGCTGTACCAGCACCGTATCCAGCTGGTAGTCAAGTCGGTTTTGTCAATAATGGTATCATGGCGCTATTTGAGAGTGCAAAATATCTCATTGATGGAAAAGAAATTGAGTCGATAGATCGTGATGTTGATGTGGCTACAACAATAATCGGGCTAGCAAGATATTCTGATGATTATACAAGATCAGCAGGACCTTCTATGATGTTTGCAAAGGATGTTAAAAATACCGCTGGAGGAAATCAATTTATTATAAGACGACCAAAGAATAATGCTGGTGCCGCTAATATTGATGCCGAGGATATGATTATAAACAACGATCCTAATTTCAATCTAGGAGCTGCAACACGTATTTCAATGTTGCAAGGAGCGCGTAAATTATTTTCATGCGCAATTCCACTGCATCATATTTTTGGATTCTGTAGAAATGTCCGAAAAGTTATTTATGGAGCGAAGCATACAGTATCGCTTGTACGAAAGAGTGATGATAATGACGCAATTTGGAGGATTCCAGCAGATGATGCAAATCCCAATGCTGATGCCGGTAAAGTCAATTTAACAAAAATATCATTGTGGATGCCAGTGTTGACTCCATCAATTACCGCAGAAGAACGATTACTATCACTTATGGACCAGGGGGGAAAATCATTACTAAGTTGGCTAATGGTAAGTACAGATGTGAAGCAATCAGATATTAACGGGTTATTCACGTGGAATCTAGCATCAAAACAAGGCATGGCTGCGCCACGTCATATATTTATTGCGTTACAGGATAACACACGAGTTGGCAATCAACTCTCCAGCCATATGATATTTGATCCATTAGGTGTTAAAGACGTCTCACTGAGAATAAACGGCCAGCAGGAACCATCTGAAGATGTACAACTTAATTACGGTCAAAATCATATTGCACGCGTGTATCATAGGTTGTTGTCATTTATGGCACGTGATCAAAATGTTGATACCGGTCTGCAAATATCACAATTTGATTTTAAAAATGTGTATCCGATTTATTACTTTTCATTGGAACATCTTGATTTAACAAGACAATCTGTTGGTGATATACATTTTAGAGCTAATGTGCTTCGTGGTGCTATTGCTAATTATAGAGCGGTTACTGTCATTCTCAGTGATAAATCAATGTTACTTGAAGGTGTTGGAGGAAGAATGAGAGTGGTAGATGCACCAGTGGAAAATCTTTGAACGATTTTTCCATTGAATCGCTTTACAATTTAGAATCAATCTATTATGTATAATATGTCATATAGTAATATTAGTGTTGCGTTAACTCCCGGTCAAATCAAGAAATTGCAATCGGAATCAGCTAAAAAATGTGGAACCACTATCACGCTGAAACCTAATCAAATGACTGGTGGTGCAAATAAATTATCGTTGACAACTCGTCAAATAAAACACTTCAATGATTCACTTGTAGCAAAAAAAGGTGTTCAGATTACTCTTTCTGCGGCTGCTATCAAAAATATGATTAAAACAGGCGGTATCTTCCCGTTATTTGCTGCGTTACCAGCGTTGGTTGCGGCAGCGGCCCCAGCAGTTGCAAAAGCAGTCGCATTGGGGGCAGTTGGAGGCTTGGGAGCAAAAGCGATACAATGCATTACTGAATCATATGAACCGAAGAAGGGAAAGGGTTTTAGACTAGGTGTGTTACCAGGATTAATAAAAGCTATCGCATCGAGGCCAAAAGCGAAACAAGGCATTGAACCGAAGACGGGACGAGGGTATAAAAAAAAGGGAAGGGGTCTAAGACTACCAGGAACCCCGTATTCATGGTACAGCGGAAAAGGCCTGAGACTAGGACCGGTTTATTAATTGAGAAACCGATGGTTCCAATGTCCAATTTTGATTTAATGGATGCTGCTAAAAAACTAGCGATTAAAAATTTCAGAGGTGTTTTTATGAAAGATCAGTTGCCGGCACAACCCAATGATGTTGAAACCGGTATTATTAATTTAGATAACAGCACCGGACCCGGAACTCACTGAGTTGCATACGCTATTGATCCACGGGCAATCGTCTATTTTGATTCATATGGATTAGCACCGCCGAAAGAGTTTATGCGTTACATAAAAAAATTTCCAATGAAGACTTGGTATTCTACGCTACCAACACAACAAATGAATGATCCACCAATATGCGGCAGTGAAGTATTAAATGTCCTTAACGCTATTTCAGCATCTAGAAAACCACCACACATTGTCGTAAATGAATACACTAGTAATCGAAGTCGTCAAAGACGATTTTAGAGAGAGATGTATAAAATATCATGATTGATATTTGGGGAAGACCTCTGAAACCCAAACCCGATGACACTGCAACCGGTGATATAAAAAAAATAATCGAAGATGAAATAGCTGAGACGTTGAACTTAACAAGTGTTGACCCCGGGGAAATAGTTGTATTTCAAGACAAACAGGGTAAATTGAAAACCAGTGATGTTTCGTTGGATGATATTTTAGTTAAACAACGAAACGCAATCGAGAACACCGTTGCGTTATTTTCGGATCAGGGTAAACTCAAACCGGGCGTACTTTTTTCGACGATTACAGATCGATTTAAAACTCTCAACGATGAGTTGAAAAATTCTGTGTTGGAACTAACAGCACTTCAATCTAAAAGTGAAGAACACGGAAAACAGTTTTCAAATTTTCGAAGAAATATTGTGGATAAATTTATTGGAACCCCGTTGGATAAAATTGAACTAAAACTTCCGGATATCAAAAAATCCATCGATGAGACGAAAACCTTCATCGAAGCCATCAAAGGGGATGCAACGAGGATGATAACAGTTATTGAAAAAACAAAAATTCCTCATGAGAAAACCAACAACTTAGTATACACTATCCAACACGGATCATTTGCGTGGACACCTACAAACAACAAATTAGATATCACTGCAACAGTTAAGGGTATTTATCGATTAACACTAGTGACACCATTGACTCAATTTAATATTTCATCGTCGAGTTCATCCGGGGTCAATAATACGATTTCAACGATCATCGACAAGAATACAACTGAAAAGTTCACTATAACATCTACTGATAAAAATTTGGTTAGGGTTTCAACAACGTGGTATGTGGAATTCGTAGCGGATTTAAGTTGAAAATTGCAAAGCAATTTCACTAACGGTTTCAATTGAAATCATAATTGAAAACGCTAGCGTTTTTAAAATAAAAATGATTTCATCATCGCAATATCGCTATGATCAGGTCAGAGAATATCAAAATAGACTCAAAACCCTGTCTGAGGAGTATGCAATGAAAATTAAAAAATATCGCAGGAGAATTACCGCAATTGATGTTACCGTGTATTCAGTGAGTGGTGTAATCACCGGAGCTGGTATTATACTGTCTTCAGTGACAATGATGGCCCCGATAGCTGTTCCAATTTGCATTTCTGCGGCAACAACAATCGCTGAAATTATTTCAATAATAACAAAAAAAATATCATCATGCAGCCAACGAAAACCACAAGACTATATAATTCAATTTCATGTTGTATCCACTGCATACTCGCAATTATCCTCATTATTATCGTCATCTCTCGATGATACAATTATATCAGATAGTGAGTTTTCAGCGATGGTAGGTATTTACGATTCTGCGATGTCAAAATTAGAAATACAACAACATGAGTATAATAACAATGACAACACCGATGGAATTGGAGAACACAAACCCAAAAACCAGCATGATCTCAATAACCTCAACGATATCAGATAGTGAGTTCTCAGTGATGGTACGTGTCTATGATTCCGCGATATCAAAATTAGAAATACATCATGAGTATAATAACAATGACAACACAGATGGAATTACTTCAACAAATAGTGGAGAACACAAACCCAGTACAAACCAGCATGATATCAATAACCTCAACGAGTCCAGAATTCAGTGTGAATTTCCCCTCTCCGGTCCCAGTGAAGGAAATCGCGCTAGCAAAATTACGAGTGTATCACAGTTGGCCTAATATCAGATCAAAATCATTTGGTGGTCAACAACCGAATAATTCACTGGTATTTGCAAATAAGAATAAAGACGACGGTACCCCAGACTGGAACGTTGTTTTCATACCAACCGGATCATACCAAATTGAACAAATCAATAATGAATTTGCGCGTAGAATAAAATCCATTACTGGAGCAGAATCAAAAATCGCTATAACGGTTCATGAACCAACACTATCATCTGCCATTGAAATAAGCACAGATGGTTATGTCGTAGATATCTATCAGAGTTCTATAAGAACCGTACTGGGATGGCCTGAATTACCACCAGGGGGGAAAACCGTTGATTTACCAGAACCAAAAAAATCTGATTATATCACCGACAGGATAAAATCTGATAATCCAATAAAGAGTTATAGAGATCGCACGTTATCTATATTATTTTTAGATTCCATAATCAAAAAAAATAGTGAGTATGGGTTTACTACAATAGATCAATATTATGTTGTTAACGAACCTAAAATTATTGAAAATTTCACAGCAATGAATAATGATTTTTCACTGTTGTTAATATCTCTTAAATCCGGCTCTCTAACCCGAGATGAATTTATCAGCGTCGTAGAAACATGCAATAAAATTATCGACGATATGGAGACATTTAATTTGGAAATTATTCAATTGATAAATGAGAGTCTTAGTCCCCGAGCGAGAACAACATTAGCAACAGACTATAAAATCCGCGTTGAAGATCTTCCAACATTCAAACTACCAGGATATAACGTATCATAACTAAAAAAACTTCTCAGTGACACCATCGATGTTGGTTTTAAAATAATTCATGATGCGTGGAAAAAAACAACATCACAGGAAATAAAAATCCTCAAACATAATAATGACCCAGACGGTGGCGGCAGGCATATCGCTCCTCAAAATGTGAATATTTCATCAGTGATAGCGCTCAATTTAGTATGTGATGTTATCGAAGGAAGCTATCAAATAAATTTAGAACGATCAAATCAAGCCCAACAAGGATATATTTTGTATTCATTTGCACCAACAGCTCCTCCAGGGTTTCTAATTATCGAGGATCCAACTAATCCAGTCTATATGCGATGTCATAATAATTCATTAACCAGAATCAATTTTAAACTCACTGACCAGTCTAATAATCTGATTGATTTACAAGGCGAAGTTTTACAAATTAGTCTGTTTGTAAAGTCCTAAAAGGATTTTCGTCATCGGACTTGATAAAATATTCGGTTGAAGAGTTTTTACTCATTTTGAAAATCCTTTCAGGATCATGTTTTTGATTTCATTATTTTTTTTTTGCCTGATTTCATTGATTTTTTTTGGCCTGATTTCATTGGTTTTTTGCCTGTTTCATTGTTTTGATAGGGTTTTAAGCCCTAATCCATTGAAAACTTGTTTAAAAATGTTGTCCGGCTCGCCTCCTCTGTTGCTTTTATCACAGAAAAAGAATAAAATAAAAAAGCTTTAACAGTTCATGAACCGACATTAATGGAAGCGATAGAAATAAACTCTCTAGATTATGTTGTAGATATTATCAATCATCGATCAGATCAGTTTTAGGATTGCCTGAAATCCCGATAGGATATAAAGAACCACTAGAACCAAAACGAGATGAATTCTCCAAGGATAACAAATATTTCGAACTATCGAGGAAGATCTCCGTAGAATTCTTCTATAGGAAAACCAGTATTAGAACATTCTTCACATCATTCTCATAAACCTAGAATTATTGTTTATCATTCAGTTCATGGTCAAGAAATATAACGTTATATATCATGAGATGGTACAAAACAGGCTCGATTATTAATATGAATATTTTTATTAAATCATAGAACGTATATCCTATATATCGTAGAAGGAGTTACTAAGGCATTTCCTTACGACATCAAGCCTGAATATTTACGCTCACATTGTATTCTACCAAATTTTTTTATCAGTATCATACTACATTATAATAACGATGAAACAGTAAATCCTTGAAACAATACATTTTAATGCGGTTATATCCAATCTTGAGCATGCAAACTGGTATATGATGAAAACATTAGCAAACGAAATAGTATAAGCACATCAACTCGAAAGAATAGAAACTGTATACTGACTAAACAATTATTTCTCGATTTTATTAAATAACTGAAGCTGAATAACCAACATTTGTAATACCAGAATTTAAAACCGATGAACTAAAATATAGTGTTACCGATCTTAGCGATGAATATTTTCCTACAATTGTTGAGTCATGGAAAAGTAGTTTCACCAGCAACTATTCTCAAACATAACAATGATCCGTATGGCAGCTGCAGGCCTATTTCACCAGTAATTGTATAACATTAACTATTACAGTCAATCTTGTATGTGATGCAAATGATGGTAGCTACCAAGCAAATCTTGAATAATTAAATTAAACTCAGTAGGGATATATTCCTTTTACATTTACACCTCAAGTACCTCACGGATGTTTGATTGCAAAAGAACACATCAATCCGGTTTATTTACGACGTCATAATCCATTATTATCAAGTATACATTTCAAACTTACTGACCAAAGCGGACACCTTTTTAATTTACATCATGCAGTTTTGTCAATACATTTCTACGTAAAATCTTAAACGATTTTTAATCAATTTGGCAATTTACGAATTAATCAAAGGGATATGTTAGATAATGTAACAACACGTGAATGTTTTTATAAAAAAACAAAGATTTTACACTGCCTGCAGTCGGGGCAGAACAATTTAGTATTGTCATAATTATTGATGAATATGGCAATAAATATTTTTTTTTTTATTGACACAGGAACAATTAAATGAATTAAACAGAGAACATATTTTTTTCTCTCTGTGTGAAAGAGATCAGATTCTGAATTATGCGCATTCCTGTATTGACTTTGTTCGGATTAACAAATTATTATATAATTTTTCTTCAGATTGATAGGTATACTGATATTCAAAATAATAAAATTCGTTTAAGAATAATTTCAAAAACAAATATGTATTTGTAACAGAATTTATTTTTCTGCTGATTTTGTTTATATTGTTTAGTAATCAGTACTAAAAATAATGGAAATTAGTCAGATTTTAAGATTTTTAAAGGGTCAAACCTCGAGTGATTCTCTAGATGTTTTTGATGATTTTCGATACATTATGGCATAACACAATCTAAAATGATGTTTTTTAAATCCAAGTTTTGACTGATTTTCATCTGATTTATGAGCAAATGTTAAAAAAAATAAATAATCGAAAACAATTAGAGAGCCGCTTGAGATTTAGACCTACAAAAATGTGCAAAACGACAGATTTCCTGCTGACAAATTGATTAAAATCAGTATAAAAAAAACGATAGATTTTGATCGAAATTTCATATAATTCGAGACAGAAAAATAATTTTGTAAAAAATAAAAATATGTATTCATTACTGAAATAATTTTGTTCTGATTCAGGGCTGAAGGATCATTCGCTAATTTCATTTTCACTAATGAAATTTATCACTGCATTTGTTTACACGATCATATATAGTATTGAAGCGTATTTACAGCTTTGTTTATAATATTAATTCTAATGACATTTTTCTAGTGATAATAGCAAAAACTTGATATTTTTCTAGTGAGAATATTCAAATTTGAGATTTGGCTAGTGAGAAAAGCCAACGTGAAATTTGGTAAAAAAAAAGAATAGCCAAATTGAGATTTGTCTAGTAAGCTATTTAAGGACGGCAGAACCTCCTTGTGAACCTGTAGATTGCCAAACGATATTCTAGCAGGCTCAGAAGGTACATATTCTCTAAACTTATTCTAAGGATGGCACAATACGTATAGTCTTAACTAACTTATCCTAAAGGGGTCTTCTCTACGTTCAACAGAATTCTACACTCCACACCCCATAGTCCACCCCGGGAGAGTACAAAAGAGCACCCACCACGTGGTGACATGGTGGGAGGTTGTATATTTTTTTTCTGTTTAAGTTCTTGCTTTGGGTTAACCCCCACGTCTATAATCAAAAATTGAGAAATATCGCACCATCGACAGTATGCCAGTCATTGGTTTCGAACTCCAAACTTCGAGTAGTATAGCTCTGCGCTTTAGCAATGTGTCACAGACACCTTGCTACTGATCTACATTTTAGAAATTATTATAAACATACCTTGCTAGATGCAATCATTATACAGACTGCAACGTTGGTTTATGTCTGTTTCTAAACACACACACACACACACACACACACACACAGATATATATATATATATATATATATATATATATATATATATATATATATATATATATATATATATATATATATATAATTGCATCTAACACAATATAAATTCATATTATTTATTTTATTTTTATAACACGGATATCGCTGATTTCTCAGCGACACTAAAGCTGGAGCCAGTCAAACATCATCCAGGGCTACCACATTCCACCAGAGGAATTACCATTGGTCTAGTAAAACACAGTTATTATTTAATTTAATAATGAGATGGTTCAAGTGGGACAAATTATATTTAGTTGCATGATCTGTAGATGATCAGAGAGATACGATATGATTAAAAACTTTAATGAAAATTCAAACTTATTCCATGAAAATGGTGAATGTAATACATTTTATTACAGATATTGATGAAGCTCCGAGTGTTGATGACCTTTATGGATTTATTAATAATCCCGTAGTATACGATGATGTAATGCTGTGCAAAAACAATCAAATTCGACAAGAATATTTTCTCGAGGTAGATATAAAAAACATGTTATTTTTGTTACTCAAGTACCTAAAGTGATAACGGTAATATTTTAGCTGTATTTAATGGAGTTGATAGACATACTCTGCGAAATATTCATCAGACTTTGTGCTCAGGAGATATGATATAATTAAGCTTTAAAAGTTCGTTTCGCGTGCGCAAGCTACCCCAATTGATTTATAACGATACATTTATATGACCCTCGATGGCGATATCGTAAAGGTCTTAATAAACTATTTGGTTAAGAAACAACAGCTACTAGTCTGATACAATACTGATTTTATTTCTCACACATTACAGCAGTAGAGAGCGCGCGACCTCAATAAAACGTTCAGCGGGTAAACAAACATAGATGCAAATTAAAAAAATAACAACACAACGACAAATGATAAAGTAACAAAATAAGCCAACCCGATTAGACAAATATGGTCAATCAGAGGCTTTGGTTTGGCGTTTTTGACCTTGTATTTTTAATTTTCGTAGGAAGCTTTATTTTTTTTTTTCTCAAAAATTACGTCCCACCATAAAAGTCTGCTACTCATGATATAGGAAATCTCTGGCAAAGATACGCCCCCCCCCCCCCCCTTCCAGGAATTCGCCTCAAACAAAAAGTCCTTGGTCGGATGAGAAACCGTTTAGAGGAACCAGCCTGGGTTTCTTAACACTAGGAAATATCCCTCCCGAAAAACATTTTAAAATACATTTTTCTCCATATTCTGCTTATGTAAAACACACAACACTACATACCTTATGGGGTAAACCAACACCATCAATAAAAGCTATGACAGAACCAATGATAAATAAGATTTGTTATGTTGACACTTCTTGCTTCATTCCAGCACATATAGCAATTAAGGTTTCGAAATGACTCAACCTTATTATTAATATGTTTTGGTGTGTTTCCCTGTTCTTCCTTGTTATATGTACAGTTTTATTGTGTACAACAAAACTAATCAAAGTACAAATTTAGTCAGGGATAATCTTTGCTCTGTTTCATCAAATGTTTTAGAGGTTTAGTTATCCCAGTAAGCTTGGGGCGAGACCGTACCATATTCCCTTTGCCTCGTGCTGGCAGTAGGCCTGGTTTCCGTGCCTCACCTTCGTTTTAGAAACCTAGAATAGGACTCCGCTCTCTTTGTGCTAAAATCTTTATTTAGTATTTATATGTTAAAATATATAAGTGAGACATATTCTTCTATCTGCACCCTTATTAGATATATCTGCTCACCCGTACGCGCATGCATACATACATGCACGCACACACACACACACACATACACACACACACACATATATATATATATATATATATATATATATATATATATATATATATATATATATATATATATATATATATATATATATATATATATATATATATATATATATATTTGCGGTTAACATAATAACTTTAGAAATTATTAGTAAATTATTTTATTTAGAGATATAGTAATGATTATATAGAAAGTATATTGAAAATTATACAACCAAGAATGTCATGTAAAACGGACTGACCGGCAAAGTAAAGGAAAAGCTCGTGCAAAGAAAGAGATTTGTTTGCACATGCAAATCGGGTATTTTTTAACAAATGTGTAGACTGTTGAACGTGGATTAAAACATGCTGGCAAAAGGGCTGTATACTGAGGGATAGAAGAGACATTCGGAAAGGATATATAATTGGATTTATCTGAAACGAAAGTTGTGAGTATTATTCTAGACTTATATCAATTACTAATTCAAAATTGTAGAGAGAACAGAATAACCCAGCTGGACACATTTATAAACAAAGTGACCGAGGTTAAGTCTGGAAATGTCAGCTCTGATTGAATGCAGGAAAGAAAAAAAAGAAAGAAAGAAGGGTTACAAGGTATTACTAGTTACAACCCTTTTACGATAATATGCTTTTATACGTTTACTTATGTTCAGCACATACTAAGAGACAGAAGTCATCGACTTAAGATTCCAGGAGCAATGCCCCATTTGTGCTAAGACCGAATTTGAAGAAAGTATATAAGGTAAGAGTTTCCTGGTTTTTTCGGAGGGGGGGGGGGGTTCTCGGGTTCTTCCTCCATCCATAATACTGGCCGCCATGTATAGCCTATCGTGTGCTAAAAAATGGCCTTAAACCCTACAACAACAACAACAACAACAACAACACAATGTGTGAAAGATGGCAATTTATGAACTTCTTAAAGAAAAATATATGTAAAAATACAATAATTCTCATACGCTCTCAACATAACAATTGGTCCAATAACTCTATACAAGCATTCACAAATAATGTTTGGTTTAATTTCAATCTGATACACAGATTCAAGAAACCTGTTTCAAATAATAGTAGTTAATATAAGATATTCACATAATTTCACGTTCACGTACGTACTTCACGTACACTAGGATTGAGATTCAAACAATCAAGTTTTTAAATCTGTTTCAAATCTTTTGCAGCACTGTAAGCGAGATTCACAAATCTCGTGGAATACTACTAAGATTCAAAATAATCATGTAAATAAAAATTTACCCATTGAAACAACAATTCAGGCAGAACTCCTTTTTTCCTCTTTTTTTTCTTCTACATGTATAACCTCTTTAGTAGTTGCAGTAATACGTTTGACTAATTGTTCTGAACACCCTACAAAATCAACTTTATTCTTGTTGCTGTTGTAAATTGTCTGACAGAATCACGGACGGGTATAAATTTCTTAATCGCATCTAGATTTTCTCTTGCTAATCTAGTTGTTAATGATTCTCCTACCATTATTGTTAGGATTTAATTCGTAGCAGCAGAGAGGGTGTGACGACGAATATGTCTCGTTGGTCAGAGGTTTTATGTTCGTTAACACTATTTTCTTCGGTTTCGTAACAGGTTTTGGTTTACCAAACAGACGCATCTACAATTTGGTCAGTTCACCCTCTCTGCTGCTTCATCAACAATAGTCTTGAGAAGCTGGCCTAGCATACAGCTGTACTAGTCACTGAAGTGTACGAGACGTTTCTCAGTTACCTGCTGTACTAGTCACTGAAGTGTACGAGACGTTTCTCAGTTACCTACATTAGGAGCTTATTTTCTTATTAGAATCCATACATTACTTCATGGGGAGGGGGTGGCTGTGACTGGAATATTGTTTCGAAACATAAAAGTCTGGTGGTTTTTGAAAAAAATACTGCCACGATTTTTTAAAGAAAACTATTTTATATTGATGAGAAAAAAAGAACCCTAAATCTTAAGATAAAAGAGAAACGTGTATCCCTCTTTATTCATAATGGAGTTAAATGAGACATAATCAGCGTCACAATGAAATTACATAAAAGTAATGTCAAATGTAATAACATACTGTATACAATGCACGTTTTGTGTACGTAAGGGACATCCATAAAATAAAACAAAAAAAAAAACAATTACCAATTAAATTCCCATTGCACAGCGTGCACTTTTGTAAGCCACCACACACATTTTTTCCTCTCAAAAATAGGCAGGACAATGGAACATTAAAAGACTGAGCTGACTAAATTCATTAAAAAATAGCAGTTTCAAGTCCAATTGTTTCGAAACAAAACTTAACCAGAATTATTTTAATGCTTCAAAACAGTGAGGAAACAAACTGTAAACTACTGCTTGTACAAGGTAAATGTAAAATACTTATTGAGGCCCCCCCCCATATGTAGGTAGTTTAAACAAATATTAAAACCTCCACGCATACCTTGTTATAATGAACAAGCTCATCTACTGCTGACCTTGCGTCTCAACGAAAACACCCTTAATAATTGTGACATCGAAACCTCAGATTCCCTGTCTTAGCCAAGCCACACAACAGCTTGCAGTTTCGAGTACAACAGAACGCAAATGTTTGAATTTGAACCAAGTTCTGTGATCCCAAGATTTTAAAAATAGGTCAGAAAGATCAAAATTTTAAATTGGAATAGATTGTGATTTATTTTTAAAGGCAGTTTTAACAATTTTTCAGGGATATTACTACAGTATATGCAGTGTGGCAGTTTATAGTGAAGTCACGCACTGGGAAATCGTGTTGCAGACATGTTGCATCATCTCCCACCCATTCGCATTGGATACAAGGCCAACCAGTCCTTACAGTAACATCTTAATGCAGATCGCCAAGCGAGGCAACTGTTAATACAATGTTGTACGTCTTTGGTATGAGTTGGTCTGGATTCGAACCTGCGACCTCCAGTGTCCGAGGCGGACGCTCTAATCAAGTCGGCTACTGGAGTGGTCAACTTGTAATAGGTCAGCAAGATTTAAACTTTAAATTGACATCACATCATCACGTGAAAGTGCTTCATTGGTGTCTGTGCGCATGGAGTGACAGAAGAAATGTCCAACAGATATATAATAAAAACAACTAGAGGTAATGTTTAAGAATTAACTTGAATCAATGAATTTAGTATCATTGCTAACCTCATTCAAAGTTTTTACACAATTAGATTAGATCATGCATCTGATAAAATTGCTAGATTTCTTTTCAAGCCGCTCTCGACAACATCCAGTTTAAAGATTACATACACGTGACTTTACACGTGCTATACTGATATAGTACATGTATGACTGATAATCTAGCAACTATATGAACCCTTGAGATACATAACATGTTAAATAGCACACCAAAGTAACCAGAATTCAATTTAACGTTAAACTAGTCTACCGTTAGCTGGTTTCATTAAGTTGTACCGTGTCAGTATCTACGTTTCTATCGTCATGAGGAACGTCATTGATCCCTCTAAAAAATCCTTCCAATAAGAGGCCAATTCATGTTTCAGTCTATTCACTGTCGATTGAAGAAATGCCATAATCCTCAAATTTTCAGATCCCATGATTTTCCTCTTTTTCCCGGCAATTTCGATTAGTCCAGTCAAAATCTTCGCAGCTTGCAAAATTTCCTCCTAGATGTCTTGTTTATTGTGTGGTCATCTCAGATTAGTGATTTGCCATTACTTAATAAATAAACATTGTACAATATTTACCCCCACAAAGCAAAAGCTACCTGTATGCAGTCATTCGACGAAATCCATAGTTCAAAAACTTGAAATGATTTTAATTTTGTTTGTAATACCTTCTATTGTATTTTATTTTATTCAAATTTCACTTTTTAATTTTTTTTACTTGGGGTGGGTGGGTTCTACAACGCCCTAACTAGTCCTGCTATTCCTTTACCCAGGCTGGTTAGGGAGTTATTTAAGTGATCTTCTCTAAGGGATCTATGGTGTCCGGTGTATACTATGTGCTTGTGTCCTTTATTTTTCTGTACGGACTGGTTCGTGTGATCAAATTAAAGTTGTTACTTTCAATTTCTGAGACTTTGAAGCATATTAGTGCAGAAGATGTGTAAAGAGGATGGGTATGATTGATGTGTAAAGAGGATGGGTATGATTGATGTGTAAAGAGGATGGGTATGATTGATGTGTAAAGAGGATGGGTATGATTGATGTGTAAAGAGGATGGGTATGATTGATGTGTAAAGAGGATGGGTATGATTGATGTGTAAAGAGGATGGGTATGATTGATGTGTAAAGAGGATGGGTATGATTGATGTGTAAAGAGGATGGGTATGATTGATGTGTAAAGAGGATGGGTATGATTGATGTGTAAAGAGGATGAATTGTGCGTTGTTTTATTGTTGAAGTTAGGGTATATGTATGTAGCATGTTAGAGTACGTGTTAAAATCGGTAAAATATATCCCTCTACAATGACCTCCTTAGTTGTGTCATTTATATATTTAGTTATTTACTTCTCTTCTGACTTTTAGATATCAATATCAACTGACAGGACCTATATCGAATTTGAATGGTAAAAGTCCGACAATTAGAATGGTGGTGCTCTTCTAGCAAAGTTGATGAAGATTACGAAAATCTCAGCAACTTGTATTGCACATAAGTTAGTTGTACCTGTCCCACTCAGTGAAGATTTAAGTGAAGGAATACCATTGGACGTGACCGATTTTGGAGGGACAAATCTTCGGAATTAAGAAATTATGAATGATCTGGACCAGAAATTTTCACATTTGTAACAGCAAGAAAGAAATGAACTCAAACCATTATTATTTAAATAGGAGCACTTATTTCGAGATGTCCCTACAAGAACAAATAAAAATGATGTTGAAATTGTAAATTCCAATCCTGTGAAACAACACCCGCACAGGATGAACCCTCTCAAATAGGAACATTTGAAAAACGGAATTCAGTATTTGATGGAGAATGATTTCATTGAGCCTAGCAAAAGTGACTGGACTTCACCAGGTATACATGTTCCAAAACCAGATAAAAAGGTTTTGTTTGTGTCCCTGGTTATAGGAGGAAGGTGAATAGTGTCACAAAAAAGATTCCTGTCCATGATCAAGAATCGACGACTGCACTGATATGATTGGAAACGCCAAGTATGGCACCAAATTTAATTTTCTGAAAGGACAAACTCCACTGAAAGAGCAAAGTAATTTTCGGCATTTGTCTCTCCAGATGGACTTTAGCAGTATAAGGGGATGCCGTTTGGGATGAAGGGTTCGCCAAATACTTTTCAACGTTTCATGAATATGATCACCTATGATCTAGATAATTGGTATGCTTACATCGATGATATCATTATCTACAACGACACATGCAAAGAACATTTAGCGACGATTCGAAAATTATTTCACCGACTCGCTGATGCAAGTTTTGACAATTACTTTATTCAAACGTGAGTTCTGCCGTGCTAGTGTAACTTTTCTAGGACATATTGTGGGACATGGACAAGTTAATCCTAAAGATGCTTAGGTCAAGGATATCTCTGAATTCCCTGTGGCTGGATACTATTGGAAATTACGTTTTAATTTCTCTGTAATTGCGGAACCCCTGACATGTATTGAGCAATAAAACCAGTTTCTTTGGACTGAAAATGTCAGAAGGCTTTTGAGAAGTTAAAAGCCACATTTACAAGCGCGTCAGTTCTTAGAGCTCCTAATTTCAGGCAATCATTTAAACTGTCTGTCGATGCAAGTGATGTTGGGGTTGGTGCATCTTTGATTTAAGATGAAAATTGTGTTGATCATCCAGTGTGCTTTTTATTCATAACTAATTAAATAAGCACCAAAAATTAGAAAATCGAGAAGAATGTTTGGCTTTGATATTGGAATTGCAACATTTTGAAGTCGGCATTAGTTCAGCTCCTTTGACTATTCATTGATCACAACCCCCTTATCATTGGCAAGATGTAAAAAAAATCAGTCTACTAAGGTAGAGTTTGTTGTTACGAAAATATATTATTGAGATCTGGCACATGTAGGGAAAAGATAATTTAATAGCAGTAGCAATTTCGCGTGCTTTGAAATGTATTATTTTATACTTTCTATAATTCATTGAGTTCTTACGTTTATCTGAAACCTCGTATATGATTAATCTATGCTAAAAAGAAAGCTTTTTGTAAAAAGAAAGCTTTATGTATATTCGATTGAATTTATACTCGATTTAATTTAATTGTTTATTTGTTTGTTTTATATTTTTTAATTCCATTTTTTTGCACTTGTAATGCAACATTTTTGTACTGGATTTAACAATTTCCAGAAATACATTTTCCAGAAATTCCGTTCAGTTTGTCCTGACCGTTTTTTTTTGTAAACACTGATAATATAAGCTTTGTATCTAATGCTGATCTAGTTCCTGACCTTGATTTAGAAATCAGTAAACAACAGCTTTTAATTTGTTATATTCTTTCACACAGTAAGATTCATAAAGTGAAGTCGAGGCCATACTTGAAGTAGTTGACAAATAACATGTAGGAATTATTTCAAATAATGGTTCTTCCACTGGATTGATCCATTGTTTTTAATGATGTATTACTTGCCTTAAGACTGGAGAAATACATGTATTTTATGTTGTGACCAGATTATTGGGCTATTTATTGTTTTCTTCAAATGATTTGGATTCCAAGAGAATATTTTCCCCTGGAAATATTTGTGCTCTAAATTAATTCCTGGACAAGGACAGTATTCGACATTTTACACAGAATTCAAACACTATACTGTTATTTTCTGTGATTCACAAAGAACTATTGACACACCAGTACGACGCTGACCACAGCATACACCACCTTCCATTTTGAATTTAATCAGGATTCGAACTCAGTACTATTTGTACTTTATATTACACAACTTCTATTTTCTAATTCTTCGATTATGCTTGGATTTGATAGTAAAACCGTACTTTTTGTTTCTCATATTTACCTTGTTTTTCTAGGCTCAATAATTGGTAAACTTTACAAAGCTTGTTCTTCTTGTTGCGTTTTGTAACCAGATCGTCTCAAAAAGTGAAATGAAGCGGTGATTAGATGCTTTTTAATTTGAAGAATACATGTATAGTAAAACTCCTCTGGGACAGGTGACATTTGCCACAAAAGCGAGTAATGAAATACTTAACGAGGAAGAATAACAAGAAATGACAGTACTGCCAAATGACTCCTTAGATGACTGAGTATTATATGTAGGAAGTGAAGTACATTTAAGGGTGGTTATTTTTAATCAAATTAATAAAGCGTGAAGAACTGATGAATCAAGGAAATTGAAGATGCTGTTTAGCATCCGTCAATGAACAAAATTACAACATACTGCAGTGCAAATAAAAATGTAGAGAGAATGGATTGCAGAAAAATATCAGGAAATACAAAACAAACAAGGGAAATCAAAACTGTAGAGGATATTAGAATAGACAAACGAATATAACAAAATACAGGGGATACAACTTTGAACGGGTAGACATTATGACGACAGACATTATGACGACATATATACCAAAGGGATGGCTATATACATTTTGAAATCAAAAGTGGGAAAGACAAAAGGAAAGAAAAAATAAGTAGTAAAAACGGAACACTTACAAATAAAAAGAACATTTAAAGGAGATTACATTTTTTTCAGATTGTGTGTGTGTGTGTGTGTGTGTGTGTGTGTGTGTGTTATTCAAAATATTTACTCCAGAAAAATTGTATCATGTGATCATTTCATTACGTGGGCAGAAATTCTAAAGGCAATTTAAGATTTATACCAAAGGAAGTCACCAGAATTCTATACCAAAGAACAACATAAATTAATAGAATTTTTGAATTATTATACAGTATTATCATGTAATTTGGAATATGCACATATTTGGTTCCTATGGATACATTCTCTATTTTCTGAGTTATTTACCTCACTCTCATTGATAATTGTTTGAGGTAAAACTGGGCTAAATGATTTCCAAAATTGGTGCCACAGTGTTTTCTACAAGTATTAACTCCTTCTTTTCTTCATTTCTCGTATTTTTCTTCTCTCCTAATTATTTGCCTTTCTTTTTTACTCCAATTTGCTCGTAGCTCTGCCAGGGATTTGGGATTTGAATCTATACTGGAGTTAGGATCCCCCACAGCTACTTCCAACTGCGCTTCTGGCACTTAACCGTTATTATTTGAAGTTCCTGGTACTTGTTTTTGTTGCCGGTTTCTTCCACCAGATCTGGAATATCCTGTAGTTCTTTCTCTATGCGCTCATCTATATTGTTGGGCTGTATATGATTGTTTAGGGATGGCGTTGGCCATTCCCTACTGAGGTTACCTGTTTACCTACACGGGGTACAAGTTCTAATATATTGGTATCCCCTAACCCATATTGCTACAATAAAGCTCATTAAATCAATGAATTGGAGTATGGGTACTCCAGTGAGGTTTGATGGGTATCCCCAGAAGGTTGCCATCTTGTTTATCAGCGGATTAATTTCATACTACTTCTGCAGCTTATTTTTAAGCTCTAAAGTAGGAATTTCTAGTGGCAGTGCTGAACAGTATACCTGTATAAATTTGTCTCCCATAATTGTTGTTATGGGTGGGCGAGCCGTGACTTTAATTTTCTATCCTTTGATTTCCATAAGGGCCTAAGTCGATCTTTTCCTGGAATCCCCGAAAGATCAAACACTTGGAATCCTTCTTCCATGAAAGCTTTCAGGGTTCTCCCTTCGTGCGTTATTTCTAAGTCAGTTTTGAAGTAAGACCCCGGTTTTCTCCCTTTTATCTTGTTTCATTGCATTACAGCAACATATTTAAAAAAAAAATTGAAATCGCACAATATAAATAATGACTAGTAGTATCGATGAAGTAATATCTAGCAGTTTCAAAAATTATATCCAAAATTCTTGAGTAAATGAAAATAAATGTCTAGATGTAAAAACAGCTACTGTCCGTCTTAATGACTTGTGAATTTTGCTATTTATTCTTCCTCGGCTCGAGAATCACATTTTTGTTGGCGGGGGTTGGGGGGTTGGTGCACCAAATATACCCCCCTCATACATACATACATACCCCTCACGTGACCTAGTTCACACTTACCATTTTCTTGAAATACTGTATGTTACGGATATTTAATTTAAATCATTTAATTTTGTTTGTCAGATTCAAATTTGACATTTTGGATTAAAAATTCATTCATTGGGAAATTTTTCTAGAAATTTCCTCTACAAATAAACAACAGATGTTAACCTCATTTTTTTTACCTTGCTTCAGAGTGCAAACAAGCTTCTAAAATGATTGGTTGTGTTAGGATAGATTTTTTTAAGTAAAATTAAAAAGATTGCCATTTTCTTTAAATTATATTAAAGTAATTTTTTATTCATTAAGTTTCTAAAATATATTTAGATTAATTTCATTTATTTCGAAAACACAGCTGTATATGTTAATGGAATGAAGACTGTTGCTGCGCAGGCGAAAAATAGGCAATGTATATCGACGTGTTGTGTAGAACCAGTAACATACTAAAGCTATACCAATGTACACCAAACATTGGCGAATTTCCAACTCGGTTACTAAAAGTAGATTAACTTTCTGTGAACTTCTCTAGTGTCGCAAAACAAAGTGGTTCTCAACAAACGGATAACCATATTTGGCGTGACGGCGAAAAACGAATATACATAAACCACCAAAATAAGTCTTACCCTATGTCTTATGACGTAAAACAAACTGGTTCCTGTCTGATGAGGAGTAGACATCTTTGCTGGCCGGTATACTAAGGGTATGACCTTATTTGGTCCTGACTTGCGTATAAATAAGCCGCGCAGATCGCCCAAAGTCAATTCCTGCACCGGCAAGATAGCAATATGTCTGTCTCTTCATTACAGATACGATTCCGTACCTGAATTTTCCCCAAGACATTTGAATCATCTGGTGACATCCTTTATCTAGGAACTCATTCTTTTCTTCTTCTATCGCCCGAGTTCCCAGTATGTGTTTATTAGAACAGACAGTAATTCTTCCCATAAAACTTCTCATAAAAGTTGTTGGAGAACTTTTTTATAACAGTTGATTCCAAGGACATTAGAGCTTTTTGAAAATTATTGGTTGATTCTAAGGACATCTTTCTAGATCATGATGTTTGCGTGATTTCTTGTACGTGAGATTGTTCTGAGAGACTCTGGAAGGTCGTGACCCCTTTCCTGTTTACGTAAAAACAGGTATTTAAATTATTGTTTGGGAGAGAACAGGTCAGTAGTCAGTCTGGGCTTTGGAGTACAAACATGTATGTGTTATTGTTTGTTATTCGTTTGGGATCAAGAGGAATTTATTGTATTATTTATCTAGAAATTATTTGTGCTCATTTGGATTATCATTATAAAAACTAAAACTGACTTCATCACGTGACATCGTCGTCCATATTGGATTACATCGTCAAGATTCGAACCAGGAACTATAGCATATTTATTTATCAGGACTCTTGCAATTCCACTAGTGGATTATATTTTGAATTCTTTTTGGATTAATTTTTGGACTTGATTCTCTAAAACTGTAAGTTTATTTATTTTCTTTTATGAAAATATTTGTACTCAATAAATTGTTAAATTTTTACAAGCTTGTTATTTTCACTTCTTTCTATGTTGCTGCTTATTCGAGCCTAATCACGTAACATGTAAACTTAATATAAATTTCTTTTCTGTATATTTCTAAGGTCAGAGTCAAAAATGTATCTTTAACTTAAACTAAAGTAAACTTGTTGATAATTCGTAATTATCTGAATAGTTAATCTTCAGTTTTGAGGAATTTTAGTTACGTATTATGTTGTTGACAAAATAAATGTCACTGGTCAGGTAGACCATTAACTTGACTTTGTTTAAATGTCAAGTTAAAAAGTACAGATAAATATAGCATATAATCATTGAAAAAAGCCAACAAACAATACAAACTGAATATAAATAATGCTATTATATGGTAAAATTCATTACCAGTGAACTCTGGTTGAACCAACTCAGTATTCTGAAAAAGCTATGGCGAGAAGTTAACCACTCTCAGATAATGCTGCATATAGGTAAGAAATCAAAGTACATTTTCTTTCCTATATAATGCATAGCCATTTTATGGCACGCAATCCAATGACACGAGGCTTCTATGATTATTTTAAACCATCTTTCTAGGTAGGATTGAAATGACTAATCGGAGTGGATTCATTTCTTTGAGACAAATCCAATCAGACAATCAGATAATTAGGGGTCCCGAGTGGCCGAGTGGTCTAAAGCGCTCTCCGTTACGGATCACTGCCATCTCACCTCTCTGCGTGGGTTCGAGTCTAAGAGTTGACTAATGTAGTTATCTGAGAAAGCTTGTCAGTAGGTTCTTGTGGGTCAGTGGTTCTTTCCGGGGGTTTTCCCGGGTTCTTCCTCCACCAAGAATACTGGCCGCCATGTATCGTGTGTTGAAAACTGGCGTTAAACCCTACAACAACTACAACAACAATCAGACAACTGGGCCGCAGATACTGTTTAGGCTATCTACTTGCCAAGGTGAGTGTGAAACTGCGTGGATCGACGGCGCCCAGCAAGCAATGTTTAACGGCTATCTTCTGGCAGTTGTAACGATAGGCATAATGCGGCCAAAATGAATTTCAGTGTAATTCAAAAAATAAATTTTGTCTTAACTTTTTCAATAGTAACAAATAACATGACAAATGTGCAAAAACAACGACATATAATCACTGTGTGATTCGAACTTTTCATCATTATTTAAAGCACTTAGCACATCTTTACAGCAAAGTGGATACAGATGTTTATAACTTTTTAAATTTTTTTTTAATGTTACAGGTGTTTTGACTGTTGTTAAATTCGCATATGCTTTTCGTGTACACTATGTACGTGTCGTACTTTTACGCCAAAATAATAACAGTAATGCGTCTTTAATTTTGTCATCGTCTAATGGCGTACCGATTTCCTTACTACATTCAAACAGTTCTTTAAATTATAGAGTGTATATACCTTAGTAATTTTAAGCAATTTCTTTGAATAAATCGGCACACTTCAGCTTTTTCGAATCATTCAGCTTTATCCTGTTTCCATTTAATTCGTTTTTAAATAGTATCTTTAAATGATTGACCCTGAATTTGGAACAGTTCCCACTGACTTAAGATTGTACGCTATCTTGATTTAGATGTTACCTCTCCATTCACCGAGTTTAACTGTCATGGAAGGGTTTGAAAGTCTATTGATCAGGGGGACTTACAAATACTTTCAAATATTTTGATGAATGTATCCTAATCTTGATATATAAATGAAACCTGTCGACATCAGAATGCTGTCTTTCCAGTCTTGATATGCCAATGAAACCTGTCCACATCAGTATGCTGTCTTTCCAGTCTTGATATGCCAATGAAACCTGTCCACATCAGTATGCTGTCTTTCCAGTCTTGATATGCCAATGAAACCTGTCCACATCAGTATGCTGTCTTTCCAGTCTTGATATATCAATGAAACCTATCCACATCAGTATGCTGTCTTTCCAGTCTTGATATGCCAATGAAACCTGTTCACATCAGTATGCTGTCTTTCCAGTCTTGATATGCCAATGAAACCTTAGAACACCGCAGTATGCTGTCTTTCCAGTCTTGATATGCCAATAAAACCTTTTGAACACAACAGTATGCTGTCTTTCTAGTCTTGATATGCCAATGAAACCTTTGAACACAGCAGTATGCTGTCTTTCCAGTCTTGATATGCCAATAAACCATTTGAACACAACATTATGCTGTCTTTCCAGTCTTGATATGCCAACGAAACCTTTTGAAAACAGCAATATGCTGTCTTTCTAGTCTTGATATGCTAATGAAACCTTTGAACACAGCAGGATGCTGTCTTTCCAGTCTTGATATGCTAATGAACCCTTTGAACACCGCAGTATGCTGTCTTTCTAGCCTTGATACACTAATAAAACATTTGTACACATCAGTATGTTGTATTTCATACACCTGGCTTTTATATCAAGTGGTAATAATTTTAGTTGTTGGTACTTTGAAAACATTTCCTTCATTTTAATAAAACTCGTCGCCACAGTTACTGAGAAACTGGAATACAACAAGTAAAGTATGGGTTGGCCTTTTTGTGGGTTTAATGCCATTTTGCAGCACGTGTCGGCCAGTATATTTGGTGGGGGACGAACCAGGAAGGAAGAATCCCAGAAAAAAAACTACTGACCCATGGTAATCTACTGGCAGGCTTTCTCACAGCAATCTTGGCTTAACTTGAGACTCAAATCCATGCAGAAAGAAGTGACATGTCACTAATATGCAGAGGCGAGCGCCTTAGAGCTCTGATCTCAGAGCCTAACATGTGTATTATGCTTGTTAATCAGGCATGAATGGATAAATTTTTGTTATTTTGTTGTTTTTGTTGAATTAATAAAATCAAATCACGTAGAATTTGACTCGAATGTTTATCAAAATCTACTTAAGAAGAAAACATCATTTAATGAAATTTTGAATAATGCCAGTTTTTGAATTATCAGACATTTGACTTTTTTTTCTATTAATAACATTTTTTCCTTTTCCCCAGATTTTGGGACAAGGTTAAATACAATAATAAACTAGTAAAGATTTATTCATGAAAGTTTAGTCAAATATTTCTCAAAATATATTTATTTCAAATTTCGAGTTGTCATACCATTAGATCCAGTCACGTCAGGCAGTTTTCGAATTATCAGAGACTGTTACGTTGTGTGAAAATTTACAGATGCCTCCATATTTACATATATCTTCTATAGCTAATGTGTACCCTAGTCAAAGAGCTAGTTAGTGTACATATCCAGGATGTTTGTTGCAAATCGCTTGTGACTCCCTACTGACTGAAAGAAATTAAGACTAGGAGAAAAAGGGAATCATACTTACCAGCAAGGCAGTTTCAGAGAGACCCGACGTCCCTACAAATGTTCTTGTATCTCTCTCTCTCTCTCTCTCTCTCTCTCTCTCTCTCTCTCTCTCTCTCTCTCTCTCTCTCGCTACAATGTATGCCGTGTGGCAGTTTATTATGATGTCTAGCAATGGGGCATCATGCCGCAGACATGTACCATTATGTCCCACCAGTCATATTATCCTGTCACCAGGCCGACCAGTCCTAACAGTAACCTCTTAATGCTGAGTGCCAAGCGAGGCAGCTGTAAGTACCATGTCTTTGGTATAACTTGGCTGGGATTCGAACCCACGACCTCCCGCTTCTGAGGCAGACGCTCTAACCACTTGTCCACCTGAGCTGTTGACTTGTCAGTCGAAGTTTTGAATAATTTTGAGATATTTTGGAAACAATTTGATTCGGTGATGTAAAACACACGCCTTATCTCTATCTCGCAATATTCTACTTCACGAAACTATAACAGTTATCCTGTCACAGTGAAATGTTTTCTGGAGTAGGTTGCAAAACTTGTACAAATTGCGTCCTCGTATTATCTCCATGATTTATATTCATCTTAAAATGTACTATACATTTTAGTATCATTGTTTCGTGTGATTTTTCCCGAACAGTGAAACGGTAGACCAACTTAAGAGCGATATAACGAATTTAACTCGATGACGTCATAATTATATCTCGTAGCCCAAACTATAGGACCGGATGTTGAAAATGAATCTGATATATCTTAAAAAATTAATTGCAGATATAAAAATTGGGTATATATTTTAATTTACTTAATTCATTCATTCAAGGCATATATGAAAGTTAAAATCTAGAAGAATTATACTTCTGACAGAGTCGTGAATTGAACCAAAATCTTGATCATCGTAAAAGATTCATTATGTTATAGTTCGTGGAAGGCTATTTTGTTTCAAAAGAATGACATCTGCTTCGTGTAAGAGAACAGGGATGATGACTCAGTGGAAGGTCACATCTCATTTTTTTTACTGGGAGTTTCATAGCGATAACTGGTTTGGATGATCATTGTATTTTATATTGAATAATGGGGCGATATAGCTAATTCTGATGTTCCGTATCGATGGATGGTCTTCGAGACCACATAAAGCGTCTCCTCTAGAACGTAAGAAATGAATTACAATCATGGATGATTTTTTCTCTTATGAAACAATAACATAAGTTTGCTTTGGAAGAACATTGATGAAAATTCGTCTTTGATTAGAAGGCTCACTTTGTAAGGCTTGGGTGGTTATTAGTATCGAGAGTAATTACAGATGAGTGAATAGGGAAGTTTAATTAAAGGACATGTTTCAAAGTCAGCTTCGATTCCTCGTTTCGAAAGGCACAGATGATGCGTTATCTTTGATACCGTAATCCAATAAGCCTTATTGGAATGTTCGGATCCACGATGATCGCTCGTCTTTAAAGTCAGACGAAATGTGATGGATTATGCTTCATCGTTAAGGACACGAGTTTTTTGCATTGATAATCCTGGTTCATGTCTTGCTTGCCAAGGTAATGAATGATGACTATTGCGAAGCAATCTTAATATTACATCGTATTGTAGTGATGTTTTCTCTCGTAGTTTATCGATTGCGTCACATGTTAGAAAATATATATCGTAGCTTATTTGGAAGTGACTTGATATTGGCTTATACATGTACTTATGGTTACAAATGATGGACCAATATATATGTCACATTGCTACGGTTTACAGGTCTTTAGGTTCATGCGTCATGACTCCATCGTTAATCACAAAAGATCAGTTAGGTGTATTGGATTTTATAGTATTATTCATCACCATCATTTTATGTATAATTCCTTGTTTAATGAGTAGTTTTGTCTGGAAGAGTTTACATTAAAGTTTCTTTGAATTGTATAGAGGAATTTAAGTCTTCACAGTCACAGGTGACGAATTGTCTAAGCAATCACTAGTAATGGCCAGCGTGCGAGTCATTGATGACTGCTTGTATGCAAGATTACGATTTTACTTTGTCTCGAAGTTATCTGAGTAGTCACTAAAGATGACTCGTCTATAGAGACTCGTGTGATGCCTTGTCTGAAAGTCCGTTGGTTAAATGTTTTAAGACACGTGCAGCAACGATAGACTGTTGCTAAGCCATAGCTGAACGCCCTCGTATAATGGAAGGGGGTAGGATAGAAAGTCGTTGTAGGGCAAGGAAGATGTTTTCGCTCGAAGTTTATCGATTATGTCACAGTGTATTGTGCTTATTGTGTATGTTACAGAGTATTCACCTCAAAGTTAACAGAGGATTGAAAGTTGTTATCGAATGATAGAATAAGATGACAGTGGTCACAGAAGGTTGCCATAAAATACACGTTTTATACCTCGTATGAGACATAAAGTATTATCTTGTCTGGATGGTCATAAACAAAATTTTTGAACAGGCGGTCACCAGTTTTTATTCTTGGAGGAACCTGGCTCGTGGCTTGCATGAATTATATTAGAATGACGACTTGTCGTCTCGACTCGTCAAAGTACGCACAGGAGTCACGAGCGGAATTTCATTATTTGTTTGATTGATAACATGAATGTCTGGTGAACCAATATCTGGTGTGCAGGATCTCAAATGATTTTTATTTTGTTGCTTTCCGTGGCCGTCTGATTGTGGTTTGTTTATGTCCTCACCCTGCTGTAAAAGAATATCCGACTTAATTAAAAAATAAAAATATAATAATACGTTATATGATGGATAAAGAAAGAAAACGTTTTGATATAAAATACTTTAGAAGTTAAAACATAAGGAAAATATTTTCTTTAAACTTCCGAATCATATTTTGACGAAACCTTTTGTAAAGTAAGTAAAGAAGGAAGTAAAGAGATAGGTCAGTCAGTCATTGTGAAGGTGGGTATCCTGGTAAGTTGATACGAAAGCAAACAGGCAAACACGGAAAGAAGAAAACCCCCACATTATAATGTAATTTAGTAAGTAAATAAGTTTTTGAAAAACTAAGCACGGAGAATAAAAATAAGTAAAGAATTAGCAAGGCAATAAATGAACCAGGATGTGAATTTGTATTAGTCATCATTACTTAGAAATCAAAGTCATTTGAACTGTTATATTCAATATGATCGCACACTATTGTTGATTGTCATCATTACTTAGAAATCAAAGTCATTTGAACTGTTATATTCAATATGATCGCACACTATTGTCAATTGTCATCATTATTGCCATTGCAATTTGTTTGTGATTTTTTACGTTTCTTTCTTTTCTCTTGATGCATCAATAGTTTTGTCATTTATACTTATCCAGTTTGGGAAAAGCTCAACTTTACCGTTTTCAGGAAAAAAGCCATAATTTGTAGGTCTTATAGCAAAATATTGCAATAGCTAAAACCAAAAAGTTTTGTAAAATTCAGCAAATAATTTATTTCTCTAGATTATTAAGTAAAAAATTAAAAAGAACTTACAGTATTTTGAATTAAATACCAAGTAGTCATAACGTTTTATCACAAGTCCAAATGCATAAAGTTCCAACTGAATTCCAGTGGTATTCCAAATAAATTCCAATAATGAATGTATTGATGTGCCTGTAGTCTCGAACGTCGTAGTGTGCCAATCACCTAACTTTTGATGATGAGCTAACAGTCTTTTGATGTATCAAAATGCTACAATCCAAAAACGTTCTTGTCTGAATGCACAAATTAATGAATTCCAAATTAATTTTCAGTCAAAGAATTTTATTGATGAGCACTTTTTATTTCTTGTGAATAAAAATTTGAATAAATAATTCCGCCCAAATGAAAAACTGAACACAGCAATAAGGCTGGTTCTGATTCAAGATGTTAAGGAAATAAATATACCCAATATGAGTGTCAAACGTTAATTTCTAGACCATTCTAAGTTGACAACAAGACAAGGTCTATTACTAAAATAGTATCATAAAGAACACGTTATGTATACCAGGTTTTTACATCGGGGAATTTCAATGTCACATACTCAGAATAATATAAGAATATTTACTTCCACACTGATAATGATCCTAATATTTGACACATTCTCACTGATAAATACTAGCTATGTATTATTTTGTGTACGAAATCAATGTCTCTAGTGAAGTACATAGTGAATATGATTTTGGACGAGGACAAGTACAAAAAAACATGTATATAACATATATTCATTAGGAAAAGTCAATAAATAATACAAATTAAATATAAATAACATATTGTTGAATTTATGAAGAATATATAAACATTGTCTAAAACGCTTTACATTAAATCTGAAACTTCTAAATTATGGCATTTGTTTATAGATAAAACCTATATTGCATTTACGTGATGCAGGCGGTGCGAATCCCGTGTTTGGTGTAATTTTCCTAACTGAAAGATACTGTAATAAATTTGGAGTATGTGTATTTGACAGCATCCTGTTTTTAAGCAATTCTTAGATTTATATGTGTGAGTGTTTAGTCTTAGGTGCCATGGAAATATTACTAGCCTGAAATAGTTAGCCAATTGGTAGAAGCAAACGTCACAGTGCCGAGTGTTAGTGAATTTGAACCATGCTGGGGTCGTTAGTAGTGAATTTAGGTACAAGCCGAATGACTGTCCCTGGGTAACATAGTCCATATTGAAATTCAGCGGTGTATAAAAGTATTGTGATTGAAAAGGCAGTATTTATGGTTGGAAATCAGTAAATTATAGAATGGAATCAATAAGTTGGAACTTGGTAGGTACCGTTTATGTGTCCATAGTGGAAAATGGGCGTATGTATATGAGCGTGATACGCCGGAAATTATGAGGATTGATTGGCCTAGGGTCGCGCAGTTAAATAATGCCCAGTTAGTAAGGGAATACTAGTGTAATTTCTATGGCATGACAAGCTATCGGTACGGAAATCGGATGATAATGAAGAAAAACCATGCAAAGGGGCAGTTAATGGACTTTTGGGCAAGTTGTCTCATCTGGGTCGCCAATTGATTAGAGCAAAAGTTATTAAATATAGCAGACACATCTCTCTTTCCATTTTACAACTCAAACTGTATGGAAGTCTTTGGAAATTTGGGGAAAACATATGACTTCCAGCGTGACTCGCGCCAGGGTTTGACACCGCTCGGTCAAGTGAATACCCCTGTGCGTGTAACAATACTTGTCCTGATCTCCCTTCTTGAAAGAATTCAAACTCACCTTTGAAGAAATGTTGGAATACTCCAATACATTTGTGTCCGCTTCAGCTACTTTTCTCTTGCGAAAGTATCTGTAAACAAAACAAAACTATTGTTTTGACTGTGTAAAACGTTTAGTGTCACTGAATGCAATCCTGATTTTATTATCAATTTATATAATGGTTTCTCAAAGTGCATACAGTATATACGACATTAATATATACTTTGCATCCAATGGAAAAAATAAATTAGATATAATTACATTAATCTTCACAATCGTTGCCTAAATAATAGCTGGATACTTTTTTTTTTAGGTACAGCTGTAATACAACTTGATTATGGAATTTATTATTCGACAATTTTAACCACTACACAACCAATCTTGGAAATTGTTTTCGACAATTTTACCCACTAGGGGTCGTCCATTTAGTACGTACGCAAAAATAAGACAAAACTTGACCCCTCCCCCCCCCCTTGTACGCATGCATACTTTTTACACCCACCCCCTTATGCGTACGTACGTATGAATGACCCCCCCCCCACTCGTATAGAACTTCCAATATTTCATCCACGCAGAAATGACGCAGGAGTAATAATATTCAAATGTTTAATGAAACGGAGTAAAACAGACAGTCCTCAGCTGCTGTATTTATAAAAGAAATAAGTTGCATGTTATTAAACCTTTAAAAAGTTCGACAGTGTCTGCTAAAGGTCAGACAAACGCCGACTGAACCCAGTCAAACAGGTTACGTATAACAGGAATTTCAGCAACAAGCTTAACGTCAGGCTGAATCACAACAGCATTAGCTGCACTATGCTGGGCCGCTGTCTCAATATTCACAACCTCGCTGACGTCATCATCCAGGTTTTGATTCAAGTTCTCAGTGTCGGTAGACTCAGTAGTGTGAACGCTTTGGTGTCGTCTTATACTGGCCACAGGACATGTGCGCATGATTAACATAGAAATTTCCAATATAGTATACCTACTAGTTTGAAAGCTGAAACGATGGAGCATTTACCACCACCCCTGTTTCTTATGCGTACGTACATTGTCAGTAGACCCCCCCCCCCCACCATACGCAAGCAAGCGTACGCATTTGGGTTACCCCCCTCCCCCCTCCATGCGTACGTACTAAATGGACGACCCCCTACACTACACAAACCTGATCTTGAGGCAGGAAAAATTCAACAATTTTACCACTACTTTGTTTTTCCCGGAATCCTTTATGAATAGTACTGAGTTCCATTATGTCAACATAAATTTCCTTTGTACATGACGCTGAACTCTATTACGTCAAGAGATCTAAGAGATATTTCCTTTGTGCATAACACTGAGTTATTTTACGTCAACAGACATTTCCTTTGTAGGCCCCTGAGTGGCCGAGTGTTCTAAAGAGCTCTTCGTTATGGATCACTGCCATCTCACCTCTGTCTGCGTGGGTTCGAGTCTCAGATTCGGCCAGTGAGAAAGCTTGCCCGTAGCTTCTCGTGGGTCGGCGGTTCTTTCAAGGGGTTTTTACCAGGTTCTTCCTCAACCATTAATACTGTCCGCCATGCATAGCCTGTGTGGTCTTTCATTATCAGCAAGAAATACTTATCTCTTTAATGAAAGATGTAGCAAAAAAACAACTCATTCACATTTAGTCCACATGTTCTGTTCCTTTTCTGTGTAAATAAATAATACTCAGATGATCGGGAAGAACTATAAAAAGAAACAAAAATAACAAGGTTTTATTTAGCAAAGCTACAGTAGTTAGACGGCAAGTTTAAGAAAGAGATGTACAACTTACCTTTTCAATTTGACTACTATTACAATCATCAGTGCAATGAGAGTTAATGCGCACACAATACTGATGGTAAGATATATGTAGAAAGAAGACGGAACTGAAGCTTCTGCTGACGAAGACGCAGCTGAAGTCGTCTCTGCTGACGAAGACGCAGCTGAAGTTGTCTCTGGTGATACAGTTTCCTTTATGATCCTTTCACTAATATTGCAATGCCTGGCCAAAATGCGTGTTTCATTGTATGTGAGTATACTTCTGTTTATGGTTTTGTCTTCTGCCAAATCGTTCATGAGCTCCCAGAAAATTTCGTCGGCTCCAAATGGTGGACATGGTGCTAACAAAAATAAGCGTTCTAACTCGAGAAACGAACATCCGTACATGTTTTACACTATTATGAAGCAGGTTCAACAGAACTAACCAACCAACTAACCACAAGGAAGTAAAGTCAGCTGAAATTCTACACTATTATCTGTTTATTTTATATTATCAGTTTACCTATACAGCACGTTCTTTATTGCATGCTTCATTACCCACTTGACAATGAATCAACACCATATCAATTTGACTTTATTGCAGACACTGGGCGTAATATCACTATCCTGTTGACCCCACATTGGCCCAATTACTACTCACACCAGAGAAAAGCATAATCCGAATCAACCAACCTTACACGACACCAAGACTGCTGAAAAAGGTTCTCTCGCAACATTTGTAACACAAACTCAAAACTTAAAACTAGTCTGTCAGTTTCCATAACTTTAATTCGAATAATGTTTTAATCGAACAACTTTCTGGATTTTCTTGACTTATTATTTTTGATTGGTTGGGGTTGGGGGTGTTGCTCTTTTGATGTTTTTTTGTCTGATTGTGAATCCGAAGGTGCACATTATTGTTTATAATTTATAAATCAAACGGCAAAAGCAAGAACTAGGAAGTCATATATAGTGACTTCAAGTGAATGCTCTTTTCTTAACAAAACTTAAACTTTCGTTTAGATTTCAGAATATGATAGCGGCCATTTTGAACACTGCATGTCTTTCACTTTTTTGAGCAACAAAGAGGTTCTATTCTTACACAGTAAAATTACATATCAACTTTCAAACAATGCAAAATATATCCAGTAAAAATAATGAAAGAAAAGCTAGATAGCCTTTACAGCCGTTTCCATTCTGAAACAAACACTTGCTACCTAAGAGTAATTCTCTCCTGTCAATAAGACGTTTATCTGGCAATTCCTGTTAGGCTACGATACGATGTTTATTCACAATCAAAGAGAAGCTTCTCTGGCAATTCATTGTTAGGCTACAATGCGATGTTTATGCCCCATCAAAGAGAAGCTTCTCTGAATACACCTTTTAGGCTACGATACGATGTTCATCCCCATCAAAGAGAAGCTTCCCTGGGAACTCCTGTTGTCAAGGAAAGCGTTTTCCGGTCACTCATGTTATGTTTAGAAAGGATGTTCATCTCCTGTCAAGGAGAATTCTTTTTATGGGATCTCCTGTTAAGGTACGAGTGAAGTTCATCTCCCTTCAGAGAGAATTATTTTTCGGGTACTCATGTTGTGGTAGGAGAGGATGTTCATTTCCAGTCATTGAGAAGTATTCTTCGGGTATTACTGCTTTGGTATGATAGAAGGTTGGATAATCTTAAACGTGTATCTAAACTCATGACTAGGAGTGGGGGTGGATGGAAGGTTGTGTGGGGGATAGAAAAGTACAATTCGTAATTTTCACAGTTAGGGATAAAATAATCGATATTTTGTGCACTACATTCCCTAATCAATGTTGAGAATGTTGCAAAAGAACAGATTATTCAATTGCAAAATGACACTCAATTAAAACTAATGTACTGAAAACATATGGTAAAATATACAAAAGCAGCAGACCGCTCTGCTGTTCGAACCACGGCTGAGTCATAAAATGGTACTAGCAGCTGCCTCTCTTTGCGCTCAGCATTAAGAGGATATTGTTTAGACTCGTCGGCATAGTGTTATGATAATGTGACTGGGTGGGACATGATAATACCTGTCTGCACCATGATGCCCCAGTGCTTAATATCGCAATAAACTGCACTGCAGACATCGTGGCGATGCATTGATGTAACGTTATACAAGAGCATACTTAATCTAGACTGGCTCACAATGAATAATAAGATTGAAATGATGAAATGAGATCTTCCCTTAGAATTCTGGGTAACCCACTAAATACAGGAAGAAGAATTTTAACCACGATAGTCTTATATAAGGGAAGGATGAAACAAGGAAATAAAAACAATAACACGCATTGAACATTGACTGTCTGACACGGGATGACGAAAATAAATGTGTGGATGAGCTCCTTCGAATATATCATTGTGCTTGATTTTACTACTTACAATCTCGAATGTAACTATTACATCCATAATAATGGCATGGTTTAAATACATAGACAACTCAGCATATATGTTTGAAATATTCTGTTTATTAAAGGCGCTGGATTACATATTTTGTGAAACTAATGTAATCCTCGTCTCGTTATAACTTGTAGCTTTATATAAATATGTCGTACGTGTAGAAGTATTAGTCAACACCCATGTGGTCTAAATAGAAAAAGAAAAACAAATAAGCTCTTTTCGGAATATATAAACTTTAAACTAATTACAAAAATAACATTTTGAACACACGAGACTCAAACAAACTAGCATAAATTTGACATTTGAAACATTTTCTAGCCGCTAACCGCCTATTCATGTGATACATTAAACTTAAGGATGTATCGTGCCGCTGCAGACGTCAATTATAGTCTGAAATTTGAGGTGGATAGAGTGCCTCTGTAGACGTAAAATATTTATAGGTTACTGCGTTGTTTGGGAAAATACGAACGAGTTATTTTGGAAAATATTGCACGAACTTGCCGAGTGCAGTATAGTAAATGCTATAACCTTTGTATTATATGTTCATTTTGTTTAATTGCCTAAGGCTGAATAATAAGACATGACAAGAAACAATGTAATTGATTTATGATTTATTCCAAAATAAATTCAAAACCGTAGATTCATCAATACATAATAACAGTATTCACGCGCACCAGTGACCTTTTAACTTAGTCGCGCGCTCTACATCAGTTAAAAAAAATTGTCGTTTTGATCTACTTAAAATTAAAATTTAGTGTCATTTTGTGAGTTAATGGGCTTGGATTAAAGTTTCTGTGTTGATCCGATTCAGTTTCATTCTCTGATTATGAGGGACTTGATTATTGGGTCAGTCCAGAACAACTTTTGTGTTTAAATCGGGTTTCGAAGGATATGTCGGTCTGATTTGAAGAACTAAGAAAGTACATTTAGAGGAAATTCAAGATGCATAAATGCAAGTATATTTATTGCCATTCTTAATACCAGCTAAAGAAAACGTGCTTATGCCCAGTCACTTGCATCTCAATGTTGGAGGGACCCCATCTTGTACCTTTCTCATACAGTGTCTTCTATGGCTAGCCTAACATTGTATCAAAATAGTTACAGGGAGAAATTTGAAAGCAGCTGTTGTATGACACACCATTTACCCAGTGGAAATACTTTTTCGTCGTCTTTGATTATTGGCTCTGAGGCTCTTAGTTTCCTACCAAAACCTTCAGTTGCATTTTTTTAATTAAATCTAGTATTTTGACAGACTTATAAAATGGTACGTCTTTGATAGACATGCGATAGCTCATGTCCTCAGTATGCTTGTCTATGGTAAAATATTTAGACTCTAGTCCTAACCATTCTATTTGCAAAACTATATGAATATTCTCCTCAATAAGTGTGTCACGGTAATTTCAATTACTGTATCTCTCACGTTTGTTATTAACATTGCGAAATATGAAACTTCATTCATGTGCTTGTTTGAAAGTTTCGTTTCTGACTCAGTAAACTAGTCTACATTGTTCAATTAATTATTTATATCTATACTTTCAAATGGCCGAAATATCTAGTTCAGTTCATTTACAAATGTAGTCAACCAAAACCTAGAGCATCTACTACATGAGTGTACATGGCTTGTTTACAGAGTAGTTCTTAATACATTATACCGTCTTTAGGCACACGTGTCGTCCATGTTCATGCAATAATGTCTTCAGTATCGTAAAATACTGCACAATTCAGGCAAAGGTAAGTGAGACAAAAATAAGCATAACATTAAGAATGGTATATCAAGTATCTAGAGTGTCTCTATATGTCAGGTATATTTGATATTTGAGGTGGAAAAAAGTGCCTCTGTTGACGTCAAATATAGCCTGTATATATCGGGTATGTTTGATATTTGAGGTGGAAAAAGTGCCTCTGTGGACGTCAAATATAGCCTGTATATGTCAGGTATATTTGAGTAAATAACTGCTTGCATGACGTACCAGGGATATCGTTTCAATATTTTAAGTGTGTGTGTGTGTGTGTGTGTGTGTGTGTGTGTGTGTGTGTGTGTGTAAAACTTGACGGGCTTGTTAATTTTCGTATATAGGCTACAGCAATAGTTCATCAGATGCAAATTAAGCCCTCCCCATATGACGTCCCTGTTGCGTACAGATGATTGTATGAAGTAGAGGGATCGGCTCCCAGAAAGACACTAGCTATCAGATATTGCCGTATGTTTATAATCTAACATCTGTGTGCTAGCACTTGCTTAATATTATACGAAACAAAATATGTTTTGCAAAGATCTTTGTCCTGAATATAGTCAAATAGTTAAGAATTTTATTGAACGGAAATGCTGAAATAAAAAATATTTAATTAGGTTGGGGTGGGGTGCTCCCAATATTATTTAAATTATTACAGAAGACCCATCCTGGCTCGTTTTTGTCAGAAATTGAAGTAGTGATGGAGATGTGCAAGCTCCGAGCCCACAGTCAGCGGTGCGGACAGTTAAATTAATGAAGACACAAAATATGAAATTCAAATAACAACAATTTAATATCATTCAATAACAATCATCTCTCAAATAAAATTCAAAATTAAAGTCATATGCCTGTTTCATCATCAGACTTAGTGTGATGTATTTTCCTCCTCTGTTGCTCTTGATCTGGACTGGTAATCCAATTCCCTCCAGACCGCATAACTGCTGCCTCCATTCTTCCTTTTCTTTTGTCTCTCAGAGACTTGGACAAACTGCATTAGGGTAATTCCCTCTGTCTCCTATAGTTCATCTGGTTCCTAAAAGCCTCCTGTATTAGCACACAAGGACATTAGCATAACATATTCCCCTAGCTATATAACTCACACTAAACAACAATATCATCCGATAAGCCTTTACCGTTTTTGGTCACTTATTCGTGCCCATCGAAATACACATTTTCCCTGATATTTGTATTTGGCTCCACCACATGTACAGACATACGTACATACATATAGACAGCTCTACGCTTCAGCTAAACTCGTCAGCTTAAACTCGTTATCTATACTCGTTAACTCGTTAGCCTCGTTACACCCGTTAGACTCGGTTAGCTACAATAAAACCAAACTGGTAATAATAATGAGTTCCGGAAAATGTTAATACATAAAACTCTTAATAGCAACTTGTAATTCACAGTTCACAACGTTTTAAATCTCTGTTGTAATAAATGAATTATTACACGATATGACAATACAAACTCAATAAACTTCGCATATGAAATGAAATATACATTTAACACTCACCCCTATGGCTATAGAATATCACGTGAAAAGTGCTCTCCTCGATCAGATCCAAAGTGACCAGTGTGTCGGTTATACATTAATCTTGCCTAAATTCATAGGACAGTGAGTAATATTCAGGGTAAAATACCCTTGCATATCGTGATTATAATGTCCCTCGCCGAAAGTAATTTCCGGCGAGACATATGTTGGTTCCGTCACTTACCGGGATAAACACCTGTTCACCCTAGTTAACGTTGTACGCCTGCACAACGAAAAATAGTAAAAAAAAATCCTCAGGCATAACAAAAGTTTTTTTCTCTAATTGTGTGACACGGGTATTGGAAAGATTGAGCAGCAGAGAGGGTGAACAGACCAACTTTTTACAGGCGTCAATTTAGCAAATCGAGACTTTCTTAAAATTGCTTATATAGGCCTCAATTTAGCAAACTGAGGCTTCCTTGAAAATACTTAATTAAATTTTTCAGTAAATTTAGCAAATTTATGAAAATTTTTCAGAAAAAAAAACGACGCCGACATCTTTGATGTTGTTGTTGGCGTTCACGTAGTTGCTGCGTTACGCTAACCGAATTAGCTATAGATACGATCCAATCCAATTCGATATCGTGTCTGAGGATCATGTATACTTATCGTGATAAATCCATGCGGGGTAGCTCTGGCGCCGTCGAAGAAATTTTGAAATCGATTATAATCCATGTCAGGACACCAGGTCTGCCAAATATTTCTGAGTGTATGAGTATCAACACCGTTAAACACGCATAACAAATTGCAGTTGTCCCTTATCACTTTTGGAATTTGTGTATAACGTTGAGTTAAATATATCACATCAATATTTTTATGACGTCCCTTTGAAAATATCGACGCAGGATTTTTTTGTTTGTCTAACATTACATCGTCGTACACGACAAGATTATTAACGAAACCATCAATGTCTTCGATGGATGGCGCCTCTTCAACGTCGTTGATAAATTCAATTACGCTTTCACCGTTAGCTTCTGATACAGTTTCGTCGAACTCTTTCAACACTTGATAGCAATGTTGATCGTCGGCAGTTGGTGCAATCAGATATAATTTATCCCAGTTGAGATACTTCATTATCATCGTTAACAGCAACTGGGTTTTACCACTTCCGGAGGGTCCAATGATTAACATTCTGATTGAATTTGGTAGCATCGGATGATGTTTTACCGGGGGTTTCTTTTTCAACGCGGAGAAATCGATCACTTCCATTTGTTGATATAACATAAATATAATTATGGATCTATATTGTGTGAAATGTAGAGCGCGTGCACCGACGTTTGACCCAACGACTGTTACCACAAGCAATAACAGAAGCGCGGTCACCGTTAAGTGTGAAATATGTGGTACAAAAAAATATCGATTTGTGAAAAATCCTTTTAAAAAAAAGGAGGTTATATCGCCGCAAAGTTAGCTAAACTCCCAGGGTTACCATGGTCAAAATATCCAGGAGAAAAACACCTTCCCGGGTATAGTTATTGCGGGACGGGAACACGATTAGATATAAGACTTGATAGTCTTGATAATCCTAATCCGGGAGAAAATCCTATAAACGCTATCGATGAAGCGTGTCGTGTACATGATATAGCTTACCGGAGCGGTGATTTACAACAGCGTCATCTCGCAGGTGTAGCGTTGATTCACGCGTTGAATGATATTCCAGATAAATCGTTCAAAGAAAAATGAACCTCGTGGTTAGTAAAATCCGCCATGAAAGGTAAATTAATATTTGGTGCGGATAATTAATAACAACATGGAATCTATTTACTATTCTCCGAGAGGATACTGGAGGGGTAAGGCAGCAATCAGTAAACTCGCTAGCGCTGCAAAAGTAAAAAATACTACAGCGGCGGATTGGTTATCCAAACAGGCGATATGGCAAATTTATCTACCACCGCCTAAACAAATTAACTACTCGGTTTTTAATGTGACAGTTCCTAATGAAGTTCATCAAGCTGATATATTATTTTTACCACATGACAACGGTTACAAATACGCGTTAACTTTAGTTGATGTTGCAAGTCGATACAAACAAGCAGAACCGCTGAAGACAAAATCATCACCTGAAGTAGCTTCTGCATTTGAAAGGATTTATCGACGAGGCCCACTACGCTGGCCAAATCTGTTACAAGTTGATCCTGGCAAGGAATTTCAAGGCGCTGTTTTAACAACAATGAAACATCATAATGTCACCATCAGACGAGGACATACTGCACTACATCGTGATCAGGCAATTGTTGAACGATTTAATCGGACACTTGCTGAGCGGTTATTTGGATATCAATACGCGAAAGAATTCATCCAAGAAAAGCGATCCCGTGAATGGGTTAAGAGATTACCAGGTGTAGTTACCGCAATCAATAATGAGATTACTAGAACAATAAACATGAAACCTAACAACGCTATTAAAAAGAAGTATATACCCGTACAACCACAAAAAGATTTCCGAGAACCAATTCTTGGTAGTAATGTCACTGTAAGGTATTTATACGAACCAGGAGAGCTTGAGGGTGGTAAAAAAGGAGCTACCGATCCTATTTGGAGCGTCACTACGCATAAGATATCTAGTATAACACGATCAACTGGAGGAAACGCTAGCGTTTCTAGACCAGCAATCTATAAACTGGATTCAACTGCTCCTCAGCGAGGATTTACTCGACAACAGCTACAGGTAATTCCCGAGGATACTCAATTACCACCGCGTGGTCTTAACTAGCACCCCCCCCAGAGGCATTGTGCTGGCACCCCGGCGTCTGTTGCACTCAAGACATGTCAACATAACGTTATCGTTGGTATGACCTACGCTGCTATTCTTTCTGTCTACGGTAAATTGGCGAGGATCTTTATCCGACCAACTCCAACGCATTATACAATTACAACTCGCGCAGTGATTATTCTGTTGTTGCTTCAGTGAAATTATTAATTCAGCATCAATGTCAAATTTTCTATTATTTTTTTTATCCTGTTGTTTATAACCAGAGAGTTTTTTTCTGATTATGTCCTTGACTCTATCAACGCTGATTGAAGTGTCATTATCGTCACTGACTTCGTCAACAACAATTCTTCGAAGCTGATTTATTCTTCGTACTCTGGATACTGCGAGATAAACTAAATTTGACCACTCAATGCGATTATCTACTATCCAAACAGTTGTGTCAGTGACAGTTAATCCTTGTGAAGAGTGTATTGTTGCTGCGTAACCTAACTTCCACGGGGATTTATCAGCACGCAATGCATCTTCGACGACGCTGATATCAACCAGCACAATATCATTTAACACTAAATTCTGCTTTTGTTGTTGTCCAGGAATGTCAACGAGGATATTTTGTCGTCGGGTATCTTTTGGTCTATAACAGAGCGGTACTGGAAGTGTTGCAAATTTACATTTATGCAATTCAAATAATTTCATCTGAAGTTTGTCTCTGACTATTTTTCTACTTGCGATTATCAAATCGTTTGGTCTCCACGTTTCCCAAAAATCATCCATGGGAGTTTCTGAAATTATTTCACGCATTATTTCACATTGGATTCTATCCGGTTGTAATCTGATTAGTTGTTTAAACTCATGTAATACTTCATCTAGAGCTCTAAAGTCATCATTAATCTCTTCGTAACAATCAACGTGTTTTTTGAGCCAGTCATGAGGAGATTCACCTACAAATGGTGGTGGCTGACCTTGATCACCACACATAATAATTTTTGTATTTTTCGTTGACAGCCATTCAAGAAATATTTTTAGTACTTTCAACGGTACTGTACAAATTTCATCCCAGATTATCACCGGTGGAATAAATTTCTGTCCCATTCTTTCAGGGGTCCACTTATCGCCTTTCCATCGGAAGAAGCTGTGATAAGTACCAGATTTTACATTTTGTTGTTTTATGTCTCTGGCAAGTTTATGAGTTGGTGTTAGCACAGTCATATTTGTGAAATTTGTAGACTTTTCTATAGAATTTTCTATAGGGGTTTCCGTAGAATTTTCTATAGGGGTTTCCATAGAATTTTCCCCTAGGATTTGTCGAATGATTTCTTGTATCTGTTTTTGATCATCTGTAAGTTTTTCAATTGGTTTTTCAACGGATTTTTCAATTGGTTTTCTTTTCCTATGAAATAAATTAATTACTCGTGTTGTCTTTCCTGATCCTCCACAACCATTCAAATAAACGATTTTATATCGCGTAATCGGATCTGATATCGGTGGTACATTAGAAAATTCTGATAATTGGTTGCTTTTCAAGTATTTATCATCCATGGCAACGTCTGCGGATTCACAATACTCATGTAGTGTTTCTTTTTTAAATCGCCAACGTCCCCAATTTTCCTCGGGATCTGTGAATGCCGCAACATCCGATTTGTATTTATTGTGTATATACATCGAATCAGTAGCTACTCTAACCGCGGTATTAGGAAATCTATTTATCATCGAAAATAGATTAATAGTAGAATAATCGAGCATAGAACTTCTCAAATGTGTGTACTGGGGACTATATCCATCACAATAGGTAACAATTGTACCCAATTTCTCACCATTGGATAGAAAAGCATCTTTACGAGTTACAAGTTTTCCATGTTTCGTTAAATCCGCTATGATAAAATCGTATTCAGCGACGTCTATGATCAACCTCGAAGAGTATTTTGCATTGTCAAATCTTCCACCTTGAGTAAATTTACCAATTATTTTTCGTCCAAAATCTTTTGCTAGTTTATTTTCATTTTCAAATAACTGCCTAGACAAATCCATGATTTGTTGTTCATTGAAAATCTCCGATTTTCCATTCGAAGAATTTCCATCAGAAAACTGTTTTCGTTGTTCGCGTATTATATCATCTAGATCGGGTTTTGGTAGCCAAACTTCTTTCTGAGCTCGATAGCATATAATTGCTTCGCTGATAATCAACGATATCAGCATACCACTATGAATCATATATCGTAGTAACACTATTGGCATCCAGTGTTTCACAGACATATGTCTACCAATCCAAACATAACTACACGGATGTAATCCTGACGCTAATTCAAATGATACCACACAAACTAATCCAGTTAAATCAAAATCAGGCAATGGACCATTAACAGAAACACGAGTCATTTCATGTGTGGGGTGTCCAAATCGTTTAAAATACTTAGCACATTTTCCATATCCTAGAAAACTCCCTGGATAACACGCAGCTATATCAATTGAAATCATACCCTCGCGGCGGTATTTTGTATTCCACAGTCCTGCATGACCGAATTCTACACAGCTTGATTTGACATCTTCGAGAAAATCACTCTGTGTTGGACGCCATGAGTTCTTTTCTCGTGCAAAATGAGCTACCACTGATGGAATCGTAAAACTATCCGTGAGTAGTTTTTCATGGAAATTATTCGAGTATTTTACAGCGGTTTTTTTCATCCTTGAGTGTAACGCTTCAGTACGATATAATTCTCCATTCGGTCTTACAAACTGATCAAATCCTGATTCGGAATCTTCAGCGCTGCGAAGTAGCTACACTGACACAGGATCATCTTTACACAACGCATGAATAACATCGAATAATTTTTCTTCGTGGAAAACATCCTTACAAAATTCCCCGGGGATATATCTCACGATTCGTTCTCGTGGAAATACATTTACTGCAGGTGTCCACGCGTGTTTGTTATGATCAATAATTTCAATTGGAGCCCCTCGCGATTGATATTTCGGTTCGTATAATACTTCTCCGGTTATCGTCGCTACCGATATTGGAAATTTTAATGATGCTTCTAATTTGGTTATATCTTGAATTGTTGCCCCGCGTTGTTTCACTGTTAGTTCCCATTCAGTTATTTTCCTACGTCGCAGATCAGTTAGTTTATTTCCTCGGGATGCATTTGTGAAGTGTTCCATTACCCGTGTTGCTACACAATTCAGTGTTGAATCACCTTGTGATTTCGACGATAGTTTCATAGGAGCTAGTTTTGCAATACTTGGCTTATCATTTAGCGGGTATATTCCGTAAACAACCACTGTTACAGGATAAGGGTATCCCGTAGTATGGTTTGTCAATTCCAGTTAGAATTCCTGGTTTGGAATCTCTACTCAAAATAATAGTTTTTTTATCCTTAAGGATTGGTTCAAATTTATCCCTGATAATCCATTCACCTTCGACTTTGATAACGAATTTTATTCTAAAAAAAATACCTCTTACCGCCAAGGTGTGAAATTATCTCAGCTGCTCTTTTGTCGTTCATGGTAGCATCGATGTTTGGTACATTGACATCTTCATCAATAATTCGAAATGTAGACCACGTATGAGATGCTCCATCGCGCTTAAATTCATTAAAAACAGTCGCTGATTTTACTCAACAGGGTTTTGTCATCTATTAGACTTTTTGGTATATCAGAGATTCTATCGAGATTAAATCTAGCATTTTTCCAAGGCTTAATTTTCGATAATCTCTTGAATTCCTTCATATTATAATTAAAACAAATATTTAAATAAAAAAGTATTTTATATAATGAATCATTGCAAATGGCTCATGATTGGATTAGTAACTACGTGTAACAAATCATGCAGAAATGAATTATGTGGGTATCATATGCAAAGTGTGAGAAACGGTTCAAAAGGACCTCTTCCGTGCCTGTATTGTGGGGTAGGTGTTAGAGGCAAATCACAGCTATGTCTTGGTTGTGGTGGTAAGCGTTATAGAGAGTTGAAGCGTTATTATGACAAAAAAAAAATCAAAAATCCTGACTCTGTCAATGACGTTGCCAACGGCAAAATCATAAAAACTGCTCAGGACTACATAGAAAGATTTCTTAATGTTATATCTCAACCAAATAATGATTTAGACAAATAAAATATTATGTATATAAATGAACCAAGAATTTCAAAGACATCCTGTTATTGCAAACTATGAAGCCTCTCGTGATGGTGTTGTTAGAAACTGTAGACTCAAGAAATCTGTTGGGCGGGATAATGGTATGGGATATTTGGCGTTTAATTCTGGAAAGAAAACTTATCTCAATCACCGTTTCATATATGAAGTGTTTAATGGATTGATCAAGGATGGCCTTGTTATTGATCACATTGATGGTATTAAGACAAATAATTCTTTATCGAATCTACAAGCTATTACACAACGCGAAAACATCAAACGAGGTGGGACTGGGAAACACTCGAAAAAAAATGCTAGACCTGTAAAGTCATTTAATATTGAAAATAACACGGAGATAGTATTTCAGTCCTTGTATTCAGCTGGTAGGTATTTTGATATTTGCCCCCCCCCCCCAGTACGACTTGTTGCAGAGGGAATAACCAAGACCGCTTTTTCAAAACGCTTCAATAATAGTATTCAATCTGTTTATGTATAAGTAGGTAAACTTGCATTGTTCAAGGGAAATAACTCCCTTAGGTATAACTCGTGCGACAAATCACCAATGACAGAGTTACCGTTGGTGAACGCGGAGGTATTTTTTTGATTGGCTGTTATAAATATCGACGGGATCCATGCTTTGCAATTTCAAAGGACTTTCAATCGTAAATCGCTTTACAATTTCAAAGGATTTTCATAGTAAACAAAATTGATCATGAAGTTTACAAATAATCGTATTATTTTTTTTAGTGTTTTTTACAAGTACTCACTATTAATTCTGCGCTGTCAATAATCAGAATTATACACAACAAGGAATTACAAGCACACATCTCTCTATGTCACTTCGTTGTAATGAGTGGTTATATACAACCTGGTCTGTTATATGTTTGGGCTTTAGCCGAAGTTCAAGTGCAAACTCAAATCACACCGTCACACGTGGTGTGAATGTTATTATTGACATTCAAACCGGGTTGGATTTTGGGGTTTGTTTTTGCACTTGAATGTAGAATAGCCCGCGTCATCCATTGTCATTGTCATTGTACATATCATAATCACCCCTATAATCTATTGTTGTGTTGTCCCGTTATAATCTATTGTTGTGCCGTCGTCATTATCATCCTATAATCTATTGTTGTGCCGTCGTTATAATCTATTTTTGTACCGTCGTCATTCATTGCATTTGTATATAACCATTGTCATTGAATCAATTCATTGTATTATACCATTGTCGTTGCATCTGTATATAACCATAATCACCTATAATCTATTGTTGTGCCGTCGTCATTCATTGCATTTGTATATAACCATTGTCATTGTAAATACCATAATATAATCTATTGTTGTACCGTCGTATACAAGCGCCTACACACTAGATCATGGGGTTGTAATGTGCCGTATGTGCCGTCCTATGTGTATACAAGCGCCTACACACTAGATCATGGGGTTGTCGTCATCATATATATAACCATCATCATCCTATAATCGCATTAAGCTTCTGGACATGCTAAGATGACCAACACCTTAGCGGGTCCAGAATTCATTTTGTGAAATCCTTTGGATTTCCAACTCATCAATTAAACAAATATACTTTTTCATATATATGAATTCTGAAAATATCAAATGTATTATTTCGGAAATTAACAAGCTCGAAAATCAAAATATTAAACTATGTTCAGGGTTAGATTGTGATCAAATCATGACTGATTTTGAGGATATGGAATTTGCACAAAAGAATGGAAAATATGTACTCGCTAAGCAATATTATTTAATTAAGCGCATTCAAAAACTTATCCGTGAAAGTTTAGTTAATGTTGAAGACGTTAATGTATTTGTACCATTATGTATGATCGTAGAAGATGTACGGAAACAATTAAGTTCTGAATACGAGCAAAGAAAAATTATTAATTGTAAGGTTAGACAGATAAAAGCTTTAATCAATCAGGCTGATTCCCACGCGTAGAGAGCCTCCTTGTTGTATAACCGGTACACAGGTAATGAATGCGTCTCCGATTACTAGAACAAATTTGTAAAACCTGTTGGTGAACAACAGGGAAGTAAAATTGTCATGTATAATACCTGTTAGTGTGTGTGTGTGACAACAGGGAAGTATAAAAGTTTATGCAGTGATTTTTTTTAGATGGAAATTCTTTAGAATTTCAAAATCGTGAATGGAAAATTTTAGAAAATATGTAAGATTTTTTTTTAGATCTTGAAAATATCTTTAAGATCTTCCACGGATAAGCATGAATGAGTATACTGCATTATTTGATCACGGGTTAATCTCACCATGGTTATAACGTTTTGCTGAAGATTTAACATTTGATAATCCGTCAGCAAAAACTTTTCCGTGGGAAAATTCGAAGAATTTCCAAGATTATCTATGACTGTATCCACGTAGAATTCACTTGTTGTTGCTCCGTTAAATACCTCTCTGATAGCGTCCACAAGAAGTTCTTTGTCATGGATAGATACTCTCGTGTGCTGATACATTATTAAAGCAGTTTAGTTTTTTTTTAATATGAAATGAAAACCGTTATTGAAATTCGAAGAATTTTCACGACTTTACATCTAGCGTTATTTGTAGTGTTTCCCCGCGAAGGTCAATTAGGTTAAATTCTTGGTCGGTTATTGAAAAATTCATCCTGGACAGAAATGGATTAATGGGCTCCAAGTAAGTCAAATTAGGCGGATTTTTTACTATAAGACTTCCTGGTGAAACGTCTGGAGAAAATGTATACATGATATATCCTTGATTGGCGTTGTTTGATTTTGAAGTATCAATTGAGAAACTTCCTAAGATACCATCACAGATAACGTGTATTGCAATCACAGATGATATATCAACGTTACCGGGAGATCTGTGTTTGTTGTTGCGGTACACTGAATTCGTTGATGTTAAGATTTCCACGGGAAGATTTATCTTAAACCATAACGCGTGAATCTGAGGAAAGAAATCGTTGATGAGTTTTTTCAATGATGATTTTAACGCTGGTACATCATACCCGGGGAATTCCATAGATGTTAAGTTGTCATTGGTACGTGAAAACACTCTTTGGAACTTTTCTTTGTTTGGCGATTTATCCTCGTATACAAACGAGAGTAATATATCATTGAGGAAGTTCATATCAGCGATAATTTGATTTAATTGTTGTTGTTGTTGTTTGATTGTAACACGTTGAGTTGTTAAATCTAACAACAGAGATCGTTGTAAGTAATCTCGAAGTTGATTTAATTTCATCTGGAACATTTGTGTCATTGAGTTGAAGATCCCAGTAAGAGATTTCTCTGTGATTACAAATACACCTTGATCGCCAAGAGCAAATCTCCATATTATTTTACCGTTTTCGTTGTATCCGTATTTGCTAAGTGCATCAGTTTCTGTTCCGTCGTAGACATCATATGAATATTTTTGATAAATATCTTGAGGACGTAGAAAACTAATATCGAAGTTGTAGTTGAATTTAGGATCTATCGCTGGTGGATCATCAGTGAAAAAGTCGGATTTGCTAGGTTCCGGCAATTGATAATGAACCGCGGGAAGACTATCGAGCCATGCTTTGTGAATCCGTGGGAAATTTTCATCAATGGTGTCACTGAGACGTTTTTTTAGTTCTGGTACGTTATATCCTGGAAACTTAAACGTGGGAATATCTTCGACGCAGATTTTATGGCTTGCTGCAAATGTTGTTCTCGTTGCAGGAAGATCCCCACCGAGAATAATTTGAATTAATCCCAAATTATAATGTTCCATATCAGCGATAATTTTATTACATACTTCCATGAATTCGATGACGTCATCGCGACTTGTTGGAATTTCACTTATTGCAGTTATTAAATAACCTAGAAATCGATTAAAATCAGCGTTCATCGCTGTGAACATTTCAGTAATTTTTGAATCATCAAAAGGGGCGCCTACATCTAGCAGATCAGTAATTTTTTTGTCAAATCTCCATTCACCAGATATCAAATTAATATACGTTAAACTAAGAAAAGTAACAACACTATAAAGATGACCCCGATGAGATGTATTATAAATATGATAATCCTCCTTTGTGGAAACATATTAGGATTTCAATGGTTCACGTGGTAGATCTTTTATGTCGACGGTGCCCGGAATAAACTCCGGATAACCTAATAATCTTCTAATTGAGCTGATACCTACGGCGTAGTCAGGTGAATTTACTTCGATGACCGTTGACAACAACGGTTCGGATCCCTTTATTTCAATAGGATATTTATCAGGTTCATCTTTGATGTCGATTTTATTCGGTCCTGTGATTGCATGGATTGATTCTATGATTGCTTCATTGATATCTTCGATATCGTATGCACCAGTTGGTAAATGTATTGTATGTGTGGTTGGTTCGGATTTTGTTCCATCTGGGTTAGTTTTTCTATACGAGAATGTAAAACTGTTATTGGGAGGTTTACCATTGAACGGTGCTGATCGCACATTTGGCCAACTGTAGTAGCATCTTAATTGCGTTAACGCGATTGCAGATACCGCCAACGGAGGATTAAATTCAATGCTGAATTCTTGTGTTTTCGTTACCAGCGAGATCAACTTTGTTTTTGTGTTGGCGGTGTTTGTTGCTATTCGTTGAAGGATTTCTTGCGACGATGTTGCCATTGTTATTATTATTATTATTATTATCACGTTCCAATTTTGAAATCGTTGAATCATACAACTTTACCATCTTCGAGAATTCCTCGTCGGATATTATTTGATCGTCAATTGCCGACGAGATTAACATTGATAATTCCGAATAAGCGTTTGACACAGTAATAAGTTTAATAGAGTAATCATTAAATTTACATTGAGAACACGATGATATTTTTTTTTTGTTATCGTGGTAAATGCTCCTGTGATTGTTGCCGCCGCGGATATTATCACAGGGACAACAACTGGAGCTATCATTACCACCGATGATAGTATTATTCCAGCGCCGGCAATTACACCTGACACCGAGTAAACAGCTACATCTAACGCGGTGATTCTACGTTGATATTTTTTCTTTTTGGTTTTATACTCGGTGATTAACGCTTCAAGTTTGTTTTGAAAATCTTTGACGGTGTTATAACGATATTCAAACACTGTTGGTGCCAATGACGTCGTTGACATTTTATCTATTAACGTAGTCAACAATTCTCTGAAATCATTTCAATTTAACTGTTTACTTAAATCAGCTACAAATTCAACATACCATGTCATTGAAACCCTAGCTAGATTATTATCAGTGGATGTAATCGTGAATTGTTCAATCATATTCTTGTCGATGATCGTTGATATCGTATTATTTACCCCGGTTGAACTCGATGATGATATCGTGAATTGTTTGGTGTTACTAACGTTAATCGATGAATTCCCTTTACGGCTGCAGTAACGTGTAAAATATTATTTGTAGGTGTCCACGTATATGATCCGTATTGAATCGTGTATACGTTGTTGACAATGATTTTTTTTTCATGAGGGATTTTTACTTTTTCAAGTATTGCTATCATCCTTGTTGCATCTGTTATGATGCCATTAGTGGTCGTTCTAAGATTTTCGATGTTCACGTTAAGATAGATCTTCGATGGAATTTTTATTAATCACGATTAAATCTGAAATTGATCTCGTTTCGCGAATAACACCTAACCGGTAATTAATCGCGGTTATTTCATCGAGTTTGGTAATAATGTCTGTGAGAGTTTTTTTAATATCATCTGGTTTTGCATCTTTTCCGAAGAACTTGTCGACGGCGTCATCAGCCTTTCTAAAATTTCTTCGTAAACTAGTAAATTGCTCAACATGAGAATCAAAATCAGTTCGTAATTTTGATAAATTATCAACGGCTGCTTTTACTTTTGCGATGTGTAAATCAGCGTGTGTAGGTGGGACACCAAAGAAATTATTTATAGGAGTTTCAATGGCACTGATATCCTGTTGAAGCTGATTAAACTTGGTTATATGATCGTTAAATTCACCACGTACTTTAGTTACTTGTGATGCGGAATCACCAGCAGTTACTTTAATGTCATCGATAGTTTTTTGTAATCCTATAATAGTATTTATTTGATCAGATAATTTTTTTAATTCATCTAAGTTTGCTATCGATGAAATAGCTTTGTTGATTATTTTTTTTACCTGTGAGATAGTAACTGATTCAGGAACACGTGTTACTGATCTTCCAAAAATATCTGACATTGTATTGTATATTAGATCTATCTCTCAAATTCTGAAGAATTTTTCATCATCGTGTACTCGTGGATGGCTTTGTGAGGTAATTTAGGATTTGCCGAGATAACCATTAACGCGTTAAGAGTTTCTCGGCCACATATTGGAGGATCTGTTAATGTTTGCGTGGGCAGCGTTGAATACCAAACCGGAATTGGTTTACTTCGCAATTTTGAAGAAATCGTGGACACATATTTGACAAATTCAATTGGAGGTGGTAATCCATATGAGTCAAAATAAATAATTGACGTTGGATATATCGCGTAACAAACCCAATGAGTTCCAGGTCCAGTGTTATCATCAAGATTAATTATTCCAGTTTCTGGTATTTGTGGTTTTGCTGGTAATTGATCTTTCATGAATACACCTCTGAAATGCTTTATTGGGAGTTTTTTTACTGCGTCGAGTAAATCAAAATTTGACATGGGTAAAAATCCTTTGGATTTTCCTGGTGAAATTTCGTTGGATTTCACTAACTGGTTTTGTAGTATCGCGTGAATCGACTTCCTGGTAGTCTGAATCCCTTTCCCTTTTTTTTTTGATTTTCCCTTTAGACCTTTGCCCATTATCTTATTGACAACATTAGAAGCAAGTGCTCCGGCTGCACCAGTTCCTAACGCTCCAAGAATTGCCAGAGCCGCTGATGCAATCAATCCTGGAATTGCAGCCAACAACGGGAAAAATCCTCCGATTTTTATCATATTTGCTATAGCAGCCGCAGATAAGGTAATCTGAACTCCTTTTTTTTCTTTAAAAGCGCTATTAAAATGATTAACCTGAGTTTTCGTCAACGATAGTTTATTTGATCCGCCGGTCATTTGATTATGTTTTAGCGTAATCGTAGTTCCGCATTTTTTAGCTGAACTCGATTGAAGTTTTTTTATCTGACCGGGTGTCAATGTGACATTAATAGTGTTATACGACATTTTATATAACACAGATTGATTCAATTACATATTTTTCACTGGTGCATCAATGACTCTCATTCTTCCACCACCACCTTCAAGCATCATAGATTTATCACTGACAAGAACAGCAATTTCTCTAAATCCGTCAGGGGCAGGACCAACACGAGCTTGAAATTTTACATCAACGGTTGAGTGTTTAGAAAAATCAAGATGTTGCAACGAAAAGTAATAAATCGGATATAATTCTTTAAAATCCACCTGTGATATTTGAAGTCCAGTATCGATGTTTTGATCACGACCCATAAACGACCATAATCGATGATAAACTCGTCCTATTTGATTATGTTCGTAATCGATGATAAGATTTTCCACGGGTTCTTGATGGTTACTTATCCGCAATGATACTTCATTGACGCTAAATTTATCAAATATCATATGAGATCGTAATTGTAGACTGTCATCTGCAGCTGTCTTTTGAGTTCTATTTTGGTGTTGTAATACAACAAAAACATGTCTTGGCGCGGAAATGTTTTTCGTCAACGCAAGTTGCCAAGTAAAAACTCCAGGACCTGGACTAGACGTAGTAGCTGTTGTAACCTCACCCCAACTCATCAACGATTTTCCTCCTTGGTCCATAAACGACAGCAACTGAGTCTCAACAGTCAACGATGGAGTCATAACTGGCATCCACAACGCTAACTTTGTCAATGTTACAATACCATCTGTTACAGGAGAAGGACCACGCCAAAGAGCATATTCATCAGTTGATCTTCGTGTAAGCGTTACAGTATGACTAGCACCAAATATCACTCGCCGAACATCTCGGCAAAATCCAAATATATGCGACAATGGAATCGTACATGAAAATCTATCATCGGCGTCAATGTTCTTTTTTTCGTAACGCAAATCCTGCGTTGTAATTAGGATTATCACTCACAACAACAGGTTCACTTTTAGAACCATCAGCGAAGGCAGTTATCTAACTTTGTTGGTGTTCTTATAATAAATTGACGATGATCAGCGTGATTGGTAGTATCCTTTGAAAACATCATTGAATGACCAGCTGATTTAATAAAATCATCAGAATATCTAGCTAAACCTATAATTGTTGTTGCAATATCAACATCGTTATCGATGGATTCTATTTTAGAAGAACCAATCGAATACCGGGCGTTGCTAAATAACGCCATTATTCCGTTGTTGACAAACCCAATCCGGGTATCTTTAAGATTATCGCCGACTGCAAATGGAGTATCGTCACCTTTCCGTAGTTGTCCTTCTATTTCGATGAATGCTTCACACGGCAAGAAGTATTTAGATGTATCATCAAATTTAAGATCAATTTGTGACTTTACGTTTGGATTTTGTGCTTGATACGAAAAATACTGATAATCGCGTATAGAATTATTCCTTGATACGGGATCATTTACTTTAAAAGCATCATCAATCTCATCCCGAAACATTTTATATTAACGTAGTTGATCTAAATGCTTAACCGCGCCAACCCTGAACCAGCAATTAATCTCAACCTCGCTTTTGCAAGTTTATTAATCGCACTGCCTATCTTAGGGGGCATTTGTTCCGTAGACTGTAATTGAAACTTTCTTTGTGAAATTCCATTTTTCTTTTTACCTCTCGCCAACGACATAAGTTTTTCTTTTGCGCTACCTAACATATCAAATGCACTATCACCGATAACTTTACCAGCTCGGTCACCGAAAACCCCAATAGCTTTTGACGCGATTTCCTTACCAACAGGTAAAATCTTTGGAGCAATTCTAGTAAATAATCCGGTGACAATATCACCAAGCCCATTACCATACGTGAGCTTGAAAACCGTTAGTCGCGAGTTTACAACGTAAACAGGTCTTGCTCTGTTCATACTACGATGTACTATCATTTTTATTTAAATGCTATATATCTAATCAGTGATCAATCACTGTAATAATCATCGGTAAGTTCATCGATGAAACTACGATATAATCCGATATACATTACATGTCCTTGAAATAACCGTTGACAGATTTCGGTTGCTTCGTTAATTATTTCCGGGGAATTATTTCCAGCTCGTACTCCTCCAATAAGAACTTCTAACCGTGATATATCATCGAGGACACTTCTTGAACACGGTATTGAATTTCCAATTCCACCACCGCGATATCCCTCACCGGATTTTTCTTCTTCGGGATCTTCCATAACAGGATCTGATTGTTTTTTTGGTCGTCCTCGTCCTCGTGGACTTGGTTGTATACGTTTTCGTTCTTCTGCTCGTTCTTGTTTTTCTCGTTGTTTTAGTTGTTGCTGTTCTGTTGCTAGTCGTTGTTGTTCAGTTTCTAATAAACCTCGCTGTTGTTGATATTGAAAATCTTTTGTGCCAATGGCAGTTTTATACGCGTGATATGAAGGATCATTATTATTACTTTTTGGTAGCTGATTTTTAATTTTAAAAACCGCATCAGAAAACTCTTTTACATTTGAAATAGAACCTACATGTTTAGGATTTAAATACCTATCTTTTTGATAATATCCTAGCGCGGCAAAATCTGTTAATTTCTCTAATTTAGTTTCATCGATAAATTCTAAAGTTTTTTCGGTAAATCTATTTCGGAGTTCTTGAACTCTATTACCGCCGATTTTTTTAGGTTTAACCACAGGTTCAACAGGTGGAGCAACCGCAAGTTCAACTGGTGGAGCAACAACAGGTTTAGATTCTTTTATCGCGGTTACAACTTCACCTGTTGCAGTGGTTATCGGTTTAAATAATTGCTCAGTGTCAGTAGTAAAATCCATCTTTGCTTGTTGACGCGCTTGAAGATTATCTCTAAAAGAATCTCTCACCGGGAGAAATTTCTTAATCGCAGCCAACCGTTCTCTAGTTAATCTAGTTATTTGTGTTTCTCCGATGTTTGACATTTATATAAAAAAATATATCGCTAATTCATCATCGTATCTATAGCTAATTCGGTTAGCGTAACGCAGCAACTACGTGAACGCCAACAACAACATCAAAGATGTCGGCGTCGTTTTTTTTTCTGAAAAATTTTCATAAATTTGCTAAATTTACTGAAAAATTTAATTAAGTATTTTCAAGGAAGCCTCAGTTTGCTAAATTGAGGCCTATATAAGCAATTTTGAGAAAGTCTCGATTTGCTAAATTGACGCCTGGAAAAAGTTGGTCTGTTCACCCCCTCTGCTGCTGATTGTGAACTTTGAAGTTAAACGGAAAACATATTTGCAGTACGTAAATGTTCGTAAAAATCTTGTGCCTTGTAATTTTCCGGTTAAATTAATCATTCGAGGTCAAGGCCACTTTTTTGTAAATTAGTTAGGATTCTCAAGAGTTTTCCAGATTCATATTGACTAAAGCCGCGCGGGAACAGTTTTCCGTTAGACTTGGTGAATATAGTTTGTCTTTTCATTTACAGGTAGGAACAAAACGACGTACTATATAATACAATTTCTCTTTTAGATAGCAATTAAAATATGTTTGGAGGCAAGTGGATTCAAGTGACTTTTGGAGCTTAGAAACAATTTTGTATTTTAATTAATTTTATATACAGCGTGTAATGGATTATTTCAATTTTATTAATAAGGTATGTATTTGTGATCATATAATTGTAGAATTGATTATTATTCAGGCAAGGTTAGTTGCAAACTTCATGCTCAGCGATAATTTAGATATATAATATTCGTAAAGTTACAGAGTATAACATTTTGGTATTTGATGTCACACATTTAAAAAATGATTGTTGCTGTAACAAGATAACCGGGTGGGATTTCCGAATTCACAACAGAACATTTTTGAAGATATAAATACAATGTTTAATAATGAATGACTTCAAAAATCTAATAAATTTTAAATATGTCCGTGAATATATAAGCCAAATATTGGACTAATTAACATAACAACGCACAAAGGTAATAATGAAAAATACAAATAAATTACTTTACAAAATACAAAGGCAAGAGGTGGATGTTTCACAGTGATTTCTCAATCAAAGATGCCATAGTTTACCCAGCTAGTAAACAATGTGGAATTTTACTCGTGTAGTAAAATGTATTCCCTCACTGAAATTATGCATACAAAAAAGGGACAGTAAAACAATATATACTTTGTCATCAGCACACTTTATTTCAGCTGCACGACTGCAACAGTTGATTCCTATGGTTGGCTTTACAGCTTGCACCACGTCGACCTCGATCACTCCGAAACGCTCGGGTTACTCTGGTCACTCTATCGATACCTTAAAACATGTCCAACACCGTGTACTATAAATGACATGGGTATACAAATGTAATAGCTGTATACAAGGCACGTTATACAGAAGACATTACCGGCACAATAATTACAAAATAACAAGTTAGAAGTAAACCTAACTCTGCTCCATAAGTCTCCTCTTGTATGTTCATGCCTTAGAGTCGGCGAAATCAACCACGGTCAGTCCATAATAGCAAGTGTGTCACCCAACCTTGTCGTAAGGCAGAAACAATGTATAGGCCTATTGTACCACGTTTGAAGTTGAATGAAGAACAGTACGTCGTTCTCACAAGTATATCTGGAAAACAGCCTTCTTTTCGAGCAAATAATGTCAACTGTCGCAGAATTGTAACCGAGTGGGTATTGGATTAAATGAATAACTCAAGCATAATGTGTGAATGATGAAAATGTATTAATTTAATTAGTAAGAAAAATGTATGAATGATTCTCACACACTCTCAATATACAATTGATCCACTCACTCTAGACTAACATTCACAAATTGAAAATAAACCAATAATATATATCTCTGATATACAGCTTCAAGAAACCTCAGTTTCAAATAATAGTACACACTAAAATATTGATATAGTTTCACGTATAGACTTGGCTTGGGATTCAAACAATTGCAAGTTTTCATATACGTTTCAGATGTTCTGCACCGTCAGTAAGATTCACAAATCTCCTGGAATTCAACTAAGATTCAAAATAATCTCCTGTAAAAATACAAATATACCAGTTTAAACAACAATTGGAATAAACATATGCTTCTTGACCGTTGTACAGTCGCACGATTCATCCACCCATAAACCCCACAGTTTTACCACGTCCCTCGGGTTGACCCACTCTTGTATCGGCCGCTCACCCCCTTCATGGATCCACTACACGTACAGTTAGTCATACGTATACACGTACAGACAGCATACATCACCCTTGTATTAGCTACGTCTACAGTCGTGGCTCCACCACATGTACAGACATACGTACATACATATAGAGCTCTAGACAGCTCTATTCGTTAGCTAAACTCATCAGTCTCTTTACATCCGTTAGATTAGTTAGACTGTTAGCCTCGTAACCTCGTAAACTCATAACCACGTAACCTCGTAACCACGTAACTTCTTTAGCTACAATAAAACCAAACTGGTAATAATAATGAGTTCTGGAGAATACTTATACATTAAACTCTTAAAAACAACTTGAAATTCACAGTTTACAACGTTTCAAATATGCGTGGTAATAACTAAATCATTACACGATATGATAATACAAACTCAATAAACTTCGCATATCAAATAAAATATAAATTTTACACTCACCCCTATGGCTTATAGAAATACCACGTGAAAATACATGCTCTCTTCACCAGATCCAAAATGATCACTGTCGGTTAATACCTTAAGCGTGCTTAAATTCATAGGACAGTTAGTAATATTCAGGGTAAAATAAGCGTGCATATCGTGATTATGATGTCCGTAGCAGCAAGTAATTTACGGCGGCGAGACATATCTTGGTTCAGTCGCTCGTCTGAAAAAATAACACACTTGTTCATCCTAGATAGCGTTGTACACTTGCACAGCACAAATAATCAAATATTTTTCAGGCAGATCAAAAGTTTTTTTTTTATAATTCTGTGACATCAACATCTTGTTAGACTTCTGCCAATTTCTTGACGGATGCCACTTTCCAGTAACTTTGTGGCTGTAAAATATTGCCTCATCCTTAGCATCCTTTTAGATTAATGTTTGCATTGCAAAATGAGAATTATATTTGTTAAAGACAGGACCGAAAAAATATGCACCGTCAGCATTGTTTATACAGCACAAATACGTTTACATGCGTCAGATCACCACTAGATTGGCGTTCCTACTTCCCTTTAAGCGCTAGCAGTTGAAGAGTTTGTCGACATTTCAGCCTGAATGTTTATTAAGTATGGTTTAAGTCCATGTCAGCCTTTCGTTGGTGGCAAATGTTGCAGTTGTGTGAGTACGCCTGCTTGTGTCATTATAACGCAAAATGCACATGGTTTACTAGGGCCCTCAGTCGAATGTTCGCATTGTGACCATCTCGATGGCTGATTCTCCCCAATGTATTCTTTTTAGGGCAGTCTTGGCAGTTTTTTCAAGTGTCTTTACGACGTTTGAGCCTCCTTGCACTAGTGTGCATTGTCGTATCGATTAGTATAAGCTAGTGCGACGGTCTTTGTCTTACTGACCCCGCATACAGCCCCCAATTCTCTGGAGTGCAATTGTTGACAAAAGTCCCTACCCCACAGCCGCGGAATTGGTGAACCTGCCGTTTGACCGCATCCAGGTGCTGATTATTGGCCTCTATTTTTGTCGAAAGAGGCAGTTTCTTCTTTGCCACTTTACTTCCTGATGTGCTGAGAGAGAGAGAGAGAGAGAGAGAGAGAGAGAGAGAGAGAGAGAGAGAGAGAGAGAGAGAGAGAGAGTATGCGTGCGTGCGTGCGTGTGTGTGTGTATGTGTGTGTGTGTGATTTTGAACGTAGCTTTAACAAGTTTTCATTCATATTGCTACGAAGCCTGCAGTGTGGCAGTTAAAGTGTTCTCTAGCACTGGGGCATCATGCCACAGACATGTAGCTTGATGTCACACCCAGTCACATTATCTCGACACCTAGCCGACCAGTCGTAACAATAACCTCTCATTGCTGATCATCAAGCAAGGCAGCTGTTAGTACCATTTTTATTACTCGGCCGGTGATCGAACCCACGACCTTCCGCATCCGAGGGGACGTTCTAACCATTAGGCCACCGGTGAGGTCGGTATGCTGGATGAAGTTGACGAGGCTCTACATGGTTACACGCAGTGCAAATGACCACAATTGCCTCGACGTCCAGCGGCAAATCAGCAGTGGTGGCGTTTTTTAGCATGTCAATATACTGATAGTGGTAAAGGGCGAAAAAGCTGATTGATTAAAAATGGAAGATCCCTTAACGTTTATCTACAATATCGAAGAGACCCCAGCTCTGACAACCTAGACTGCAACTACAATAACTTCATTTTCTATGATAATGTGATGCTATGGGGGCAAATGAATACTACGCGTCTCTTTAGATGTGGGAGACACAAACTGTACGCACATACCAAATGCAATTCACGACGACGCGAATGCGTTGGTACTCTATGTTCATGGCCTGCAAAATATGCACATCACATAGACTGGCACGAGGTTGTAACAAAACGACACCCATGCTCCACTTTCGCCACCATAGATGTGATCAGCACAGACCCAGTAAAGTCTGATAAAGTGTGGGCTAACTGCCCCTGCGCTATTACAAAATCTATTTGATGATAGCACAACTCAAGACTAATAGACGCTAACTGCCATAAAGCAGTGCGAAACCTTCTAGGCGCTAGGAGCTACATTTAAAGGATTAAAACGCTTAGCATAGAATACCTTCTATCAAAGTGTCAAGCATGGAAGATAATATAAATCATTGTTGAGTACCATTAACCTTCTGCTGAGATGCACAAGATGCTAACGAATGAAAGTTCGCACCAGCTGACATGACCTACAAGTTTGAAATGAGCTTTTCACCTCTTATAAAAGCAGCCAAAGTCTTCTGAGAAAACTCATGAGGTGATCAATGGTGTAAATGAATCAATTGATGAAAGTTTGTTTTTATTTTTATGGTTTAAAGCCATTTTTCAGCACAATATATAGGCTATACATGGCGGCCAGTATTAGTGGTGGAGGAAGAAACCGGAAAAACCCCGGAAAGGACCACCGACCCACGAGAAGCTACTGGCAAGCTTTCTCACTTAACTACATTAGCCGAATCTTAGACTCGAACCCACGCAGACAGAGGTGAAATGGCAGTGGTCCGTAACGGATAGCGCTCGGCCACTCGGGGACCAATTGATGAAAGTAAGGAGTCAACCAAATTAATGTTGGAATGCCTGCCCAACTGATTCAGTACAGGCGTACACTTCCGAGTGTATTGCTGCTCGAAGGCATATACAAGACAATACCAAGTTATTTAGATGTTGCTAAAATAAGTTAAGACCTGTAGACAGAAGCCTATGTATTGTTACCACACGAAAAGCAGTGTACTGACGACTGGGAAAAGTTTTTTGTTTAAAACACAAGTAAGCATTCCTGACAAATCTAGCATTGCGTAAAACATAATTTAAGAATTTAATAATGATATTTGCCTTCATCTACCATTTAGGCATAATCAACCAAAGATGGTCAGCTGACATTTGCTTGTGTTCTGACGTAATGCAACGTGTCAGGCTGCCATACTCGCGATTGCGTAAGTCAATGGAACAAAGAAATGGTTAGAAGCCACATATGTAAGTTAGAGCTATGACTGAAAGATACGAGAATCCAGCTTAGATGGGTGTGAAAAGTTGCATGTGGACGTTGAAAGCTTTGTTCAAGAACAAAGAACCCTTATTGTTGCCTGCTAAGTTTAATGGAACAGGATATAATTGACATTTAATCGGAAGTGAGGGATGGTGTTGTCACCATTTTCAGAACCGCTCCGGTGGCCTAGTGGTTAGAGCGTCCGCCCCGGAAGCGGGAGGTCGTCGTTTCGATCCCCGGCCGAGTCATACCAAAGACTTACAAAAATGGTACTAACAGCTGCCTCGCTTGACGCTCAGCATTAAGAGGTTAGTGTTAGGACTGGTCGGCCTGGTGTCAGGATAATGTGACTGGGTGAGACATCATGCTACATGTCTGCGGCATGATGTCTCAGTGCTCGACATCACTATAAACTGCCTCACTGCAGACATCGTAGCGATATGACTGAAAAATTGTTAAAGCTACGTTAAAAATCCTAATCAAACAAACAAACAAACCATTTTCAGTCCGATGTAACTTAATACTTTCGAAGCTAGAAATTGCCCAAACATCGTGCTGGAAGGATAAAGCAATACTCCGAGGAAACCACTCGTAATTTGACGAGAAAACATTTAAGAAAGACAAGAACTCGTAAAGGTCAGTAAGTTATTTGCTCGTTTGTTGCAGAATATTCCAGCATTGCAATTTGAATTTTCTGCAGTATGCATACTTAAATATTATAATTGTTAGTACGTAGAATTACCTTTGATGTGGTTAATTTACATGCGTATTTGAGAAATGAGATATGATTATGTAAAGAATTACGTAGATTGCTAGCTCGTGGTCAGAATTAATATTGTAATTCGCTATTTGGTTACTTCATTGTAAACTTGTGCATTTATTTATTTGATATTCTTGATTTTGCAACTGTTGAATTGAATTTTAACTTTGGCAAATGGTTGCAACGTGTACATTTAGTTAGTATGGATGTAAGGATATATCAGAGCATGCATATTTGAATATTTGTGTACACTTTCTGGGAGTGTAATGTACTGGAATGTGTCTGATTGTTATTATATTGTTCAGCATAATGAAATTAAGAATGAATATATATACACACACTGATGTGACGCAATTTATTAATATTTGTATGATGAATATACCATGCTTTAATGATCACGTTGTTTACCATACAAGAATGTATTGTCGATGTGCATGAATGCGTGACCGAAAAATGTAATAGTCTTTATCTGATGATTGATTATTGGCGAGTGTGAAACGAGGTGGCTAAGAAAATATGCTAACGTTCTTGTGTTTTCGCAGGAAGCTTTTAGAGGACACTATTCCGGTATAGTTAGTCCTGAGTATCGAAGAAGATAGACGGAAGTGAGACTGGTAGAACAGTCGGAGTCGACAAAGTAGTCAGGAGAGAGTAGAGGAGGAGGAGGTAAGAAAGAGAAAGTGAAGAAGGAGCAGGAGTAAAGAGAAGTCGAGAGGAGAAAAAAATTTGAAGACGTCGGGAGGAAGAGGCGAAAGTAGTATATGGGGGCACTCTAGCGTCAAGGGAAAATCCAGTCAAAAAGGGCTTGGGCAAATCTAGCGTCAAGGGGAATTTAACATGGGGAAATGTAACTAGGAGTGAATGGGGAATTGAACATAGCGACAAGGATTGGGTCACTTTAGCGTCAATGGGACCGTAACGTTAAATATGGATATATCAGAATTGGTGTCAATGGGAATTTAACATAAGAATCTCACCTGAAGTTCTAAGGGAATTGAACATTGGTGACTTCATTGTGTTTAAAGAGGGTCGAAACTATTTATAGGGTAAAATAGACTTGTAGGGAGAAAGGGCTGATAGGGACAAACATAGACATACAGAAAGAAACATGGGTTCAAAACATTTATTCAAGTATATACATAGGCTCTCTGGCCTGTGCTTTGGTCTAAGCACTATCCATTTAAAACATTCAAATCTGAACATAGAACAAATCTTTGATCAGGAAAAAATACTTTTATAATTAAATTGTATGCCTTCAAAAAGACCTCACTTTACATACAACGCATACGCATTTCATATAAGAATTTTACTTTTCATACAACAATTAATATCCATTTTTAAGAAAAAAGCTAAACCAAAACAAGTACCAAACAATCAAATAGGAGAAAGTTCATGTTGCTTTCTATATCCGTCACACACATGGTTTAAAATCTGGTCAGCTATCGCTTGTGTCCCAGCGTAGATGTTTCCCATTACGTACCCTTTTCATTCGTAAATCTGCTTGAGTCTTACGCTCGATACTTGGTGTGTGAAATGATTAATCTTTCTCGCTTGGCAGTGTTAGTCACAATGAACTATTGGTCTTGGACGATGTCCCTTTTTATATGCTGCCCGATCTCGACGTGACCGTGCGGTAAAGTGAAGTGATTGGGAAGCCGCACTCTCTTCTGGTACACGATTTGATAGACTTTTTCCAAAGACCTACTGACGATTTGGTGTGTGGCTAACCGTACGATCTTGTGCGGTTCGTGGGTAGTCACTTTAAAAGTTTCATCCTGTCCAGACTGCAAGGCTTCTTGTAGTACGTCAAAGTTCACCACTTGACTGGTGCGATAATTGAGAGTCAATCCTTTTACTTTACATTCGGTGTGCATATCTCCTTGTAGGTCTCGGTATTCGTAGCCGTAATTTTTAGGACCACCACGGGATGTTCATCGGCCCAGGCTCCTAAACGGTCTCCTTCGATGGTAGGGTTGCACTGGTTCGGTCGGTGAATGTAGATGCAACTGTCTGTGTCAAAATACAGGACGCGATCTCCTAGCAGTTCTAACACTTCGTACAATTTTAAGCGAGCGTGGGCTGTCACGTAAGCCGCAATGATGACATTTCCAAATTTGTCGGCTTCTACAAAGTCTAGTTCTTCTTCGTAATTGACTAAGATCAAGTCCTCACGAATGACGTCCACGTGTTTGATGACTTTGGTTTTGTCGTGAATCATCTGGAAGTAGCGGGAAGGTTCGGACAAATACTCCGTCTTGGGTAAAGACGGTCGTTGTGCCATTTTACCCCACAAACAATTGAGCATGACTTTGGCAAACGATCGCCTTCCTTCGTTTTTCTCGATGTGGTCTAAAGTGATGCCTTCCTGCTCCCGATATTTTTCTTTGAATATATTTTGGTCTTCGGGAGTGTGGCACCAGGACGGATAGCCGCTAGCTTCTTGTTTTAGTTTTAAAAAAGCATCCACGTAGTCTGCAAAAATACCTTTCTGTGTCTCGTTGCCCTTATGGTATTGTTGTGTCTTGGGAAAGTGGTAAATTTCGTGCACTTCTAACAGTCGGTATCCCAGGTACAGAGCTTTAAACAATTCCACGCTCACCCACGTTCCTGTCAAGGCGCGTTCTTCCAGGCTGTGTTGACAAGGTTGATCTTGGTTGCACGTTTCGGCACATGTGCGACACAAAGGAAACATCAGTTTTCCTTGGCAATGGTGAGGTAAAACGGGATGGTACAAGTCTGTGGGAGGCAAGACTTTGCACTTGATCAATCCTTCATACTGACGTATGTGGTCCAAGTCAATGTGTTCTGTCATCAGTTCTGGGTGCCCTACGGGAAAGTGACTATATTTGCAGACGTACGGATACAGCGAACACACGTCCAAGTATTTGATTTCTTCTCCTTTCTCTTCATCCGCTTGGTACAGCAAACAAGTAGCATTCGTTCGTCCTCCGTACAAACTATCCCGAGGGTTCAATGGGTCCACCAACTTGTAACTTTCTACGATGCGTTTAAACTCGGGATCGGTTTTCAAACGCTGATCGTACTCGTGTTCCCACATTTCCACTACCTGGTATCCTTGCTGTTCTAACTTGAAACGTCGTTGACAAGTTGTCTGGTACAAATCTTCCATAGTCCGTTGTAAAAATTGATTTTTGGTGTCACGCTGAGGGTAGCACATAGGGCATCCGTGAAATAAGCATCCGTTAAACTCGTACACAATTTGAGGGTTTTTTAAGTCCCAACCATCCACCGAATACGTTCCGATGGTCTTTTCGCCTCCTCCGTTGCGAGAGTGTTGGATCCATTTGTTTTCCTTGTCACACAAGTAATGGAGCCAGCGTAGGGCTTTGACAGAGTATTGCCGTTTGACAAAGTTCGTCGTTTGAGGACTGATGACAGCTAGAGTATTTTCAGGCATGAAGCATTTTCGGTACACTAAGGAACATGCTTTGGCGATGGTACAAGCTTCTTTCAAAGGATCGATCCCTCCGTACTCCATGAACAATTCTCGAAATTTTCCACAGCAACGTCGTAAAATGTCCACGTCAGATCGACAGTACTTTAACATTTCTTCTTGAAAGTCAAAAGGGTCCGAGGCGTGAGTCTGGTACCAAGCGAAGAAAGCTTCTCGTTGTTCGGTACGCATGTTGTCAGGGTCGTAATAGTGAGCCTCCGGCAAATGGGGCAGAACGGTACGTTGATTGGCTTCGGTATTGAAAAAGTGTGGAAAATAACCTTTAGCCATTTCTGGCATACCAAACGTTTTAGGCATGCGACTCAATGGCATGGCCAAGTAACTCATCGAATCTTTAAACTGCACTTGTCCTACTTGCATGTAAATGATTTTGGCTCCGTTCAAAGTCACTTTAGGACGTTCGGTACTTTGTTCCGTATAGTATCTGAGCAGAAATTGCCCATCGTATCCCGAGAAATTGTGAGCCATGACCGTGGCATGGCGATGACAATCTCCGTAACGTTCGATGTCTTCTGGACTCCACGTCTCATCGATGGGGTTTAAGATCCATTGGGCAAAATTGACCAAGGTGTTTGACCCTCGAAATATTTTTTCACGTCCTCCAGGAATCTTGCTACAGTGAGGGCAATGACTAAAGATGGGCTCTTGGATACACTGATCGCACGCTCGATGAGCCACGCAGAAATTGGGAATGTGAATACCGGTCTCTTGCATGCATTCGAAATCAAAAAAGATAAAATTTCCTTTTTTCTGGGTATCTTCTGGTTGGGGTTGGTATTTTTGAATGAAGCATTCGTGATCCAAATCCACGATTTGGCGACAAATGTGACATAGTTTCTTACCTCGACAAACGTGAAACTTGGCACTATTGGTACGTATGCCTTGTCCACAAGTAGGGCACAATCTCAGGAGTTGACAAGCATTTCTCTGCTGTGAACCTTGCATCTTCAAATGTTGTTGGTAACAGGTAGGACTGACAAAAGTGCGCTGACAAACAGGGCAATGCACTCTTTCTTTTCCTTTGTCCAGACAAGGTTTAGAGGCCAAACATCCCTCACATTTTGATCCACAATACTTGTGTTGTTCTCGATTGTTATAAGCATAGTCACATTTTTCACAGTAGTAACTGTATCCCAGGAATCCAGTGATACTGGTAATGGTATCAAAATGCTCATCGTGATGATAGACGTGAATGTATTTTCCGTCTTTGAAATCGTGGCCTCGAAACAAAAGAGGTCCACGCACTTCTTGAGGGTGTACTTTCAAGGTGTAACGTGGAGCCAAGACGTCTTGCAACTTTTGCATTTCTGGAATGCCGCTAAGGGTGTCTTTGGATATCCCCGCTTGCTGTAACAGGAGTTCTGCTTCACTTCTTTGTTTGGCTCGGTCCGATTGTTGAATAGTTTTCCAGGCTCTTTTCCATTCTGCCGTGTCGTTCTTGTTGGCATACGTTCGTCCCACGACGACAGCACGGGCTAAACACATCTGGTCTTGAGGATTGTTAATTCGGACGAGGCTTAGTTTGGTGTTGCGAAGGTTGTCGACCAATAATACTTTTTTGCGTCCTGTCCCCTGGGGAAGAGACACGTGGGTCATGAACAGTGTGGCTTTTCCGTCGGCGATGTGAAACTTGTCATTGGATTGTTGCACATGTTGAATCTTGTCGATGACTTTAGAAGGTGTCAGTTCTGATGGACTGCTAAACTCGATCCAAACAGGAGACTTCAAACCGTCGTGATGAATGGAAAGTGTCAAGCGATCGTCTTCTTTGCATTGGCATCGTAGTTTCAGTGAGGTTAACAAAGAGTCCCACAAATCGGCGATGAACCCTTCTGCTTTCTCCAAAGGTACTTCCGACTTGAAATCTTTAATTTTCACCGTGTACCTGTAGGCTGTAGTTCTAAATTTTCTAGAGGAGCGTTTTTCCGTCTCTCGAATGTGGTAATACGTTTCGGGTGATACTGGTGGACTTTGGTTTGGAATATGCTCTCTCGGTCTGGCCGCAGACGTGGAAGGTATCGGTTCAGGTTCGCTCATGTCTTCGATTTGAGCAAACACTTCTTTACGTGTGTGAGGCGATACGTCACGTCGCTGCCTCTTACCTTCTTCTTCTCTCTCACTGAAATCGTGCGATCGTTTCATCCCAATTACTGATTCAGAAATGATTTAACTAAGTTCGATTTCTCTTTATATATACCCCTATGTACTTCTAGTTATGATAATGACTTGGTATATTTCACAAGGGCAAGTGAAAGTCCAACAGTTTGGAAGCCCTGGATGACTTATGCAAACGACAATAGTAAGTCTGAAACACCTCATGCATCTTGACCACCCTTCGATTCAAATCCTACCACGAAAAGAAAAAGGTTGCAAGAAAAGGAAGAAAACTAGACAGTTGGTGTCATCAAGAGCTCCAGAGACTATACTGTACTGTTAAAACACGTACGTACTCCATCTAGAAAACAACGCTACTTGACTACGATGTCTCATTCTCTTTGTCACTTCTACTTTGCTGTTGACCGCGATATCTACCAACCCTGATTTAACACACGTCTTTCTTCATTTGATATTTTAAGAAAATAATAAACCCATTTTTAAAAGAACTACCCCTTTTTTTGACAACAGCGACGATGTCTCCTCCTGCTCTTACTACTGTTGCTGCACCTACAACGGTGATCTTTCATAAGACCAAAGCATGAGTCAGAGTAAGTTAAGTTGTGAAGCTGAGCAGAGGTGTATAAACAACAACTGTCAAGACCCTATGTTCCAGTTCTGTTTGTGATAATAACTTGTGATACTTCACATTTTCTAAAGTGTAAATGTGTGCAAGTCGTACAAAAGTTATGTGACTATAGCATTTGACACTTGCACAGACACTTCACTTCATAAGTATCAAGAAAAAATTACTATCAGATGTTTACCATTATACAAAACACGCACACACTTGCAATGTGACATGAATCTGCACTTCCATATTTGTGGATATCCCACAGATTCGTCCCAAATTTTTCTTGTGCATGTCAGATTACATTCAATGCCTTCTCCAAGTGAAAGACATTTCTACACGTCACTGCGTTTGATAAATTCGGTTGTTTGTTTTTTGGGGTGTTAGTCATCGTTTATCTTCAATTCTATTCTTTTATGTATTGTTTCTTTTATAGAAGATGTAAGATTGTTTATTGCTGTAACGGTATATATTTTGTTTAGTCTATTGCTGCAAAAAGAAAATATATATAGCACAGGGCTTAAGTTTGTTCATATTTTTATTATTTCAAGCTCTACATAACGTACCAAGTTTGTTTTGCAAGAGGATTGAAACTTAAAGTTGCGCAGACGTGAAGCAAAACATACCTTTGTTACAAAAGTTTGCACTCTGTGTTCATTCTAATCATGCTTGCCTTATATCTTTTTGTTTTAGATAACACATTTCTTCTGATGTAAATACATGCATCTCTGGACAGACAGTTTAGGTTATCATCCTTCATGTTCACTGTACTTTAGTTTATTTACTTTATACAAACCCCAAATTCACTAGTTTGACAAAATTTACCACTTAGTACTATATTATTTCTCTCTACCTAGGCGAATGTGTTTATGTCAAAGTGTCAAAGTGAGAAAGTATTTTCTTGGTCAGTTTTAAAACTCGAACAATAATTGCACAGTTAAGTGGTTGATGTGTCATGAAGAAATGGTACAATGCGCAACAAAGGGATTGTAAGTTCACACTCCAGTCTGTCTGCGCTGCAAATGAATCAGTGCATGAGCCTAGGCAAAACAATGCGTCAGTCGTTAGAAGCAATTTATTGGCTACACTTTTTTCTACCCCCTTAGCTTCGAAATGCCCTCACTCGTTCTTAGTACAGTGACAAGATAAGACGTGTTTTTTCTGCGCCTGATCACTACACTATCTACATTGAATTTCGAACCAAACAATGCGTCACTCATTGTAAGTGATTTCATTGGCAAACCGATATTTTCTACCGCCTTCGCTTCAAATCGGCTTCAGTTGTTATTCTCACGGCGAGAAGATAAGGCGTGTATTTCTGTACCTGTCCACTAGTCACTTTCCAAACAATAAAACTTATGCACAAATAATCGCACCATCGTTGAAATGTCAGTCTTATTGCGAAATACACCAAAACATGTTTGGATGTACTATTCTGTGAGAACTTCACAAAACGTTTTTGACATAATGATTTTAGTAGGCTATGTCTGTAATTCATTCTTGTGATATTTTACAATAGTGGTTTATTTCCTAAAGGAATAAGTATGTCAGTGAGATGTGTGTGAAATTTCGTAAGGAAAATATACTATACAAAACGTAAAAGAGTGGTGATATTTTTAAAAGTAGGAATAACTCTCTCTCTCTCTCTCTCTCTCTCTCTCTCTCCTAGCAATTTTTATTGAAATCTAATGGCATCTGTTCCTGTTATGAAGATACCTCTCCAAAATTGTGAGCTGTAGTCACCATAATTACGTAAACTGTTCCGTCTGTCATGTAAATTTGTTTACAAAACTTGCACCCTAAAATTATAGAACGAATTTTTCTTCTATCAGTAAATCATTGTATGAAACAAAATCTTGAGTTGACTTCAGCTTGTACAATTCAGGTATCTTATCTGTATTCTGTTTTTGCACACTGCAATGTGTCATGAAAACAATCCTAGTTTTTACTTCTTCTTCCAAAAGGCAGCAAACACAGGGCTTTTTCAAGAATGACGCGAGTGACATTGCACTGTATAACCCTGCCTATGGTTAACTCTAAATTCTGAAAGCGAAACATGCGTTCAGAACAATTGTAGCAATGTTCGACCTATTTCTCTCGGTTTAGACTGTCGATAAAACAAGTAAATTTTACTATGAATAGTGTAGCAACCCTGACCTGTGATGCAAATGTATTATAAATAATGTAGCAACCCTGACCTGTGATGCAAATTTATTATGAATAGTGTAGCAACCCTGACCTGTGATGCAAATTTATTATGAATAGTGTAGCAACCCTGACCTGTGATGCAAATTTATTATGAATAGTGTAGCAACCCTGACATGTGATGCAAATGTATTATAAATAATGTAGCAACCCTGACCTGTGATGCAAATTTATTATAAATAGTGTAGCAACCCTGACCTGTGATGCAAATGTATTATAAATAATGTAGCAACCCTGACCTGTGATGCAAATTTATTATAAATAGTGTAGCAACCCTGACCTGTGATGCAAATGTCTTATAAATAATGTAGCAACCCTGACCTGTGATGAAAATTTACTATGAATAGTGTAGCAACCCTGACCTTGTGATGCAAATTCAAATAAAATTGTGTATTGCACAGCAAAATTTAAAAATTGACAAGTTTTTACATGTTTTTTTCTCCCCAAATCAAGCTAATTAGTTTTAATTTCATCTGCAGTACTAATACAAATTACATGCATCTTTATGATTTTTGTTATTTACTCTTTTGTATCAGATGGAAATGAAGACTGATTTTATTTGCTTACCTTTTGTTTCAGATGGAAATGAAAACTACTAAACCTGAACATTTTGTGCTTCTAAGGGAGTGGTAGTACAGGTTCCATGAGATTGTCTACAGACTATTGAACACTGCTTCCAGATATTTATCCAAGGTGAAGCAATCAAGCTTTCTTAATTTTCTCTTGTCTGATCTTATTTATCTTAATTACAACCTATTACTGGGACTGCTCCATTGGCCTAGTGGTTTGAGCATCCGCCGCGGAAGCAGGAGGTCGTGGGTTCAATCCCTGGCCGAGTCATACCAATGACTTACAAAAATGGTACTAACAGCTGCCTTGCTTGGAGCTCAGCATTAAGAGGTTAGTGTTAGGACTGGTTGGCCTGGTGTCAGGATAATGTGACTGGGTAGGACATCATGCTACATGTCTGCAGCATGATGCCCCAGTGTTAGACATCACTATAAACTGCCTCAGTGCAGACATTGTAGCGATATGACTGAAAAATTGTTAAAGCTATATTAAAAATCCAAATCAAACAAACAAACAAATTTATTACTGTGAATCACATTTTTTCCAATTGTTAACACTCTTGAGGTTGCTATAACTGTAACATTTCCTTAGCATTTTTCTGTATTCTATTTGTTAGAAATTCATCCAAAATAAGTAACTTAATAACTATGATTTACTGACAGTGATTTTATTCACTACATAAGGGGTAAACATTTTTTATTAACATTACAGATGCAGTATTGGGGGGGGGAGCATTTTTATTATTATTATAGCTTGGCACTTTTAACACCATTAATGCCTAATATGATGTTGAGAAAAAATGGAGTTTTTATCCCAACGACATGCTGGGACAGCTGACCTGGACTGGAAAAAATGTTTAAAGCTTATATTTCTATTCAGTGTTCTGTCCATCAGTCCCTGCTATTATGTCATATCCACTATTTATGCTATGACTGGTACATACAGATCAGTGTGTTGACCTTTGACCCAGTTATTATATAATATGACAATGATTTATCCCATGTCACCAAAGTTAATTCTAATAAGTGCTGATATAAATAAAACACAACACAATTAAAACAATTGATTTTATTCAAATTAGATTTGTTATTAAAGCACAAACATGTAAAAATCAGTAAACTAGCAACTTGACCTTTCCATGTACGTTGATATATAGGTTATAGCTAAGTACTGTTTTCAAGTAAATGTGTTACCTGAATAGTCTATAAGTATATTAATGATTAAAATTAGTTTTCTATGACAGTATCAATTACACAAGCCTAATAGTGGAGGCAGGGGTGATAGGTGGGGAGCTAAACATGTATTGTGCAATGGATTAAAACACAAACAGGGATAACTCACATTTGTCTGTCTTAAGTGTAATGGAGTACAAGGATATGTTTTAGTCTATACTGTTTCACACCAACCTGTTTGTTTGTAATCACATCTACTGATTTTAAATCATCAATGCACAAATTGAGTATGTTCATTCACTGATTTATAAGATTTATAATATCTAACCCAAATGTTGCCAGGGGTCCCAAACATTGTCAACTTGTTGCCATTTAAAATTAAACAGGAGTTTTGATAATACTATACTTGCCATATTTGCTTAGGCCAGTCTATGTTTTCAAACAACAGATTGGAAGTATTTGTTTGGGCCAGTCTATGTTTTCAAACAACAGGTTGGAAGTATTTGCTTGGGCCAGTCTATGTTTTCAAACAACAGGTTGGAAATATTTGTTTGGGCCAGTCAATGTTTTCAAACAACAGGTTGGAAGTATTTGTTTGGGCCAGTCTGTTTTCAAACAACAGGTTGGAAGTATTTGTTTGGGCCAGTCAATGTTTTCAAACAACAGGTTGGAAGTATTTGTTTGGGCCAGTCTATGTTTTCAAACAACAGGTTGGAAGTATTTGTTTGGGCCAGTCTATGTTTTCAAACAACAGGTTGGAAGTATTTGTTTGGGCCAGTCTATGTTTTCAAACAACAGGTTGGAAGTATTTGTTTGGGCCAGTCTATGTTTTCAAACAACAGGTTGGAAGTATTTGCTTGGGCCAGTCTATGTTTTCAAACAACAGGTTGGAAATATTTGTTTGGGCCAGTCAATGTTTTCAAACAACAGGTTGGAAGTATTTGTTTGGGCCAGTCTGTTTTCAAACAACAGGTTGGAAGTATTTGTTTGGGCCAGTCAATGTTTTCAAACAACAGGTTGGAAGTATTTGTTTGGGCCAGTCTATGTTTTCAAACAACAGGTTGGAAGTATTTGTTTGGGCCAGTCTATGTTTTCAAACAACAGGTTGGAAGTATTTGTTTGGGCCAGTCTATGTTTTCAAACAACAGGTTGGAAGTATTTGTTTGGGCCAGTCTATGTTTTCAAACAAAAGGTTGGAAGTATTTGTTTGGGCCAGTCTGTTTTCAAACAACAGGTTGGAAGTATTTGTTTGGGCCAGTCTATGTTTTCAAACAACAGGTTGGAAGTATTTGTTTGGGCCAGTCTATGTTTTCAAACAACAGGTTGGAAGTATTTGTTTGGGCCAGTCAATGTTTTCAAACAACAGCTTGGAAGTATTTGTTTGGGCCAGGCTATGTTTTCAAACAACAGGTTGGAAATATTTGTTTGGGCCAGTCAATGTTTTCAAACAACAGGTTGGAAGTATTTGTTTGGGCCAGTCTATGTTTTCAAACAACAGGTTGGAAGTATTTGTTTGGGCCAGTCTATGTTTTCAAACAACAGGTTTGAAGTATTTGTTTGGGCCAGTCTATGTTTTCAAACAACAGGTTTGAAGTATTTGTTTGGGCCAGTCTATGTTTTCAAACAACAGGTTGGAAATAGCTCACCATCTTTAATAATCTTAATAATAATAATAATCTTAATAATTCTGTAAATTTCTTAGTTACATCTCTTAAAACATAAGTTCATAAGTTACTCCTATTTATTTGTCAGTTTTGTTTAAAAAATATTAAATCTAGACATTACAAATACTGGATGCAGATGACATGGCTTTTACTGAAATAAACTATTGTAGAAACCATCAGGAACTTCCATTTGTGTTGAATCAACAATGAGTTGAAAGTGTTATGGCCCCCTTGGTGACAATCAGGTTATAAATTATAAATAAATGAATGGAAATAAGAACATTTTGTGCATTATTTTATTTTCTTAATGCTTTTCATTTTTAAAATCAGTATGGGGGTACAAATGAATGAGAGAGTTTATGAATACTATAATTGATGATCTTAGATTTTTTACTATTAGAGTGCGTGACATACATTCAGAAATAGGGTAGAATATATGTTTATTGGATCAAACTTTAGCATTCAGGTCAATGGAAAATCAGCTGGTATCCTAATACCTATACTGTTCATTTCCAAAATAAATATGTGCAGCTTTGTTAGTACAGCATCCTTATAACAACAGTCACTGTGACATACATTTTATGATTTTGTACTTCTGGTAATGGATTCCATAGTTGATAATGAATCACCAGAATGTGACAGGTCTTTAAGCTGAAAAGTATTCTATCAAACTTGGTGCCATTATACCTAAAGTTTTTTTGTTGTCTTTATTGTTTATTTATTGTTAGCACTTGTGACCATAATTGATGATAAATTAGGATTTTTTTTTATGGACCTTATGGGTTTTCAAGCCAGAAAATCTTGTCAAATTCTGTTTAACAGTTGTGAGAAGTCTTATGAAGGTTTTACTATTGTCAATAAACTGTCACTGTCACTGAAGGTTTTTCTATTGTCAATAAAGGCTGGCATATTTGATGACACATGCATTATTTCCAAAAAAGGCCTTAATGTCCGCAAGCTTAATATAAATATATGTTGTCCAATTCTATATTGCAGTATATGAAAAGCTGTGCATTATTTGCATAAACAGGAAAGTCTGTTATGCAAGGATACTCTGTGCCTAATTTGGTCCTGTGGTTTTTAAGAAGTTGAAATGTGGACATAAATATGATGGAAAACAGACTATGTACTACAGATTCAGGGTTATACTAAATGCTCACAGCTAGATGATTGAATTAGTATGTCATTTACAAATAAATGCATACAATCATGCCTATTAAATTTCATTGTTTGCTTCATATCTTTTGCTTTATTTCACTAACAAAGTTTTCATACAACAAATGTAACACAAAAATGTTCAAAAATGTGTAAAACAAAATTTCAAACATTTCCTGTAATGGCCAGATATTCTAGAAGTTATCTACATTTTCAGGCAAATATGTTTGCTTAATCTCATTTATTTCTATTTAGGGTTTCTTTTGTGCAACCGTGCCAACAAGCTTCTTAGGACATACTCAAGCTTGCCCTGATGCAGGAAGGAGGCATAAAAACATATCATTCATTGGAAAGTTACAAGAATATATTCAATATAAAATATAAGAAATATGATATGCAAGCTAATGTATGAAGTATGGTATATGTGATAATCTTATGAAGTAAAGTACTCATAATACCAAGAATATATTTCATGATTAAATGTGATTCAGACTATTGATAACTATTAACTGTTAAAAAATCAACAGCACAGTGTGAATGTGTTCAGAAACTGATGTCAGAACCTTATCATGGTTACTAGTGCAAGACAATAATCAAAATGTTACGTCTCTGTTGGCAGAGATGAAACAGTGTAAAAGTCTGTTTCAATTCATTGTATATTTTTACCTGTAATAGTAGCTCCATTCAACATTTTATATCCATGTAGGCTTGAATTGGCATCCATATCTATGACTGTCATAAACTGTTACACTGAATAATGTTACAGCATGTCATATTTCTGTCATAAACTATTGCACTGACAATTCTTACAGCATGTTATTTTTTTGTACATAAACTATTGCACTGACTATTCTTACAGCATGTTATTTTTTTGTACATAAACTATTGCACTGACTATTGTTACAGCATGTTATTTTTTGTACATAAACTATTGCACTGACTATTCTTACAGCATGTTATTTTTTTGTACATAAACTATTACACTGATTAATGTTACAGCATGTTGCACTGACTATTCTTACAGCATGTTATTTTTTTGTACATAAACTATTGCACTGACTATTGTTACAGTATGTTATTTTTTTGTACATAAACTATTACACTGATTATTGTTACAGCATGTTATTGCACTGACTATTCTTACAGTATGTTATTTTTCTGTCATAAACTATTGCATTGACTATTGTTACAGTATGTTATTTATCTGTACAGAAATTATTACACTGATTAATGTTACAGTATGTTATTTGTCTGTACAGAAATTATTACACTGATTAATGTTATGGTATGTTATTTGTCTGTACAGAAATTATTACACTGATTAATGTTACAGTATGTTATTTGTCTGTACAGAAATTATTACACTGATTAATGTTATGGTATGTTATTTGTCTGTACATAAACTATTACACTGATTAATGTTACAGTATGTTATTTGTCTGTACATAAACTATTACACTGATTAATGTTACAGTATGTTATTTGTCTGTACAGAAATTATTACACTGATTAATGTTATGGTATGTTATTTGTCTGTACATAAACTATTACACTGATTAATGTTACAGTATGTTATTTGTCTGTACAGAAATTATTACACTGATTAATGTTATGGTATGTTATTTTTCTGTACATAAACTATTACACTGATTAATGTTACAGTATGTTTTTTTTCTGTACATAAACTATTACACTGATTAATGTTATAGCATGTTATTTTTTCTGTACATAAACTATTGCACTGACTATTGTTACAGTATTTTATTTTTTTATACAAACCTATTACACTGAATAATGTTACAGTATTTTATTTTTCTGTTATAAACTATTACACTGACAATTGTTACAGTAAGTTATTTGTCTGTTGTAGCTTTTGTTGGTTTTAACACCATTTTTCAGCACATGATAGGCTATACATGGCAGCCAGTATTAATGATGGAGGAAGAACCCAGGAAAACCCCTGGAAAGAACCATCGACCCATGAGAAGCTACTGGCAAGCTTTATTACATACCCACATTGGCCGAATCTGAGAGTCAAACCCATGCAGACAGATGAGATGGCAGTGATCCTTAATGTAGAGAGCTTTTGACCACTTGACCACCGAAGGCCCCTATTTTTCTGTCATTAAATATTACATTGACTATTGTCACCATAAATTATTTTCCTGTCTTTTCTACAGTATATTTATCATAAATAAATCTGCAGGGTCTTTCTCTTAGCATCTAGTTTTTACCTATATCGTAATAAATTGAGTTTCCTTGCCAACACAAATTATACAAATAATCCAAACTTAATGGCATATTTTTTTTAGCAAAGTCATTCTATACATGTAACTTGCAATTCTTAATTAAAACACTGCATTTTAATTATATCATATTAGTATCACATGTATACACTTAAAAACCACACACTTACCTTCTCATACCACAATATACCCAATATATATCATGATCACAATGAAATGCTGCTATAAAAATCAAAGGCAAAAATTTATGACTTATCCAAACTAATGCAAAATTTGCAGCAACATATAACTGTAATTGTTTTGCTAAAATATCTATTTATAGTGTCCTTTGAGTACAGAATTAGCACATATGACAAACATTTTTGCTAAAATATCTCTTTATAGTGTACTTTGAGTATTGAATTAGCACATATAACTGTAATTGTTTTGCTAAAATATCTATTTATAGTGTCCTTTGAGTACAGAATTAGCACATATAACAAACATTTTTGCTTAAATTCTATTTATAGTATCCTTTGAGTACAGAATTAGCACATATGACTAAAAAAAAATGGCTAAAATATCTATTTATAGTGTCAACTGAGTATAGAATTAGCACATATGATCATAGTAACAACACCACTAAGCAAAGTTATATAAAAAATAACACAAAAAGCAAGTAAAACAAATAATAAATCTATAAAGCTGAAACAAAGATTTATTTTGTACAAGTTCTTTTCATTCTTCACAGATATGACAAATCTCTTATTTCCATTCTTCAACCTCTTTAGTCCTCATCAGATGATGAGGTTGGGGATTTGTCTTCTGTTGCTACAACAACAGACGACCCTGTAATCTTGACACCATAGTGACCTGCCCAGCCCTTTGTGTCTTTACCACCATGAGTGTACTCAATGAACCTGACACCTGGACCATAGTCACTGAATAGATGGGAGGCCTGAGGAGAAAACAAAATTATACTGCTTGATACAGGTAGTAACATTTGGTGTTATTAAGACAGTGTGACATCATCTAAAAATAATCGCATGCAGAAGAAATTAATGAACTTGCAATTTATTACTGTATCCATTTTAGTGCCAATACATAACAACCATTTGACACTGAGAAATTTAATCTTGTAGGCAATATAGATGCATTAGTACATTTAGATAACCTAATTACATTATCATAAATTTAATCTTTTTTAATCTCAATTATTTGGACTTGTTTTAGCACGTTATGATCTATGCAAATTCAATTTGGTAACAATGTTTATATGCACATGCAGATGGCCTAAATATATTTTCATGCTACTTAGCATTTAACAAGCAATCAAAGGGTTGTCTTTAAGTGGTCTTTATCAGCAAGTTTCTTTTTATAAACATGTATGCAGATATGTATATTGAACAGTGCAAGAGAAACTGACCATAATGCAAAACTTGACCTCAATCCATTAAAAACGAGATACCCAGATACACAATTACATTACTCTACTACCAGAAGTGCATGGTAAAATACAAATACACCTCTAAGTAATTGACACATGAAAAATAAGCCACCATGATCTGATGTTTGCAGAGCTGTGTTGTAACCATATAGATTTTATTTAAACACAAAGGTACATGACTTTATAACAAACACTGCACAAGAAACTGACCCAACAATTAAATATGCTTATGTAACATAGATAGCCAAGGGTAACTAATACATGTCCATTCATATTTATGGTGAGATTTAACAAGGAGTGAGTCTAATTTCACATGAATAATCAGGGATGTTGTGACATCAGTCCTAAGCTGCAATGCTTATTAATTATATCTGGTGATTCAAAGCTTTCAAATTTTTATATTGTATAATTTTTTTTATATTTTAAATATTACAGTGCCCTGACTCATTTTTGTAAAGAAAGAAGACCTGGATTAGTCTGGCCACTGTCCATTGTTCAAGTCTTCACCAGTCTAACAAAATAATATTGTCACTAGTGACATGAATGGACATCAAAACTCAAGTGGTAAATTACCTGGTACCAGTCTGTTCCATGCTCTTTTGTGTCACTGAACTCCCATTTGTCAACTTCATCTTTTGAGTCATTCAGAAGTCTTACTTTGATATTGTATTCACACCCACAGTCATTTCGAGAAGCATACCTAGACAAAGATAACTTTAATTTTGTTAATGAGCACACAAACTTAATGGATATAACAGCCTTGTACTAGATGGTAATGGATTATAATGATCTGAGCAGCAGAGAAGGTGAACAGACCTTTTGATGGAATGTCTATTTTTGAAAACTAAAGCTTCTTACGAAAATGAAAAAAAAATAAGGTCAGTAATACCAAACTGAAGCTTCTAACTAACCGAGAGATTCTCTAATTGGGTTAATTAATTTTGTTACTTTTTCCTGTTGGTTTTTTTCTTAAAATTTTGTTTGTGCATTTTGTTTACCCATAGGAGGTTTCATTGAGGTCACACCCTCTATGCTGTTGTTTAGGTTTGAGCAATTAAATCATTATGATATATATCAATAATATAGCACCAGCTATGGAATCTTACACAGCAATTAAGAAATATCTTCCTGTCCATGATTCTGTCAGACAAAAATTACAAGAACGTCAGGAGTCTAAGGTGGAATTTGCAGGTGATTCAGAACAATTATTTAAACTGGTTACAAAGGCTACCAAAAAGTTGCAGAAGTTAATGAAAGTCTTTGTCTTGTGTTACAACAAACTGCCATAGAGACTGCCAAAATAGCAGAAAGAAGTATGAAAACAAAAAGACTTTTAAGAAGACTTCCAATTGAAATAGCTGCTGCTCAACCTCCTGTTAGAGAGGAAGTAATACTTGAAGGAATTAAACAAGTTTGTGCTGAAACCACAATTTCAACAACAGAAACCACAACCTCCTCAACAACAACCACCAGAAACTGAAACTGATAATATTAGAGATAAATTTATGTCTAAAGGTTTTAGCACTATCAGGAATTTGAGACACAAATAAGCAGTAACAATTGCCATACATGGACACCGTCAAATATAAAAAAAATGTAAAACCAACATATATTGATTTTTGGTAGAGTGAAGTTGATCAATTGGGTTCAAGATTAATACTTCATATTTACTAATAGACCTGTCGAAGATGATGAGATGAGAAAAAGAAAAATCTGAAGAATTGTATGACCCAGAAGATCCTCCTGGTTTTCTTGAAAGTGGTTTTTCTACTCAAGGAAGTGATTTTATTTCTTGTCCTAACAACATCCTTTCTGATGTTGAACAATTAGAAATTCTGATTGGAGGAAAATGAGCTAGTAATGATTCTCCAGAAATTATTAATGAAGCAGCTGATATTTGTCAATGATTATTTACAGGCAGTATCATGGATATTAATATTTATCTATCTATAGTTGATGAAAATGTTGATGACTATCACAGTGATTAAAAAATAGATAAAAATATAAGATGATTATACACAATGCTCAACATGGACTGATCATGGTCAAAGGGATAAATTTGTGATTACCAGCATATAAAGCGATATACGGTGATGGACTTGGTGATGTTGTTCAGGGTTTATTTAGAAGGAAAGCTCCAAATTTAAAGCAATACCAATTGCAAAGCAACTAGGCATGAAAGCTATTGACATTCGTGATAAAGCTCCTGGTGATATTGCTAATGTTGCCAGTAAAGCATTTTCAGCAATTAAGGATAGATTAGCATGATTAATATGCAGACTGCAAGTGGTCCAACATCAACTAGCAAAATTACCCAGGACTAAACTTATGCCTGCAAATGTCAGTTAAATAACAAATCAAGCCACAAATCAGAAAGTAGCAGAGTTGGCTGGTGAAGCAGGAAATAAAATATAGATACTAGTCTGATAGCAGGAAGTTGTCTTCTTGTTAGATGATAACAAATATAAACATATATCCAATCCAGCATTCAATATAGATGCACTGTTTCTCAAAGATGAATTAATACATGATTATCAATTTTATTCATACGATGCATGGATACCAAATCAGCTTGGAAGAATCGAACTACAAGTTAATGATACAAGTAGCTATTTCTTACCCACTGAAGTAAATTTTGAAGTATAAGGTGAAATTATAAAAACAGATGATACAGCATGTGGAATTGCTGATTGAGTTAATATGGTATTATGGCGTTGTTTGAATGTGCTACATTTATGACTGTCACAGAATAAGGCATACAACGTTACCTTGGGTGAATAATTGTTTTTCTAGTTAAGCAACTTAACTATCATGTATCTCATTGCAGATCACTTGCGGCAAGAGACACCAAAAGCACGATATACACCCTGACTAATTCTCTCCTGTGGATTTAGGGACAGTATTGTGTTTATCTGACACACTGGTCTTTGGATCTTATCAAGGAGTGAACATTCTCCATTTTTGTTCTCCAGCCATAGGGGAAAGTGTTACATTTGTATTTTATTTGTTATGTGAAGCATGTTCAGATTTTAAAGTAGTATCATGAAATGACTTTACTACTATGCAGACTTGAAATGCTGTGAGCTTTGTGTTACGAGCTGCTATAGATTTTAATTCCGCACTTGATAAGACCAGTTAGTTTTTTTTAAAGCTGTCTGCAGCTGTTTTTAATGTCTTTTTTTAGCTGTCTGCAGCTGTTTGTAGCTGTCTGTATGTATATGGGTGGGTTTAACAGGCTGCCTGGCCTCCTGTGCATTTCTACTGATATGGAAGATGATGTAACCATCAAAGTCATACAAAGATGAAACTGCTAATTTGTAAACTTGTGGGTATGGTGAATCCATTCATTAGAGATAACAAGAACAATCCAATGATATTTTACTTAATTTTGAAATCATGTAGCATGTGCTTATCAAGAACCATCCAATGATATTTTACTTAATTTTGAAATCATGTAGCATGTGCATATCATTGTTTGATAACTTTTATGAGGCGTGATCAGAATATAGATTAATACTCAAATCATCAAAAAAGCAAATCGTATAATAAATACATATAACATAATTTAATTTTTCTGCTGATATTTCATTAATTTGCTGGGTACATAGTACTAGAAAAAAATGAAATCGATCAGATTTATGATTTTTTTGAAGGATCAAACCACAAGAGATTTTCTAATTGATTTTGATGATTTTCCATAAAGGATTGCATAACACAATCTGAAATAATATTTTTTATCCACCTTGTGATGCTGATTTAAGAGAAAAAATGAGAAAAATAGCAAACATCTTCAAAAAATCTAGAGAATCGCTTGAGGTTTGACCCCATCAAAAAGTGCAAAACAACTGATTTTCTATTGACAAACTCACTAAAATCAGTTATAAAAAACAGAGATATTTTATCAAATTCATTGAAAATTCAGATTTTTCTGAGAAAGATTTATTATAATAGTATTTCAGATTTTTCTGAAAAAAAAAATTTCATTTCAAAATTATAAAAATAAAACCTTTGACAAAGTAAAGACAGAAAAAATAATTTAGTAAAACAAAATTATTTTTTCATTGCTGAAATATTTTTATTCTGATTCAGGGCAGAAGAAACACTCACTAGTTTCACTTTCCCTAATGATATTATCACTGTTTTTATTTTCATGATTTCATATAGGTCACAGGATGAAGCCGGGTTGGGACTGGATTAGTGAAGACACTGAAAGCAACTGCGTTAATAAGATGTTTATTTATAAACGCAATTTAAATATAATCAATTCTGACACCATTATAAACAAAAGATGAGGAAAGTTATAATGTTCCCAACATGGAACTATAATAAGTAACTCAATGACAAAAACTCAAAGGATGATTTCAACGAAAGGTATTTGAAACTGACGTGAAATACGTCTGATCACCAGATTAACAAATGCAAGTACACGTATGAATTTACAAATATATATAGAGCTCGTATAACGAGACAGATGTAAATACCTGTAATTTTAGTTATATGGTTCATATAACAAGTTACCAAAGCAAAGGAAAGTATGTTATGATTTTATCGTTCATGTAACGAAACGGCGATGTAAATATGAATTTATGAAGTTATCGTTCATGTAGAGAGACTGATGTAAATATGAAATTATGAAGTTATCGTTCATGTAGTGAGACTGATGTAAATATGAAATAATGAAGTTATCGTTCATATAACGAGACTTTACAAGTAAATATGAATTTATGAATTTTTTAAGTTATCGTTCATGTAACGAGATTGACATGTAAATATGAAATTATGAATTTATGAAGTTCTTGTTCATGTAACGAGACTGAGATGTATATATGAAATTATGAATTTATGAAGTTATCGTGCATGTAACGAGACTTGAGATGTAAATACGAATTTATGAATTTCTCGTTCAAATAATGAAACTGCAATGAAAAGGTGAAATTATGAGTTTATTATTCAGATAACGAAACTGATACATAGAGTGAAATATTTGCTCAGATGGTAATAGCAAATATTATGAAACATGTATACTACAACTATCGTGGCGTCCATTTGACGTCCAAGATGTATATCTGGTTCCACCCGCTCTAGTCAATGGTGGTGGATTCGCCACGCATGGTCCACTCCCCCGTCTGTTTGAAGGATCCCTCGAGAGCCCTTACATTCAACACAAAGACGATGGTCACGAAGCCTTGGTCCCTTGATTTGAGAACACCAGTACACTCTTGCGAACCATCGTCACCAAAACACAGCGTATACGTCACAACAACCCCACAGTTCTGTGACCTCACATCACCCAATTATATATAATACTTATATAAAATGCAGCATACACAAAGGCACCATACGCAAAGGCAGCATACACGGGCAGCATAGACAAGCCCCATGGTCACCCATGGATCCCATGGTCACCACAACTTGGCACCACACATGGGCAGCATAGACACACACACGGGCACCACCGGACCCCACGGTCAGCACAACATGGCACCACACACGGGCAGCATAGACAAGCCCCACGGTCACTTACAGACCCCACAGTCACCCCAACATGGCACCGCACACGGGCACCACCAGACCCCACGGTCAGCTCTTTAGGTGAAAGTTTGCTTCTTTAAAGATGGAAGCTTTTCTGACAAAACTGGATCGTAATGTGATGGTTACTTAGAATTTGTCTGTATTTATATCCTAGCTGTGACCGATATGCACAGCTAGGTACTTTTAAACTGCAGGCAATTCGCACATGCAGCATCATCTGAGCGTTGCTCACTATTTCGAAATAATTAGAACCCGATAATGAATAAACCACCCTTGGTAACGCTGTATGCGGTAGTGAAACCAGAGTACATTTTTGACCACATATACATATTGATACCAGTCATACACAATTCGATGACAATATAATCTTTATCAGTTGTCTTACAAGCATATTGATAGTCTTTTTTGTTTCATATTCTTGAGATTATTTTGATCTAATTTTGTTCATTGCGAGTGAAAAAGAGATGAAGTTTTCAATGTCCATATCTTTAAATGATGCCAAAAGATTGTAACACAACTTGCTGGATAATCTTAATTGATATTCGGCTGGTAGTGTCATTTTACCCTTCCCACGATTGCACAAGTCAAGGGAACAAAGAAATGGTTAAATACCATGTATAAATCTTACAACTTGCCGATAAAAGTTGAAAGGCACGAGAACCCAGCAATGTTGGGTGTGAAAAGTCGCACGTGGACGTTGAAAGCCTTGTTCAAGAACAAAGGACCCTTATTGGTGTTGTAACTCTCACCACGTTGACAAACGGCCAGGGGCATTGTCTGCTTAGTTGAATAGAACGGGGTAGAATTGACATCCAATCAGAATTGAGAAACGGTATGGTCACCATTTTCAATCTGAATTTAACTTATTAACTTTCGAAGCTAGGAACTTGAGTTGCCCAAACATCGTGCTGAAAATGTTATAAAGCAATACTCCCAAGAAGTCGCTCATAATTTGGTGGGAAAATGTTAAAAATTTCTAATAAAGACAAAAGTTTGTAAAGGTAAGTTATTTGCCCAATTGTTGCAGAATGTTACGGCATTGTAATTGGAATTATGTGCAGTAAGTATACTTCATTACTAGAATCGTTTGAATTACCTTTGTAATGTTTAATTTACATGTATGTTTTGAGAAATGAGCTATGATTTTGTAATGAAGTATGTAGATTGCTAGTTCATGGTAAGAATTAATATTGTAATTCACTATTTGGCTACTTCATAGTAAACTAGTGCATGTATGCATGTGATATGCTAGAGGTTGCAGCTGTTGAATTGAATTGTTACTTTGGAAAATGGCTGAAAAAAGTGGAAAAAAGTTAATATGGATGTTAAGGATAAATCAAAGCATAGATATTTGAAAATTTAATTACACTTTGTAGGAGTGTTTTGTACAGAAATGTGTCTGATTGTTTGTCATAGTGATCAGCATGCATGATGAGATTAAGAATATATATATATATATATATATATATATATATATATATATATATATATATATATATATATATATAGACTGACAGGATGCAATTTATTGATGTCTTTATGTAGTTGTTACCATGCTTATATAATAAAGTTGTAATGTCATTTACGATACAAGAATGTCTGGGTATTTCAATGTGCATGAATGCATGACCAAAATAAGTAATAGCCTTTATCTGATGATTGATTTTTTTGGTTAGTGTGAGATGAGATGACTAAGGAAATATGCTAACGTCCTTGTGTTTTCGCAGGACACTTTTAGTGGATAGACTTAAGGTAAAGTTAGTCCTGAGTCTTTAAGAAGAGAGACAGAAGTGAGATTGACAGAATAGTCAGAGTCGACAAAGAAGTCAGGAGAGAGTCGAGGAAGAGAAAGTGAAGAAGAAGGAGGAGAAGTTGCAAGAAGAAAGAATTTGGAGCAAGTCAGGAGGAAGAGGAGAAGGAATTGGAATAATAGGATAGAATACACAAATGAGCACAATACAAGGACAGGTGGAAAGCTATTTCACACTACATTTTATTTATATAATATCATGCAGAAACACAAGCGAGGTAACTCTTTAATCACTCTCTACTGAAATAATATGCCTGACGATAGTTATCTCCCTTTAAACACTACTGAAATGTAATCTTTAGTTTATAGTTTTGGGAAAACGCCAACCTGGTAATATTATCTGCGACATATTTTACAGAACGCTATAAAATATCTAGATATTTTCCAGCTGCATCCATTGACTGAAATATTTTTTTCTGTTTCTGTATTTGTAGATACAACTGATTTTGCACTGTTATCGTTATAACCAACATTTATTTCCAAACTTGTTATTCGGACTTTGTGTATAACTATGCCTAAACTGATCAACGAGATATCAAGTTTTACACCGCTGATATTATCGATCACAACACCATCTTCGACTAATCCACTGAAACATTCAAATATGAACCTATAACAAAGATACATTTTATTTCTACCAGTACTGAACATGAGATAACCATTATGACAACACTAACTGGTCTTTTTAGTCAACAATGCCTGACTACATCATCACGAGATGCTTCATAATTCTTGATGATTGGATGCTTCACACTCGTTTTGCTCCATTTATATAATAATATCAGTTGTTTAAATCATTATTTTGAAAATCTTGCTATATAGTCTTCAGCATTTCTTATAACCTTATCATTGTCCGTGTTATTTATTTTAATCATTATATCTTTACAGCTCTCTGTATGTTTTACCAACACATTGCACACACATCCATGTTCATCCTCTGACTCTTACACCACATTTCAAACTCAGTTTTGGCCCTAGACTTACACAACGTATGCTTTGTAAATGATAATCGCAGAATTAATTTACACAGGCTTAAAAGTGGTTGTTGAACCTATATATATATATATATATATATATATATATATATATATATATATATATATATATATATATATATATATTTCAATTTAAATATTTCAATTTAAATATATGTACAATATGGAGGAGTTTTTAATAGATTATCTAAAGTCAAGCCTTTTGAATCTAGATTTGATCTTGACAGAAAAACATCTGACTTACCGATGCAAGATCTGCTTGATCCGATGAATAATCTGATTGAAAGTATTTGTGGCGCCAAGAAAATATTTTGCAACGATGGTGCATATCACGTGCGGTCAACATTCAAAATTATACGCAACACCAAAGGTGATGACATAGTTATCAATGCTACAATGAACGACTAACGAGCAGCAATGATTACTAATTATCTCAACAATCAAAGATATATTCTCAAAATGAAATTTATCGTATTAGCAGAAACAGACAATAATATTTGGATTATCTGTGACAAACATGACCATATTGAGTACAAATTCCAAACCAGGAATGTTGACTGGTATTGACAAACCACATTATGAACGAGCGGTTATTTATTGGATATATCCACTGAATGATAATCACATAAACTCTTGGGCAGAAATAGTTAAAGATATTGGAGCATCTATCAAAGATGTTGCTGAGCTAGGAAAGAAACTAAAATTTCCCATAATAAAAACAATAACCAGAGAGATTTTGTACAATTCAAAATATAAATCAACGGGAGCTTCGATTTAAATTATTGATCACAATGTGCATGTGTGGACTAATGCAGTAAAAATATTTCAACGAATTCGAACTGTAAGATTTTATGACAGTGATACAAATTTGATTTTATTGAAATAATTTGTAAAAGCAGTCTTGTATCCATGTGATTGTATGATCTAATGGAGATATTTATCGTTCAGAATTTCTCCACAAAGAAATGAAAAATCTTCTGCAGAAATTTACATCGCAGAATGACAATATTGAACAATTACTGAACAATTGTTTTACCATTCGATCAGTTGCTGCTCACTTTCCAAGAGAAAAAAATTTGTGCAAACTAACACGATTTGAATTTCTTGAAGATGTGCAGCTAAGCTGCTGTGAATATGGACATGGTGGACTGTGGAACACTAAATACGATTACAAAGGTGTTATCACAGTGGCCTTGGCTGCATGTTATCCTAGAAATGTTGTTGGAATTGGTGAATGTCATGGATATTTTAAAAGATTTGGACACCCAATACACGAGATGACTAGAGTTGCGATAAACAGACCTTTACCGGATTTTTACTTGACTGGATTCACTTGAATAATAATTTGAGTTTGCGAAAGATCGTCAAATTTTTTATGTCTGGTTTGATGGACACTTTTCCAAAACGAAGTGGGTACTGACTGTATTGTTACGATATATGATGGACAAAAGAATAATATTTCATGACATAAGTGAAGCAATTAAATCATTATCTGCAGAAAGAAGTTTGGTTACCACAGCAAAAGAAATATTCTGATGATGAAAATCCTGATATAACCAATTTTGAAAATAAAACCACAAAAGATCTTGGCAGAAGACTAATTGGTAAATTTACCCATGGAGGTCGATATAATTATAAATGACATTATACAAGATGAATTATGGATGATGCTGAACTTGATTTTATAATTGCTGATGCAATGAAGAGAAATTGTTAGGTACATTGATGGTGAGTCACTGCAGTTTATATATTTAAGATCTTCATTGCTTGCTTATGTTTTAATACATTTATTATCGATGATAAACATATTTCCTAAAACTGCGATTAGTGTCATTATGGATTCATTTTATATCGAAGGAAAATATTCAGAATTGCTGAATCAGTTTTATATAAGTACTGCTTACGATGTATCTTAGGAAGAATGGAGAATAAAACAAGAAATGTTACATAATATTCTGAATCTGCCAACGCTTAAATCAAGGATATTTAATGCAGAAAATATCAGAAATTAAAATTAGCAACTGCTCCATCAGTGTATGATCCTGTGACTAGACATAAGAAAGTTTCTCTTAATGGACCTGGTGGTTCTGGTAAAACAAATCATGCAATCGAATTAATTGTTTGATGAACTCTGTTGACATGATCGTTTTAACCCCTACACACAGACTCACCTGAGAAATGAGTGAACAAGGAGTTAAATCATGCACGTATCATAAATTCTTTCGATGGATAGGAGATAAATGGACTCCTGAACGAATAGGTGAAAACTACATTCCAAGGATCATCATTTGGGATGAAATATGCACAGTATCTAAAGATATATTAAAATATTTCTTGACTTGGTTGTTGACAAAAAATAATTCTGTGATAATGAGTAGCAATCACGGTCAAACACCATCTTTTATTGCATTGTCCCTGCATGAATGGCTGAAAGGTTTTATAGATTAAAATGAAGAAATGACTGATGATCACAGAGCACTTGATCCTAAATTAAGACAGCTTAAAAAATTAATTAGACTACAACCAAATAACGTTCAGTGTGAATAATGTGTGATGTAATTTCAGAAACACATAAATGATTTTTGGAATTTGTGGAGACCAGATGATTTGATTGTTTCCAGTAGAAGAAAGATAGTTTGTGATATACTTCAACAACATATATTTTTGTTACATAAGGAAAAATTTCCAAATTTACCCATACCATTGTGTTGTTGCCGAGCAGATACATGAAAACAAAATAATTTAGTTGATATACCAGGATCATCCAGGAAACGAAGTCTTGTGTTAAATGATATTGTTTTAGTTCCTGTCAGTGTTATTGAGAGCGCATTAAAGAGCAAACCTACATGGATGCTAGGAATATGCAATTCAGTCATCTTAAGGATTAACCATCTTTGATACAGTTGTTTGGATCATTGATAATGAAATTGAGTGGTCAAACTTAGTTTATCTCGCAGTGTCTCAAGTCAGAAGAATATCTCAGTTGCATAGGGTTATCACAGATTCTACAGAAACAACTGACAATAACAGCAAAGTTTCTGTCGAAGATATAGTAGGAAAAAATTATCCAGTTATAAGCAGTGTAATAAAAAATTTTTGACACTGAATTTATCATGATATTAAAATGACAAAATAATTATTGTGTGAACTGTAACACAATAATTATGTAGCAATATTTAAATAATGATCCAAGACAACTTACCATAGATAGAATTGAGAGTAGTCTTGGTCAGATGCACGAAAATGTGATGCTGACCTGTCTTGAGTGTAATCAGAGTCGAAGTGCATGTTAAGTGAAAACGGTGGTAATTGTTTATCTTCAGGAGTTACTTGTAATTGTTCACGTACAAATCCATATTGAGAAGCAGTTGAATCTAATCTTTAGATTGCAGGTCAACTCGTAGATTTTACCACACTTGAAAGTTATGTGTAGTTACACTCCAAATAGGATCAGTCACACTTTTTTTTACCACCTTCAAGTTCACCGGGCTCACATAAAAATCTTACGGTAACATTGCCTAATACTGGTTGTTTTGAAAAATCATGTCGTTGTATTGATATATGATTTTTTGTGATTGCATTGGTAGGTTTCATAGGTTTCATAGAAATTACACGAGTAACCTCATTATTTAATGCAGCTCATTATTTAATGCAGCTATCACACTTGGTAGTCTTGTAAACCCATTCATGAGATCTCATATCTGTTTCAACTATTTCTTTGCATATTCATATCCAAAAAAACAATTCAGCAGGTGTTTGAATAAATCATTCAATGATTGCCTTTTCATGATGATCTGCAGTATGTCCTTGTCTGATTTTGATGTCATTATTTTTCATCAGAGATGATACTGCACCAAGAAATTCCTTGCCAGGATCAACTTGTTGATGTGGCCATCACAAATTTCACAATGGTCCTCATTGATAAATTTATTCAAAAGCTAATACAACTTCAGCAGCCATTTTAGTTAATAACAGCTCTGCTTCTTTATATATACTTGCAATGTCAATGAAAGTTAACGCATATTTGTATGTGTACTGACATCTACCAATTTTAATAGTATCATATGGTAAAAACAAAATATCTGCCTGATGAACTTCATTCGGAACACTGACATCAAAATGTGGATACTGAATTTGTTTAGGTGGTGGTAGATAAATTTGCCATATTGCCTGTCATACTAACCAATTTGCAGCAACAGAACATGTAATATTTGCAGCGTCAGCAACTTTATTAATACACTGCTCTACCTTCCAATATCTTTCATCACAGATCTTGCTAACCAATTTGCAAATGATTCAATAAAATATTATTTTTTATGGAATTTAGCATCCCCCCCCCAATCAAATGAAGGATCCCTGAAGTCTCTTTGTTTCCTTCTGAAGCTCTGGTACCTCACTGTGAGTACACCAATACCATCCACCAAGTCAACATGACCATTAAGCCCAGCATCTGGGTTACATGAAACCATCAAAACAGCCCAAGATCTGAAGACTGCTTCCATAAAGTGGACAGCTTCCAAACTCATTGTATTGTGCCAATACAGTGAGAGTTTACTCTATACACTCTTCAAATGGGAGTCCAGGCATTTCAAACTTAACTTTATAAGTAGCCAAGTTGTGGTTGAAGTCCAATGCCGTTGCGGTTATCTGGTTTCTCAATGAAATTACATTGTACCAGTATTTGCAACAATGAGTAAACCAAGTTCAGCATTTTTAAATAATTAAAAACAAACCATCCTTGTGTAATAAATACTGCATTATGCAGCAATGAAACCTAAGTACAGTTTTGTTCAAATACTTTGACATTCCTTACACACAATTCAGTGACAATGAAAGCTATTTGCACATGATCTTAGAATGTGTCATATAGCTGTAGCCCTTGATAGCAACAGGATTAAAACTCATCTCCTTAAAAAAATCAGTGAAGATTGGAAACTGAGAGACCAGGAAATAATGCTGCAGTCGTTTCATCAGGCCCCATGAAAACCATCCACCTATCCTAATTGCAATCAGATTGGGCAGCTCATCATAGGATCCTCTCTGTGATTAGAAGGTAGAATTTGCTTGTGTGCAAGGTTCTCCTGATAAAAGCCAGACATGTGTGTATATATACATGTGTGTATATACATATATACTAGACTTCTGCATGCTATGAACATTAGATACAGATGCTAATCATTTTCATTAAATGGTGCCATTTAAAGAAAATGGTCATGTGACATAAATTACAAATCAGATGGTATACAGCTCACTTACCAAAGAGAGTGAAACTGTCACATTAGCATGTGTTGAGCAGCAAGTGCCAGGATAACCTTGGAGTTATAGCTCACTTGTGAGGTTCTGTCTTCTAGGATGATGCCAAAAGGCCTGTCCATAAAATGTTACTTTAACATTTAGAAATTTTTCTTGAAAGGTACAGTTACAGCCTTCTGATTGTTATAGAAGTAAGATTTTGTAAAGTTTTATGATAGAATGGCCTGATCAATTCCATGAGGATGTCAACCAGATGCTGAAGGTACTGGCAGCAAAAATATATTAAGCCTTAAGCTGGAGGGTCTGTTGGGAAAACAAAATTTAACATGTGGATTTGCCTGACTGAATAATGTTGACAATGTCAACATCATATGGTATTTAACACAAGTCCTTTGTAGATGCAAGATATTTGCTGACTCCACCCCCACCCCCTGACAATCTGATGTTAGCACATTGCAAATAAACAATTACCACAACTATACCTGACAGTATGCATGTGTTACTTCAAAAAAACGTCAAACTAAGCGCAATCATCTAACATTTTGGAGAGCAGCTCCAAAATCTTGCCAATTGGAACTGTATATCATTGTTATGACTGTATGGCATTAACATAAAAGACAGAAATGAGTGAAAAGAAGTTTTTTAAATTCTGACCGAATAATTTATTTCCCAAGAATACAAAAATAAAGTCAAAATGATTTTACAGTACAGTGGGACCCCGCTATAACACGCCCCATTACAACACGAATTCGGATATAACACGGTCGTGGCATGGCTCCCGAAATTTCAGGTAAATTATTACAGGTATTTTTCTCAAAGACCAAAAAAAAAATCTTTTAAGTATGAAAAATGAAATATGTCAAGAATTTAATTATCATTCTCATACTAGTCTAAAATGTGCGGAAAAAAAATCGTGTAGAAAATGTATTATCATTTTGGGGAGGAAATCACACACAAAATCGAATATAAAATAAACGTTGTATGGCTCCTAAAATTTCAAAAATTAACAAATTTCTTCTAGTTTTGTACCAGAATAAACATCGGAAATACGAACCAATTGCTGGGCCTACTGAGAACTTTGATCTTTGTTTAATGTTGAAAAATTACAGCTCATAAGTGTCAATATTATTATTACTGATCCCTGAGCAATGAAGCCATCGTGTCTACTTTTTGTTTGTCTTGAATGCATTCTGAATACAATCGTTGCTCTAATAATCTCCGATATATGTTCTCTTAATTTCATACACAACTAAGCAACAGCCGATGCGGTGGTTGATAAAAGATTCTCACCAGAATGTATAAATCAATTAATTTAAGTACATTGTTTATCATCAAAGTGAACTGTCAAGCTAAACTTGTTCAAATCAGGGGGAAACAATTTATACAGCATCAAAGAAACAAAAAGCCGCCAACATGTGTGCATAGCATGGCGGTGTTGTTTTATGCAATCTGTTGACTAGAAAATTCGAATTGTGCAACTGAGAACTATAATTGACTTTGCCAAGAGCAAACGTGACATTAGCAGAAAGCAGCTAAAAAATCAGAGTTTTTAAAAAAATAATAACTATTGACAGATGAGAAATGTAATGGTATAAAATGTATATGACACAGAGGTCTCGGAAATGCTTAATTACGCGTATTTGAATGCAAATATTTGATCTGGGACACATAAATTGCTCCATGCAGGAGTCCGCCGTATGCATGCAAATAACTGGGAAACAAAGTTAGTGTTGATTACTTTATCATTTTAGCTGTGCTCATATTTACAGTGACATAATTCAGTGGTTAAGATACAGCCAGTTCTGCCTGCTGTATTTATTAGAGTACATCAAAAGAACATGACGCAATAGCTGGGCGGCAAGTTCAAAGGACTTTGACTAGCTGCATGGGTGGGAAATTGTGCTGAAATTTACAATGACTGAATTCAGAGACAGAAAGATCCTGAGATGTACATGTAGTTATTATAAGAATACACTTTAGTTTCCATTATTTAATCTACGGACATGTACTATTTCATCATTCATTATGTACACCCGTTATGTAATTTTTGTTATTTTCTTTTCATTGAATTCAGTCACATAATGATCTGTGACAAAATTATTTAATATTTTACATCTGTGTGTGGATATTTTCGATGGAAATATTTATATTATGGATTCAATGTATGTTACAAGATTGGCTGGTGAGCACACGGTGTTGATACTCTTTTCATGCAATAGATTATACATGTATATATAAATTAGACACGTGTATGTATCAATACATGGTTCTCTGAATAAAGTAATATATTATATCTGCAATTTCTGTTACCACAGCAAATGTTTTTCTCATTTAATATATATTGATCAAAATGGTAATTGTGCCATGCATTTTCACACCTGTCTTTATGTAACCCCCCCAACCAATTAAATCCAAAAATGTATTGGTATTGTACATGGTTGCTTATAACACGGTTCGGTTCATAACACGGTCGGATTCTATGGCTCCCAACTACCGTGTTATAGCGGGGTCCCACTGTATTGTGAATTAAAGCCAAAACAGTCCAAATAGTTTTATTATCCAAACTGCCCAAATGTATGAAATTATAACTGAAAAAAATAAGTTCCAATATTGAATGTGTTGATGTGCCACTAATCTCTGTGGTAATGTGCCATGGCCTGAATAGTGTACTAACAGACTTTGGACCAATTAACAGAATGATATAGTCCAAAAATGTCTTTGTCTGATGTCACTATAATTCCAAATTAATATTGCAGTCCAAGAATTTTATTGATGAGCACTTTGTATTTCTTGCGAATAATAATTTGAATAAATAATTCCACCCAAATTAAAAATTGAACACAACAATAAGACTGATTCTACTTCAAGATTGTAAGGCAAGAATGAGTAATTTTATAATTTGTAAAGTAAACAACATTACATAAAAATGTAAGGCACAAAAGTAGAGCCAGGATGCTGAAGTTCATATCTAAAACATTCTAAGTTGTCAACAAGATCAGGTCTATTACTACAGTTATAGTAAAGAAAACTGGGAAACATCAGGTACAACAGGTTTATCCATGGGGGAATTCCAGTGTCCAAGACTCAGATTAAGATAAACATGTTTACCTCCATTGATAATAATTGTAATATTCAATCTACAATCACAGAGAAATAGTAGCAATTTATTATGTTGTTTCGAAAACCAATATCCCATGTCAGGTACGGAGTAAACAATTTTGGACTGGAGTCAATTAAACATTACAAATATACATAACATAAAATCATTATGAAAAGTCAGCAAATAATACAAATTAAATATACATAACACCATATACAAATTCAGATTGTTTTAACCTTAAATTTTCTCATCCACATTTTGTAAGATATGCAGTACTTACACATATTACATGTTGTTTGTCATGGAAGTTTTTGCCTTCATAAAGACCTTCATTTCAACATAAACTGACATGCTAATTGAGAAGATGAAATTTTCTGTCCGTGTGATCTATAAATAATGTAATGTCCATATGACTAGTCAGCAGATCATTGTTACACCAGTATTGCAGACTGTTTACAAAAACACACATTATTCACTTCTCTTAATTAGCTTTTGACAGTTTGTACCTTAAAAAGTAATCTGATGTTCCTAGGTCTCCAAACTTTAACATGTTGAAAATGTGGGCATATTGACTGACTGTGCTGAAGTTCACTTACCATTCTGAGATTTGTATGTTTGGCCTTTTCTCATCTACCAGATTTCCATCAAGACCCTCTGCATTTAGGTCAATTAGCACCTTTTTCTTGCACATGCCATATGATGTAGTCCAGCACTTGGCATCTTCTGAAAATTGACCAGGAACAATGAATACATACAATGGCAACCAAGGTTCTTTTTATTCTTATACAACTATTAATGGTGTGCTTACTTTACAATGGATGCACAAGTGTATGCAATAAAGTAATGAAAGTAATTCATAGAAAATAGTTTTGGGAATCAAAAAGAACTTTATGATCTGACAATATTTTCTGTGATGTTCCATAATCAAATAATTATTGATCTATTTGTCCACATCATGTTTTGCCAACAATGTTTTTGATACAGGATTAGTTCAGGACTGAATCTTGACTATAGTCAATCACAGACATCATGTTAATTGGTCATGGCAGCAAAAATGTAACAGAAGTATGGGCAGCCATCTTTATACATATCCAGTTCAATTCAGACCTCTCCATTCTTTTAGCAAGCTCTCCAAATCAAAGAGATATCTTTACAAATTGAATTAAGAACTCTAAATTTCTACTAGAAAGATTAGTTATTTAGGATGATGCAACAAGTCCTCTGTTTTTAACGATGAGTCCTTAGTGATATAAGATGATGTAATGAGTCCTGTTATTTAGGATGATGCAATGAGTCCTGTTATTTAGGCTAATGTAATGAGTCCTGTTATTTAGGCTGATGCAATAAGTCCTGTTATTTAGGATGATGCAATGAGTCCTGTTATTTAGTATGATGCAATAAGTCCTGTTATTTAAGATGATGCAATGAGTCCTGTTATTTAGTATGATGCAATAAGTCCTGCTATTTAGGATGATGCAATAAGTCCTGTTATTTAGTATGATACAATAAGTCCTGTTATTTAAGATGATGCAATGACTCCTGTTATTTAGTATGATGCAATAAGTCCTGTTATTTAAGATGATGCAATGAGTCCTGTTATTTAGTATGATGCAATAAGTCCTGTTATTTAGTATGATCCAATGAGTCCTGTCATTTAGTATGATGCAATAAGTCCTGTTATTTAGGATGATGATACGAGTTCTCTGGTTAAGCAGATAACACAGGCAAGACAAGACTTCCCATCATATCATGGCATAAACTTTATAGCTATGGGGATATGTTTTAGTTGGGGCAGCTAATTCAATTTTATCGGTCAAAAAATATTCACACAGTATTTCAAACCTATACATTAATGAACTAAAACAATATAAGATTGAGTTCTGAGATTTATCACATTTTTACCCTTCAAAGTTATCACTTGTTCGTTTGTATCTGTTATACTAGTATATTTATACAAGTATGTCTTGTATGTATAAATTCAGTGCATAGACATATCTCTATTTTTGTACCCTTTGAAACAATTTGATACTGATGCAAACTTTTTGTGCAGAATAGCCAAAAGGTATATCAAAGAAGAAGTGACCATTAACTGCCATGTATCAATAAAATTTTTGCTGAAAGCCATTTTCAAAACATAGTTATTGGAGAGTGGAGAGAAGAAACAAAAAATGTACATATACAGTTAAATTCTCCTACATTCATAATGCATTTTAGTAAGTATTTTTAGATATGCTTACTTGTAAATAGTTATTTCTATGAGAGAGAAACATCTGCATATATATATATATATATATATATATATATATATATATATATATATATATATATATATATATATATATATATATATATATATATATACACACACAGTAGGACCCCGCTATAACACGCCCCATTATAACACGAATTTGGATATAACACGGTCGTGGCATGGCTCCTGAAATTTCAGGTAATTTATTACAGGTATTTTTCTCAAAGGACAAAAAAAAAATCTTTTAAGTATGAAAAATAAAATACGTGAAGAGTTTAATTATCATTCTCATACTTGTCTAAAAAGTGCGGGAAAAAAAAAAACGTGTAGAAAATGTATTATCATTTTGGGGAGGAAATCACACACAAAATCAAATATAAAATAATCGTTGTATGGCTCCTAAAATTTCAAAAATTAACAGACAGATTCTCTCTCTCTCTCTCTATATATATATACACACACACAGTGGGACCCCGCTATAACACGGTAGTTGGGAGCCATAGAATCCGACCGTGTTATGAACCAAACTGTGTTATAAGCAACCATGTACAATACCAACACATTTTTGGATTTAATTGGGGGGGGGGGGTACATAAAGACGGGTGCAAAAATGCATGGCACAATTACCATTTTTGATCAATATATATTAAATGAGAAAAACATTTGCTGTGGTAACAGAAATTGCAGATATAATATATTACTTTATTCAGAGAACCATGCATTGATACATACACGTGTCTAATTTATGTATACATGTATAATCTATTGCATGAAAAGAGTATCAACACCGTGTACTCACTAGCGAATCTTGTAACATACATTGAATCCATAATACAAATATTTCCATCGAAAATATCCACACACGGATGTAAAATATTCAATAATTTTGTCACAGATCATTATGTGACTGAATTCAGTGAAAAGAAAAAAAAACAAAAATTACGTAATGAATGATGAAATAGTACATGTCCATAGATTAAATAATGGAAGCTAAAGTGTATTCTTATAATAACTACATGTACATCTCAGGATCTCTCTGTCTCTGAATTCAGTCATTGTAAATTTCAGCATTTTCCCACCCAAGCTGCTAGTCAAAGTCCTTTGAACTTGCCGCCCAGTTATTGCATCATGTTCTTTTGATGTACTCTAATAAATACAGCAGGCAGAACTGGCTTAACCACTGAATTGTGTCACTGTTTAGCTCGGCAGTTCACTTTGATGATAAACAATGTACTTAAATTAATTGATTTATACATTCTGGTGACAATCTTTTATCAACCACCGCATTGGCTGTTGCTTAGTTGTGTATGAAATTAAGAGAACATATATCGGAGATTATTTTGAGCAACGATTGTATTCGGAATGCATTCAAGACAAACACAAAGTAGACATGATGGCTTCATTACTCAGGAATCAGTAATTATAATATTGACACTTATGAGCTGTAATTTTTCAACAATAAACAAAGATCAAAGTTCTCAGTAGGCCCAGCAATTGGTTCGTATTTCCGACGTTTATTTTGGCACAAAACTAGAAGAAATTTGATAATACATTTTCTACATGTTCTTTTTTGCACTGTTTAGACGAATATGAGAATGATAATTAAACTCGTAATTATTTTTTTCATACTTAATTTTTTTTTTTTTTTTTGGTCTTTGAGAAAAATACCTGTAATAAATTACCCGAAATTTCGGGAGCCATGCCACGACCAGGTTATATCCGAATTCGGGTTATAGCGGGGCGGGTTATAGCGGGGTCCCACTGTACCTGTCAATTTTTTAAAAGCCAGGTAGGGAGACTAAATGACAAAAAAGGGAGATTGGGACCTATAATAAAGTTTTCCAAGGCATTGATTTAAGTCTCATTTTCACTAATTATTGATTGATCTTCCGGGTCCAATAAAATTTTGAAAAGACATGCTGTTTCTCCCTGTGACATGCCTTATTGTCTCCCATGACATGCCCTCTTCGGCTATTCTGGTCAGCTGTGGCCAAACTGTACAGTAGCTAAAGGTTAGTCTTAAGTAAACAAGCTAGAATGCCAATGTGACTAATTAACAGTTAATTCTTATTTTTGCAGTTATCTTGTGAAATGGACTGGTCCTATGACATAATTCAAAGAAACCATGTTCTATAGTGTGTGTTTTGTAAGCACCAGCAATTGATTAGCAAATAAACGATGCCCTATTTTAGCAGTAACTAGCAGTACCTAAACATGCAGTCTCATGTCACATGTTCCATACATGTGGCAGCATAATTTTCTCACATTTTATATCCACTTTTTGTTCTCAATTTGAAAGACACAACATTGTTTACTAAATAACATATTTATTTTGAATAATTTTTTTGAGGGTACATAAGCTACGTAGTTTTTGTTTCTCAAATTGTTCTTTTATTTTAATGATGGTAATTAACATTTGTATCGTTGGTACAGTAATGTTAGGTGTTCACTTATGTAAGTTTATTTTGGTGGGAATGGAGATGATACAGCATCATAGTGATTATACTTGGGATTGAAACTAAATGCTGACAATTTTATTGTTTGTTGTGGTTGATTTTCGGATTTTAGTATTGTTGCAAGATTATAAACATTCACAAACTGACTTGAGTAATGTTCAAACTTAACATTCTATTTACTGCAGAAAAATGTAATAATTGGAATTTTATCTGCATAAAGCAGGAGATAATATGAAATTGGGATGTAGGCATGAAACAAGCCCAAAGATCGGTAGGTTTAACTCCCATCAGGACAGTTTACAGGATTGTTAGAACTAACCCTGATGGTGACTTTTAAAAAAATCTCATTAATAAGTCACTTGAGGATATGTTATGTATCATACAGTGAATTAAAAATGTATTATCTTTTATTATTTCACGGAAATGATATGATGGAATTTCTCACTCCATCTCCCATGCCAGCCTTTCTGAATTATGTTGACAAAAGCCCACCAAAATTCCATAAGGATTTACAGACTATTTCAGGAATTGGTTTATCATGCAAGCATATATATTTTAGACAAGTCACAGAGACTGATCATTTATACAATTAATTAAGCTGACAAATATTGCACATTCCCACTTTTTAATATCAATAACTACACAAAAATGCATATTATGGTATACAGTTATTATCTCTAAACCTGGCAGGTTCGTAGCAAACTTCTTGATTGGGGCTGAACCTTGTGGTTCATCCTCCACAGCAAATCCATCACCTCCATTGTCAGTCACCTCCCAGAAATCTAACCCATCTGCAATAAAAGCAAATGTCAAGGCCAAAGTAAATATGCCAATAAATTTGAGTGTGCCATAAAATAAAATGCCGTATACTAAAAATCATAAAATAAAATGCCGTATACTAAAAATCATAAAATAAAATGTCGTATACTAAAAATCATAAAATAAAATGCCGTATACTAAAAATCATAAAATAAAATGCCGTATACTAAAAATCATAAAATAAAATGCCGTATACTAAAAATCATAAAATAAAATGCTGTATACTAAAAATCATCAATATTAAGTTGCAATAAAACTATTCACATGTGAAAACTTATAATGAAAATTCATCATCAATATTAAATTGCAATTCACATCTGAAAACTTCCTTCATCTGGATATATTACAACTTTTTAAACTTCCAGATGTAAATCTATGCATATGCCTTGCCTCACCTGCATAAAACTTTGCAATCAGAGTAGTGTTCACAACAAAATATCATTAAAAAAAACAATGAATTATAATTGACAGAAACAATGTAACAACTGGCCAGTTTTAATTAATAGATCAACTGCATTATTTCTATAGTAATTTCCCATGTCTTGGAATCAGAGTTGCAGGTGTTCTCAAAGTTCACACTTTTTTGACAGCAGAGCCTAAACTCATGTCTGAATAAAAGAGTAACTCAAAACTTGGAAGTATAATATGAAAAGTAAATATGAATCACTGGACTGAACCTGTTTTACTATCAGCACATCAGTCATAGCCATAATATGATAGTATTACAACAGGATAGTCATTCTAAGCAATTGATAATATGATGGTATTACAGTAGGCTGATTATTCTAAGTAATAATATAATGGTATTAAAATAGGCTAGTCATTCTAAGTGATAATAAAATGGTATTACAGTAGGCTAGTCATTCTTGTTGATAATATGATGGTATTACAGTAGGCTAGTCATTATAAGTGATAGTATGATGGTATTACAGTAGGCTAGTCATTCTTGTTGATAATATGATGGTATTACAGTAGGCTAGTCATTCTAAGTGATAATATGATGGTATTACAGTAGGCTAGTCATTCTAAGTGATAATATGATGGTATTACAGTAGGCTAGTCATTCTTGTTGATAATATGATGGTATTACAGTAGGCTAGTCATTCTTGTTGATAATATGATGGTATTACAGTAGGCTAGTCATTCTTGTTGATAATATGATGGTATTACAGTAGGCTAGTCATTCTTGTTGATAATATGATGGTATTACAGTAGGCTAGTCATTCTAAGTGATAATATGATGGTATTACAATAGGCTAGTCATTCTAAGTGATAATATGATGGTATTACAGTAGGCTAGTCATTCTAAATGATAATATGATGGTATTACAGTAGGCTAGTCATTCTAAGTGATAATATGATGGTATTACAGTAGGCTAGTCATTCTAAGTGATAATATGATGGTATTACAGTAGGCTAGTCATTCTAAGTGATAATATGATGGTATTACAGTAGGCTACATTCTTGTTGATAATATGATGGTATTACAGCAGGCTAGTCATTCTTGCTGATAATATGAAGGTATTACAGCAGGCTAGTCATTCTTGTTGATAATATGATGGTATTACAGCAGCCTAGTCATTCTTAGTGATAATATGATGGTATTACAGCAGGCTAGTCATTCTTGTTGATAATATGATGGTATTACAGCAGGCTAGTCATTCTTGTTGATAATATGATGGTATTACAGCAGGCTAGTCATTCTTGCTGATAATATGATGGTATTACAGTAGGCTAGTAATTCTTGTTGATAATATGATGGTATTACAGCAGGCTAGTCATTCTTGTTGATAATATGATGGTATTACAGCAGGCTAGTCATTCTTGCTGATAATATGATGGTATTACAGTAGGCTAGTCATTCTTGTTGATAATATGATGGTATTACAGCAGGCTAGTCATTCTTAGTGATAATATGATGGTATTACATTAGGCTAGTCATTCTTGTTGATAATATGATGGTATTACAGCAGGCTAGTCATTCTTGCTGATAATATGATGGTACATGTATTACATTAGGTTAGTCATTATTAGTGATAGTATTATGGTATAAATCCACAACCAAGATGTGGCCAATAACCTGGCACTCATTTGAGATATGCTTTAGATAAATTTATAACCAAGCTGTGATCAATAACCTGGTACTCATTTGAGATATGCTTTAGATAAATTTACAACCAAGCTGTGATCAATAACCTGGCACTCATTTGAGATATGCTTTAGATAAATTTACAACCAAGCTGTGATCAATAACCTGGCACTCATTAGAGATATGCTTTAGATAAATTTACAACCAAGCTGTGATCAATAACCTGGCACTCCTATAGGATACTCTTCAGGTAAATCCACAAACCATGTTGGATAAACAGACTCATTCCTCATACATATAGTTTGCTGTATTGTCTGCCCAAAGTATTACATATAAGATCTGTGACATGACCTTTATCCTAAATATTACATATAAGATCTGTGACATGAACTTTATCCTAAGTATTACATATAAGATCTGTGACATGACCATTATCCTAAATATTACTGCCTGAGTGCTAACTATGAATATGTTTGCAGAAATTCAACAAAATACAAAGTCTGGGCAAAATATATCTGTATATACTGGAAGTCTATATCAATTTCAATTAGGACCAAATTCATTTTGTAATACATACTTTAGTGAAAATTTCATTACGATATAACCAGCTCTTCTGAATAAGTACAGTACCAATAACATGATGGTGAGCAAAGTGTCCATTAAGTCTGTCAGATCTGCATCAAGTTCATCTCAGAACAACCATGCATTAAGTGTTGCAATAGAAATATAAAGTTAATGCAATCATCTGTTCAAGAGAAATATGAATATGTGGTCTTTGAAAATGGCCCACTCAGCTGCCATTTTTAAAGTAAGATTGGTACCATTTTCACTAGTCCTCCTCAACTTTCAGGATATATTTTAGTGAAAACTGTATGACAGCCATTTTTCAGTTTATTTATAACTAATTGGTTTTATAGAAAATCAAGCGATTTAAATCGACATCTCCTGCATAATGGAGGTCTTATGGATACCATGGTGAGGCGATATTCCATTGACATTTGTATCCAACTTTCACAATCATGATAGGAAAAAATCTCATTCAGAATATAAAGTTTACATCCTAACATAAAATGCAATGCTTTATTTGTAGGTTGCTCATAATAACTGGAATGGGAATTTCAAATGTTGTCAAAATATGAACCCCTATGAGCTACTGTTAGTTCTACTTATTATAAGTAGGTCAATAGGATTTAATGAAAACACCAACTCAATTTCATAATTCTTTCAGGAGAAGCAGCTATAACAAGATTTTCAACACAGCTACCATGGTGGCCTATGTGTAGGCATTATTTTCATTTATGGCCAACTACAATAAGTGCCTCAGCGAAACCAAAAATTAAAATGACTGTCCACTTGGAGTAGTGTTAACAAAAACTTTAAAATGGCCACTGTACCAGCCACTTTGGACATCTGCCACCTGATGACACATGAAGTACCATCACATAATCCCTTTTCATGTTTGACCAGTAAAGCTAATTAAAATAATTTTAATTTTTTTATAAAAAAAACTTCTTTTAAGGTCACACAGTGCGAATTGAACAGGATAAAATATCTAACTTGTACATAGTTAGGGCCATCCAATCAAAATATCACCTTATGCATGCAGAGTAGGGCCATCCAATCATAATACATGTACACCTGTCACCTTATGCATGCAGAGCTGCAATAGAGACAGTTGTCTGATTTCATCATCTCTTTGGAATGCAAACCAAAACAAAGCCATTGCTGCATACTTTGGCAGTAATATGTAACCTTTAAATATCATATGAAAAATTCAAACTATTTTAGGCAGCTATCATTTGTAATTTGTCTTTTTACTGGCATGCAAAAGTCTACTGAGGAAAAAGAACACGAGAGTATCAATGCCTTCAATCAACCAGCATGCACAACATACTTTGAGATATATAGACTAAAGCACTTACCACAGGCACAGGTGTTTTTAATTAAATTTCTGTCAGACTTTCCACCTGCACTCTGCAAATAAAAAATAACCTCCATGTAACAGCTTTCATCATCTCTTTCTAAAAATAAAAACAATTTTGTTTTTAAACATGTGTCTTTCAGCATTTGATTTTACTTTCTTTACTCTTGAGCTAATTTTATTGCTGTCACAAAATAAATTTGAAAAAAAAAATTGGAATTAATTTATTAAGGATAAAGTTTTTGTTATAACTTCTCATAAAAGATATTTTCAAGCATATCCTATTCTACTGGATACAAGCATATCCTATTCTACTGGATACAATGCATTTCCTATTCTACTGGAAAAAATGCATTTCCTTTTCTACTGGATACAAGCATTTCCTATTCTACTGGATACAATGCATTTCTCAGCAAATACTGGTTCTGAAACCTAATTATCACCCTTTTTCCTCGAGAGTTGCTTTTCTTCTTTACATCAACAAAGACCCCTGGCATGGCCAGTTTAACTCCAAAATGTCCTGCCCAGCATTTTGTATCCTTGCCACCATGCCTGAATTCAATATAACGGACACCAGGGGGATAATCCTTGAATATCTTCTTTACCTGTATAAATAAAATAAAATAAAATGCTCTAAGGGATACTTAACAATCAAACATACAAAATAGCTAGCCTCTACATGAAAGAACAACAGGTCAATCCGAATTCTTAACATTCTCCTTATTTTTTTTTTCGTCTTTTTTCTTTTTTAACCTTACCTCAACTTGTCAAAATTTGACCAATTGAATCCAGTGTATATCTTATTAATGATAAATGATGAAATACCATGTTCAACTAGATGCTGTTTATTTTGAAATCTTTCAAAGGACACATCATAGAGTAGTTGATTCTCAAAAATAACCACAACTAATATTTAAGATACATTATGACAATGGCTTGCCTTCATCTTGAACTTCTGAACCAAGCAACAAGTAGGAAATTGTTACCTAATGAGGGCAAAACCCTTTTCATCTCTAAATCAGTATTTAGTTGTTATGACTGAAAGCAAAATATTTATGAAATATGATAGAATGTGTGCAAGAAACTAAACCACTTATAAAAAACAATAGAGTAAGTATTAAAAAAATCCATAAATTTTTCTATTTCAGTAAGTAGAACCATTAATGATCCATACATTTTTCCATTACAGTAAATAGAACCATTAATAATCCATACATTTTTCCATTACAGTAAGTAGAACCATTAATGATCCACACATTTTTCCATTACAGTAAGTAGAACCATTAATAATCCACACATTTTTCCATTACAGTAAGTAGAACCATTAATGATCCACACATTTTTCCATTACAGTAAGTAGAACCATTAATAATCCACACATTTTTCCATTACAGTAAGTAGAACCATTAATGATCCACACATTTTTCCATTACAGTAAGTAGAACCATTATTAATCCATACATTTTTCCATTACAGTAAGTAGAACCATTAATGATAAACACATTTTTCCATTACAGTAAGTAGAACCATTAATAATCCACACATTTTTCCATTACAGTAAGTAGAACCATTAATAATCCATACATTTTTCCATTTCAGTAAATAGAACCATTAATGATCCACACATTTTTCCATTACAGTAAGTAGAACCATTAATAATCCACACATTTTTCCATTACAGTAAGTAGAACCATTAATGATCCACACATTTTTCCATTACAGTAAGTAGAACCATTAATAATCCATACATTTTTCCATTACAGTAAGTAGAACCATTAATGATCCACACATTTTTCCATTACAGTAAGTAGAACCATTAATAATCCACACATTTTTCCATTACAGTAAGTAGAACCATTAATAATCCATACATTTTTCCATTTCAGTAAATAGAACCATTAATGATCCATACATTTTTCCATTACAGTAAGTACAACCATTAATAGTCCATATATTTTTCCATTACAGTAAGTAGAACCATTAATGATCCACACATTTTTCCATTACAGTAAGTAGAACCATTAATGATCCACACATTTTTCCATTACAGTAAATAGAACCATTAATGATCCACACATTTTTCCATTACAGTAAGTAGAACCATTAATAATCCACACATTTTTCCATTACAGTAAGTAGAACCATTAATAATCCACACATTTTTCCATTACAGTAAGTAGAACCATTAATGATCCATACATTTTTCCATTACAGTAAGTAGAACCATTAATGATCCACACATTTTTCCATTACAGTAAGTAGAACCATTAATAATCCACACATTTTTCCATTTCAGTAAATAGAACCATTAATGATCCACACATTTTTCCATTACAGTAAGTAGAACCATTAATAATCCATACATTTTTCCATTATAGTAAATAGAACCATTAATGATCCACACATTTTTCCATTACAGAAAGTAGAACCATTAATAATCCATACATTTTTTAATTACAGAAAGTACAACCATTAATAGTCCATATATTTTTCCATTACATTAAGTAGAACCATTAATAATCCATACATTTTTCAATTACAGTAAGTAGAACCATTAATAATTTATATATATTTCCACTACAGAAAATAGAACCATTTATAGTCCATATATTTTTCCATTACAGTAAGTAGAACCATTAATAATCCATACATTTTTCCATTACAGTAAGTAGAACCATTAATATTCCATACATTTTCCTTTACAGAAAGTACAACCATTAATAGTCCATACATTTTTCCATTACAGAAAGTACAACCATTAATAGTCCATATATTTTTCCATTACAGTAAGTAGAACCATTAATAATCCATACATTTTTCCATTACAGAAAGTACAACTATTAATAGTCCATATATTTTTCCATTACAGTAAGTAGAACCTTTAATAATCCATACAGTTTTCCATTACAGTAAGTAGAACCTTTAATAATTCATACAGTTTTCCATTACAGTAAGTAGAACCATTAATAATCCATACATTTTTCCATTATAGAAAGTACAACCATTAATAGTCCATATATTTTTCCATTACAGTAAGTAGAACCATTAATAATTCATACATATTTCCATTACAGAAGTACAACCATTAATAATCCATACATTTTTCCATTTCAGTAAGTAGAACCATTAATAATCCATACATTTTTCCATTACAGAAAGTACAACCATTAATAATCTGTATATTTTTCCATTACAGAAAGTAGAACCATTAATAATCCATTATTTTCAAGATGAGAAGATAACCATTTATTTAGTAATAGAAATATTTACATGGTTTTTATATTTTTTAACCAATGGAAGTCCACTGCTTTTCTACTTCGTTATTCATTAATTCTTTTGCCAGTCACTATCTATTGTGAACAAACATTCCATTCTTTTTTAAATCTAAAACTTTTCCCACTTTTACAAGACAGCTGACTGATGAAGGTAGAACTTCATGTATTTCCACAAATTGTATTATCTCTACAGTTTCTGCCAATATAATACAATATCTTTGCTTCATGCTATTTTCAGTTTACAGCTGCATATGTGTCAGTTTTTCTGTAAATTCAATATAGACTGCAAATGCATCAAGTTTTCTAAAGTTTAAATGTGGACTTAATATATTTCTAATGGATTCTGCATTTGAAATCTCACATTCTAAACAAGGCATGGAGTTAATATACTAAAACATCGCATTCCAAAGTTAACTGCCAATACTCTGATCTTTAACTTTTGGAAGCACCAAACATGACATGGTGCTGCATCTAACGATGTGTTGTCCATACAGGAAATATGGACATAGAAAACTAGAATGATCATGTAGAACTATCATTACTGTTTCATTGTTGACTTGCACCCCTGGATCATAAAATCAATACCGTGTTGCCTCAACCAATGCAAAGCTTCTTGATAAAACCCAACTTGACATGGAGAAAACAAAAACATAATTCAATCTCAAGCCGCCATGCTCATTGACATTTTGACATCAAATACATATCTGGTTAAGTGTAGTTCATTTACAAAATTTAAATGAAGTGCAAATGATTCATTTTTTTTAATGAAAATGAAAATCCCAGCAACAATGACAATGATATTTAATCTTTTGACTTGAATGATTGAATTCCTTTCCTGAACACTTGGGACCGAGGTTTACAAATTTAAAAAAAAAACAACAAAGCAAACACAAGTTCATACAAGGAAACCACTTCATGCACATACAAATAACTGTATAAAAATACTGACTGACTGAGGCTGCTATCTCTCCCTCTTGGACCTCCTTGTTTGAGGAATAAAACAACATACATACCTTTATCCAGTCTGATCCAGCCTCCTTGGTATCAGTGAATTCCCACTTGTCCAACTCCTTCTTCTCCGCATTCAACAGTCTGACACAAACATGGTATTCACATCCACAGTCATTACGGGCACAATACCTGTACAACAGAAGCACACCTGATGTCAACAAACACACCTCCAATAATGTCAAGGGCTGTATTTGCCAAGGGAAACGTGTCCATAGTCATGTCAGGCCTAGTGTGTGTCAATGGAAAACACATAGTCACATCAGCACTGGACTTGACTCTAGATAACACACCCATAGTCACATCTGAGCACTGGACTTGACTCAAGATAACACACCCACAGTCACATCAGCACTGGACTTGACTCAAGATAACACACCCACAGTCACAACAGCATTGTTCTTGACTCAAGATAACACACCCAGTCACATCAGCACTGGACTTGACTCAAGGTAACACACCCATAGTCACATCAGCACTGGATTTGACTCAAGATAACACACCCATAGTCACATCAGCACTGAACTTGACTCAAGATAACACATCCATAATCACATCAGCACTGAACTTGACTCAAGATAACACACCCATAGTCACATCAGCACTGGACTTGACTCAAGATAACACACCCACAGTCACAACAGCATTGTTCTTGACTCAAGATAACACACCCAGTCACATCAGCACTGGACTTGACTCAAGGTAACACACCCATAGTCACATCAGCACTGGACTTGACTCAAGATAACACACCCACAGTCACAACAGCATTGTTCTTGACTCAAGATAACACACCCAGTCACATCAGCACTGGACTTGACTCAAGATAACACACCCATAGTCACATCAGCACTGGATTTGACTCAAGATAACACACCCATAGTCACATCAGCACTGAACTTGACTCAAGATAACACATCCATAATCACATCAGCACTGAACTTGACTCAAGATAACACACCCATAGTCACATCAGCACTGGACTTGACTCAAGATAACACACCCACAGTCACAACAGCATTGTTCTTGACTCAAGATAACACACCCAGTCACATCAGCACTGGACTTGACTCAAGGTAACACACCCATAGTCACATCAGCACTGGACTTGACTCAAGATAACACACCCACAGTCACAACAGCATTGTTCTTGACTCAAGATAACACACCCAGTCACATCAGCACTGGACTTGACTCAAGATAACACACCCATAGTCATGTCAGGCCTAGTGTATGTCAATGGAAAACACATAGTCACATCAGCACTGGACTTGACTCAAGATAACACACCCATAGTCACACCAGCACTGGACTTGACTCAAGATAACACATCCATAATCACATCAGCACTGAACTTGACTCAAGATAACACACCCATAGTCACACCAGCACTGGACTTGACTCAAGATAACACATCCATAATCACATCAGCACTGGACTTGACTCAAGATAACACACCCATAGTCATGTCAGGCCTAGTGTATGTCAATGGAAAACACATAGTCACATCAGCACTGGACTTGACTCAAGATAACACACCCATAGTCACACCAGCACTGGACTTGACTCAAGATACCACACCCATAGTCACATCACAAATACACTACTTGCAAGAAAACACTCACTTCCTACAGCACAGAAAGCACTATGCCTTTGATGTTTATTAATAACATACTCAAGATCATGCCTGGAATTACTGGAAAACACTTGAATTCTGTCAAGTAATAAAATTTTTAACAAAAAACACATCAACAAGATTGTCAGCAATGTAACCATCAGTAGGAAAAAAATAAAGTTAAGACTGACAGCTTTCAACATTTAACACACACTGGCGTGTCAAGAACTACCCTTATGAACACTGACAGCTTTCGACATATAACACATACTGGCATATCAAGAACTACCCTTATGAACACTGACAGCTCTCAACATATAACACATACTGGCAAATTAAGAACTACCCTTATGAACATAGCAATAAACAATCAGGTCAGTCACTGTAATCAGCAACATAAAACTACAGTCATATAATAGCCTGCACTCTTCAATAACATCACCCACAATCCTATCTGGCAATTATGTCAAACAGACAACACAAATATTCATGCAGCACACCCCAGATCCTTGACAGTGCCTATAGAAAACACACCTAGCCATATGGGTGTTGTCAACAGACAATGCGCACCGTCTTTCTGAGCATGGATTTGTTGGCAAAACAAAAACATAATCTACACCCCCATTTCTAGTGTTATGTTCATAGAAAACTTTTAGGCTCCAATTGTTGGGAAATGTGTTTGAGAAAAGGGTATCATTAAAATTCAAAATTGTACTCATCAACAGAAATGAATAAGTGGCTTTTTAAAAAGGGAGGCACCTTATAAGTGGACAAAAATGGCAATACATACATTTTGGTAATATAATCTAAGCAGTGGGGGTCCCGAGTGGCCGAGTGGTCTAAAGCACTGTCCGTTACAGATCACTGCCATCTCACCTCTGTCTGCGTAGGTTCGTGTCTAAGATTCGGCTAATGTAGTTATGTGAGAAAGTTTTGCCAGTAGCTTCTCGTGGGTCGGTGGTTCTTTCCGGGGGTTTTCCGGGTACTTCCTCCACCATTAATACTGGCTGCCATGTATAGCCTATATTGTGCTGAAAAAATGGCATTAAACCATAAAAAACAAATAAAATCTAAGCAGTGGGTGTCCTATCTTAAGTGAAATATCTCAAGATACAGAAAATTGCACTTTCTGTAATTTGGCCAAAATCAGCAGAGTAAACAACTGATATTCTGGTCCCAAGATTTGAAACAATTCACACAGTGAATATGAAACTCTCTCAAGATTCGGACACATGATTACAATTCTAACATCCCTGGCCTTTTCCACTGCATACTGGGAGCTTAACATTATGGTAGTGAATTAACTAGAATATGAATCAAGCGATCAATACTAACAACACCTACCATTCACGAACCCTGATTGGTGGTTTCTTTTCATCCATCAGAATATCATCATAGCCTGCATCTTTCAAGTCAACAATCTGTCGCTTCTCACACAACTCATGAGAAGTGGCCCAGCAGCAACCCTCGCCTGACATAGAAAAAACAGTGTGACACATTCCGACACTCTTAGTCATAATCATTTGTTTGATAGTGTAGGCCAAAATCATTCCGCTGAAAGTCTTGGCAATGATCATTCTACTAACATGTTCTTTAATGGTAGTTTGAGATAAATGCTTTTCAATGAGTTTCCTGCATGCTATACTCAGATAAATACATTACTCCCTTACTATAACATTATTCAATGAGTTTCCTGCATGCTATTCTCAGATAAATACATTACTCCCGTACTATAACATTATTCAATGAGTTTCCTGCATGCTATTCTCAGATAAATACATTACTCCCTTACTATAACAGTATTCAATGAGAGTTTCCTGTATGCTATACTCAGATAAATACATTACTCCCTTACTGTAACATTATTCAATGAGAGTCTCCTGTATGCTATACTAAGATAAATACATTACTCCCTTACTGTAACATTATTCAATGAGAGTTTATTGTATGCTATGCACAGATCAATACATTACTCCCTTACTATAACATTATTCAATGAGAGTTTCCTGTATGCTATGCACACTGATAAATACATTACTCCCTTACTATAACATTATTCAATGAGAGTTTCCTGTATGCTATACTCAGATCAATACATTACTCCCTTACTATAACATTATTCAATGAGAGTCTCCTGTATGCTATACTAAGATCAATACATTACTCCCTTACTATAACAGTATTCAATGAGAGTTTCCTGTATGCTATGCACACTGATATATATATTACTCCCTTACTATAACATTATTCAATGAGAGTTTCCTGTATTCTATACTCAGATCAATACATTACTCCCGTACTATAACATTATTCAATGAGAGTTTCCTGTATTCTATACTCAGATCAATACATTACTCCCGTACTATAACATTATTCAATGAGAGTTTCCTGTATTCTATACTCAGATCAATACATTACTCCCGTACTATAACATTATTCAATGAGAGTTTCCTGTATGCTATACTCAGATCAATACATTACTCCCGTACTATAACATTATTCAATGAGAGTTTATTGTATGCTATGCACAGATCAATACATTACTCCCTTACTATAACATTATTCAATGAGAGTTTCCTGTATGCTATACTCAGATAAATACATTACTCCCTTACTATAACATTATTCAATGAGAGTCTCCTGTATGCTATACTAAGATCAATACATTACTCCCTTACTATAACAGTATTCAATGAGAGTTTCCTGTATGCTATGCACAGATCAATACATTACTCCCTTACTATAACATTATTCAATGAGAGTTTCCTGTATGCTATACTCAGATCAATACATTACTCCCTTACTATAACATTATTCAATGAGAGTCTCCTGTATGCAATACTAAGATCAATACATTACTCCCTTACTGTAACATTATTCAATGAGAGTTTCCTGTATGCTATACTCAGATCAATACATTACTCCCTTACTATAACATTATTCAATGAGAGTCTCCTGTATGCTATAGTAAGATCAATACATTACTCCCTTACTATAACAGTATTCAATGAGAGTTTATTGTATGCTATGCACACTGATAAATACATTACTCCCTTACTATAACATTATTCAATGAGAGTCTCCTGTATGCTATACTAAGATCAATACATTACTCCCTTACTATAACATTATTCAATGAGAGTTTCCTGTATGCAATGCACACTGATAAATACATTACTCCCTTACTATAACATTATTCAATGAGAGTTTCCTGTATCCTATACTCAGATCAATACATTACTCCCTTACTATAACATTATTCAATGAGAGTCTCCTGTATGTTATACTAAGATCAATACATTACTCCCTTACTATAACAGTATTCAATGAGAGTTTCCTGTATGCTATGCACACTGATATATACATTACTCCCTTACTATAACATTATTCAATGAGAGTTTCCTGTATGCTATACTCAGATCAATACATTACTCCCTTACTATAACATTATTCAATGAGAGTTTCCTGTATGCTATACTCAGATCAATACATTACTCCCTTACTATAACAGTATTCAATGAGAGTTTCCTGTATGCTATGCACAGATCAATACATTACTCCCTTACTATAACATTATTCAATGAGAGTTTATTGTATGCTATACTCAGATCAATACATTACTCCCTTACTATAACATTATTCAATGAGAGTTTCCTGTATGCTATACTCAGATCAATACATTACTCCCTTACTATAACAGTATTCAATGAGAGTTTCCTGTATGCAATGCACACTGATAAATACATTACTCCCTTACTATAACATTATTCAATGAGTTTCCTGTATGCTATGCAGATATAAATACATTACTCCCTTACTGTAACATTATTCAATGAGAGTCTCCTGTATGCTATACTAAGATAAATACATTACTCCCTTACTATAACAGTATTCAATGAGAGTTTCCTGTATGCTATGCACACTGATATATACATTACTCCCTTACTATAACATTATTCAATGAGAGTTTCCTGTATGCTATACTCAGATCAATACATTACTCCCTTACTATAACATTATTCAATGAGAGTTTCCTGTATGCTATACTCAGATCAATACATTACTCCCTTACTATAACATTATTCAATGAGAGTTTCCTGTATGCTATACTCAGATCAATACATTACTCCCTTACTATACCATTATTCAATGAGAGTATCCTGTATGCTATACTAAGATAAATACATTACTCCCTTACTATAACAGTATTCAATGAGAGTTTCCTGTATGCTATGCACACTGATAAATACATTACTCCCTTACTATAACATTATTCAATGAGAGTTTCCTGTATGCTATGCACACTGATATATACATTACTCCCTTACTATAACATTATTCAATGAGAGTTTCCTGTATGCTATACTCAGATCAATACATTACTCCCTTACTATAACATTATTCAATGAGAGTCTCCTGTATGCTATGCACACTGATATATACATTACTCCCTTACTATAACATTATTCAATGAGTTTCCTGTATGCTATGTACACTGATATATACATTACTTGCTTACTATAACATTATTCAATGAGTGTTTCCTGTATGCTATACTCAGATCAATACATTACTCCCTTACTATAACAGTATTCAATGAGAGTTTCCTGTATGCTATGCACACTGATATATACATTACTCCCTTACTATAACAGTATTCAATGAGAGTTTATTGTATGCTATACTCAGATCAATACATTACTCCCTTACTATAACATTATTCAATGAGAGTTTCCAGTATGCTATACTAAGATAAATACATTACTCCCTTACTATAACATTATTCAATGAGAGTTTCCTGTATGCTATACTCAGATAAATACATTACTCCCTTACTAGAACATTAATCAATGAGAGTTTCCTGTATGCTATGCACACTGATATATACATTACTCCCTTACTATAACAGTATTCAATGAGAGTTTATTGTATGCTATACTCAGATCAATACATTACTCCCTTACTATAACATTATTCAATGAGAGTATGCTATACTCAGATCAATACATTACTCCCTTACTATAACATTATTCAATGAGAGTCTCCTGTATGCTATACTCAGATAAATACATTACTCCCTTACTAGAACACTGTTCATTGAGTTTTCAGCATGCTATGTACAGATAAATACATGGCTTCCTCATCAGAACACTGTTTGTGTGAACCGTAAAAATATATAAAGATTAGTTCCTTAGCCAATGACTCATTATTTGAACCATTCTTTTGCATTTATAGTCAACGTTTGACAGATTTGGATATAAACAGTTTTAAACGATGTTTCCACCAGAATCCTACCATTTACCCTAAAATCTTAACTCTATACCATAACATACATAACTGTCAAGCAATGATTGAAATGACATTTTAAAATATTTTCACCCAAATTTATTACTGTTAGTGTTTAAATCTGAACTAAACATATAAGTCTTCACAAACCAGTGATGTTTATGAAGATTTTGTCTGAAAACCGATATCCACTGGTCATCAGAACCCTTTACTCAAAATCCTCCAATGATCATCACAATTTTACTGATAACCATAAACTAGTGTACCTACGATTTTACTGAGAACCATAGATTTTATCACTCAAATGTTACCTATAACTGTATGTCAGTTTCACTCAAACTTGATTGAGAACTGCATATACACTAGTGTCATTCAAATTTGACTGAGAACTGTACACTAGTGTCCCTCAAATTTAATTAAAACTGTACACTAGTGTCAAATTTTAATGAAAACTGTATACTAGTGTCAATCAAATTTTAATGAAAACTCTACACTAGTGTCAATCAAATTTTAATGAAAACTGTACACTAGTTAGTGTCCCTCAAATTTTAATGAAAACTGTACTCTAGTGTCAATCAAATTTGACAGAACTGTATACTAGTGTCATTCAAATTTTACTGAGAACTGTACATTAGTGTCATTCAAATTTTTACTGAGAACTGTACACTAGTGTCAATCAAATTTTTACTGAGAACTGTACACTAGTGTCAATCAAAATTTTACTGAGCACTGTACACCAGTGTCACTCAAATTTTACAGAAAGCTAAAGACCAGTAACACCTAAATTACATAAAAATCGTACACAATGCTTCAATCTTTATGACTTTTGACTTAAAATATCATTATCTGAACCTGATTTATTAAATCATTAAAACTATAAATAAATTTGATAAAAGTCAGCATGTCACTTACCTGAGTGAATTCACCTCAAGTGAGTGAAGTGATGTGAAGCAATTGGTGCATATGTATTTAGAGTATATCTCACAACAACATTATTTTCCAATTCACTATCTAGAGAATATAAGCTGACTGTGCTGAGATAATTGAAATTCACTATGCAGTTCACTAATAAATCTGGTTTAGCAAGAAAGAACAAAATGACCTAGAGCACCAACCAATCAAATTAGTGTATACAACAGAATATCGTCCAAATTACAGAATATGTCTTTTCATTCTTGGCAACAGTAGCAGAACAAGTTTTGACCCTGGATCTTATCAAATTATGTCATGCAATAGAAGACAGGAATTCTTCTGAAATTCATCTTTATTAATGACATATTTATTTTTAAATATTATAAAAATTATTCAGTAAATTTGATAATTATGCAGTTTTAGACACCAATACACCTACAGAATCACTATCTGACACAAAATAAATAATGCCAGAAAAGAATTCTGTATTCCATTGTTAAATTTTTTAAAAATACCAGAATCAACTACAGGTTTATTTAAGTAAAAATTATGACTTTGAAATTAATACATGTATTCATCTATTTGGTAATTCTAAAATGGATGCCAGTACGATATATGAAAACTCAAACACATCTTTGTCAATAAAAAAAAGAAGCAAAACCTGAATAGTTTATCAGGAACTAAGACCAGGAAAGGATATACACTAATAAGGATAAATCCAACAATACGTTTCATATATCTGAAATGGAGAAAGCATGCCAGGTCTCCATAATTGACAACAACAATAATGCAGACTGTGCTGTTGGCAAATACTTACTAAGAGATAATCAAAAATACTGAGATCTCCCGTGTTTAAAGTGCAATTTAAATTATAAATATACCAAATCTATTCTGCTATTTATTCATACTTTATATGGACACAGTTTTCACTTGGTTATCAAAGCATTAGTAAAAAGATGTATCAATAATACCAACTATAGATAAAAAGTATATTTCATTCAGTAAAGATTTTATCATGGATTGATACAGTAAAGACATTTTTTCATTAAAAAAGAGCAATAAGATTTCTATATCGTTATCGATTTTATGGGTTAATTGCAACTTGCTATTAAACTAAATGATAGTAATTCAAAGAAATCATACAAACTAAGAGCTAATAGTACCCTGATTTAAAGAAATCATACAAATTAATAGTACCCTGATTTAAAGAAATCATACAAATTAATAGTACCCTGATTTAACGAAATCATACAAATTGAGAGCTAATAGTACCCTGATTTAAAGAAATCATACAAATTGAGATATAATAGTACCCTGATTTAAAGAAATCATACAAATTAATAGTACCCTGATTTAAAGAAATCATACAAATTAAGAGGTAATAGTACCCTGATTCAAAGAAATCATACAAATTAAGAGGTAATAGTACCCTGATTTAAAGAAATCATACAAATTGAGAGCTAATAGTACCCTGATTTAAAGAAATCATACAAATTAATAGTACCCTGATTTAAAGAAATCATACAAATTAATAGTACCCTGATTTAACGAAATCATACAAATTGAGAGCTAATAGTACCCTGATTCAAAGAAATCATACAAATTAATAGTACCCTGATTTAAAGAAATCATACAAATTAATAGTACCCTGATTCAAAGAAATCATACAAATTAATAGTACCCTGATTTAAAGAAATCATACAAATTAATAGTACCCTGATTTAAAGAAATCATACAAATTAATAGTACCCTGATTTAAAGAAATCATACAAATTAATAGTACCCTGATTCAAAGAAATCATACAAATTAATAGTACCCTGATTTAAAGAAATCATACAAATTAAGAGGTAATAGTACCCTGATTTAAAGAAATCATACAAATTAATAGTACCCTGATTTAAAGAAATACAAATTAAGAGGTAATAGTACCCTGATTTAAAGAAATCATACAAATTAATAGTACCCTGATTTAAAGAAATCATACAAATTAATAGTAACCTGATTTAAAGAAATCATACAAATTAATAGTACCCTGATTTAACAAAATCATACAAATTGAGAGCTAATAGTACCCTGATTCAAAGAAATCATACAAATTAATAGTACCCTGATTTAAAGAAATCATACAAATTAAGAGGTAATAGTACCCTGATTTAAAGAAATCATACAAATTAAGAGGTAATTGTACCCTGATTCAAAGAAATCATACAAATTAAGAGGTAATAGTACCCTGATTCAAAGAAATCATACAAATTAATAGTACCCTGATTTAACGAAATCATACAAATTAATAGTACCCTGATTTAAAGAAATCATACAAATTAATAGTACCCTGATTTAACGAAATCATACAAATTGAGAGCTAATAGTACCCTGATTTAAAGAAATCATACAAATTAATAGTACCCTGATTTAAAGAAATCATACAAATTAATAGTACCCTGATTTAAAGAAATCATACAAATTAATAGTACCCTGATTTAACGAAATCATACAAATTGAGAGCTAATAGTACCCTGATTTAAAGAAATCATACAAATTAATAGTACCCTGATTTAAAGAAATCATACAAATTAATAGTACCCTAATTTAAAGAAATCATACAAATTAAGAGGTAATAGTACCCTGATTCAAAGAAATCATACAAATTAATAGTACCCTGATTCAAAGAAATCAAACAAATTAAGAGGTAATAGTACCCTGATTCAAAGAAATCATACAAATTAAGAGGTAATAGTACCCTGATTCAAAGAAATCATACAAATTAAGAGGTAATAGTACCCTGATTCAAAGAAATCATACAAATTAATAGTACCCTGATTTAAAGAAATCATACAAATTAATAGTACCCTGATTCAAAGAAATCATACAAATTAATAGTACCCTGATTTAAAGAAATCATACAAATTAATAGTACCCTGATTTAAAGAAATCATACAAATTAATAGTACCCTGATTTAAAGAAATCATACAAATTAAGAGGTAATAGTACCCTGATTCAAAGAAATCATACAAATTAAGAGGTAATAGTACCCTGATTCAAAGAAATCATACAAATTAAGAGGTAATAGTACCCTGATTTATGAGAAAAGATATTTATCCATACGAATATATGAATTAATTTCAATGTCTGAATGAAAGTAATTTTTACCAATCAGAAAATTTTAAATAAAACTCTCCCAATCAGGAAATAACAAGGAGGATTCTACGTAAAAGATGCTACAAAATATTATAAATTAAAGTCTCTGAGGGACTGTTGTGACCACTGTGTTAAAAAAAAATATTTTCATAGTATGCAATAATTTTTTACAAATGTCAGTGTGTATAATTAATTAAAATGTTTGACCCAACACATTATTTTACTGTAGCAGCAGGATTAGCTCATGATGCAAGTTTGAATATAAATAAATTAGAATTAAAATCACTAAGCCATTATTTAATATTTAATCAGCAGGGAAATAAGTATGATGCTTAACAAATATACAAAAGCAAATCATGAACATTACACTGTCATCAGTGATGGCCAAACAAGAGGTTCAAGTGTGATCAAAGAGGCCAAGTTTAAAATGTCTTAATAATTTAGAACATCATACATTATGGTCAAGGTCATATATAATGAGTCAAGAATCCAACAATGTGGATGGCTGGGACATGTGCCAACCAATGCATATTAAAAAGTTTAGATGTGCACTTAAGAAAAAAATAAAAATAAAATGGAAGAACTTTTAATGTCTTGGAATGTTCCTCTTGCTATCATATATTTGTTTTTAAAGTTCTGAGATTTTTGAAGATTTTTTTTTTCTGTATTAATCTGATATACAATTGACAATTTATTATTAGTCTGTTCTTTTCATGTTTTCGATCTTTCACAATATTATTCTCCAAAGTCACTTGTTTTTGGACAGCTACATGTTTTGTGTAATTTAGTTATTAGCTGCATCATAATTTTCTATTGGATCTTTCAGATTTTTGAAAAGGTTTTCATTGATATTTATATCAGTGTGTAAAAACTGACTTTATCATTCATCTTTTTACTCATTACATCTTTCTCTATGAATTTAATTAAAACTAAAGGACACCAGGACCTCTTTAAGATATTCCTGTCATTTACTTAACATGAAACGGCAGGACCTCTTTAAGATATTCCTGTCATTTACTTAACATGAAACGGCAGGACCTCTTTAAGATATTCCTGTCATTTACTTAACATGAAACGGCAGGACCGCTTTAAGATATTCCTGTCATTTACTTAACATGAAACGGCAGGACCTCTTTAAGATATTCCTGTCATTTACTTAACATGAAACGGCAGGACCTCTTTAAGATATTCCTGTCATTTACTTAACATGAAACTGCAGGACCTCTTTAAGATATTCCTGTCATTTACTTAACATGAAACGGCAGGACCTCTTTAAGATATTCCTGTCATTTACTTAACATGAAACGGCAGGACCTCTTTAAGATATTCCTGTCATTTACTTAACATGAAACGGCAGGACCTCTTTAAGATATTCCTGTCATTTACTTAACATGAAACAGCAGGACCTCTTTAAGATATTCCTGTCATTTACTTAACATGAAACGGCTAAATATATGTAACTGACATACCAATACAATCTCTTTTTTTTCCATCTTCATCTTTTATGCTGATATTTAATCTGTTTATACTTCCTCTCTGTAACTGCTTTTATGGATGATAATAAACTTCATTTGAAATTAAACCACTTCATATAAGCTATTCTTTTTATTCATTCTTGTGGTTTATGAATTTGTTAACTTTACTATAAGTTTCCTTGAGTTTTATGAATCTGTTACTTTAATTATTGTTAGTTTCCTTGTGTTTTATGAATTTGTTAATTGAATTGCTTTAATTATTATCAAGTACTTTTGACTCATTCTTGTGTTTATGAATTTCTTAACTTTACAATAAGTTTCCTTGTGTTTTATGAATTTGTTACTTTAATTACTGTTAGTTTCCTTGTGTTTTATGAATTTGTTAATTGAATTGCCTTAATTATTATCAAGTACTTTTGATTCATTCTTGTGTTTAATGAATTTCTTAACTTTACTGTAAGTTTCCTTGTGTTTTATGAATTTGTTAATTGAATTGCCTTAATTATTATCAAGTACTTTCGACTCATTCTTGTGTTTAATGAATTTCTTAACTTTACTGTAAGTTTCCTTGTGTTTTATGAATTTGTTAATTGAATTGCCTTAATTATTATCAAGTACTTTCGACTCATTCTTGTGTTGAATGAATTTCTTAACTTTACTGTAAGTTTCCTTGTGTTTTATGAATTTGTTAATTGAATTGCCTTAATTATTATCAAGTACTTTTGATTCATTCTTGTGTTTAATGAATTTCTTAACTTTACTGTAAGTTTCCTTGTGTTTTATGAATTTGTTAATTGAATTGCCTTAATTATTATCAAGTACTTTTGACTCATTCTTGTGTTTTATGAATTTGTTACTTTAATTATTGTTAATTCACTTGTGATCTGTAAAGTCACCAAAATTAGTTCAATAATGTGTTTGTGAAATCATTGGATTAATCATAGTTGTGTTTGGAGAAATGGGTGACCTATACTCGTATGTTGTGAAGTCACTGAACTGCTGTATTTGCAATAACAGGAGACCTTTTGTTATATGAAGCTGGTGAGATACACTTGTGTTTGTGGAAGTAAGTGACTTACGTTTATGTTTTATGAAATCAGAAATAGGCTTGCTCCCTTGAGGGGATTCCTCCACCTGGAATCCATCTCCGCCTTGTTCCAAAATCTCCCAGTGCTCCAGACCCTCTGTACAAATACAGAACAAACTCATTAAGACCATGTGGATCAATATATTCTAAAACATATTTTTGATATTTGTCCAAATATCTTTCAATGAGAACTCAGTCATCAGTCTCTTTCTAGTTGGCTCCACAAAGATTGTAGGCAAGAATTGTCTTCCCTTGCTAAACATTACAGTTATTGTTGAAATAACTGAAGTAAAAGAAAATTCTCTAGATGTGAAAATGATGTATAATGTGCTCTTTCTTTTTTTAAATGTCGTCAGTATTGTATGTGAATTTCAACAAGGGTTACAAATATTGTTTGTATTATAAGACAAAATGGACATGAAACTATAAAGATTTAAAATACAGACATATTTAAGAGAAGATAAATAGAAATAAACTAGAAATAAGGTAAAATGCCCCACAATAGTGCTTGAAAATAAATCTACCTAAATGCAAAAGTAACCAAGGTAGGAAGGTTAGATGGACAGACTCACAGATTGTGGATAGGGTAACACTACTGGTATGTCATTTTTCCCGACCACAGCCATTGTGAGGCATAAAATGTCAGGCATATAAAGTCAACAAAAGGTCTGTGTATAGATGACTTACTCAGGGCATTGTTGTTTCTCAGCAAGTTTTTTCCATAATCCTGAAGAAAGAACAGATAAAACATGTTAAACCATCACAGTCAAAGCTAGTGATTATACATGCTGCTAACAAAGATAAAATGTACAAGGTTCACTGATTCTATTTTAAAGTTATATATTTCATTCTGTATGTTATGTACCCAACACTTAACAGACTAAGACCCATCATCACAGGGTGTGCCCACTGACCAAAGTAAGATGTTTGCTGTAGTCACAGAGTGTGCCCACTGACCAAGGCAAGAAGACTGTCATTACAGTGTCCTCTGATCATGGCATGGTCCTGGTGGTCACTGCATAGTATGTCCATATATTAAGGTAAGATGCTGGCTGCTATTGCATACTGTGCCATAGATTCAAGCAAGATGCTGGCTGCTATTGCATACTGTGCCATAGATCCAAGCAAGATGCTGGCTGCTATTGCATACTGTGCCATAGATCCAAGCAAGATGCTGGCTGCTATTGCATACTGTGCCATAGATCCAAGCAAGATGATGGTTTCAATAGCAGTGAGTATGTGTTCACATATATTAAGACAAGATACTCACTGCTATTGCGTAGTGTGCCCAAGACCAAAGCAAGATGCTGGCTGCCATTGCATAGTATGTCCACAGATCTGGACAAAATGTTAATTGACATTGCAATGTGAAGTCATAATAATAATAATAATAATAATAATAATAATAATAATAATAATAATAATAATAATAATAAAGACTTTATTTAGAGAAGGTAATTCAGTTAGTTACCTTGAGGCCTTCTAGCTGTTATGTACAATCAATATACTGATATACAGTAAATACAACATGATGTGAAAAAATCTGGTTTGACACTAAATCAGAATATCAAGCCTGGAACATATGAACAGGCATCTGTGAACAGAAATCATGGCTACAGTTGCATAGTGTGCCCACAGATCAGGCAAGATGTTGGTTGCCCATAGATCAGGCAAGATGTTGGTTGCCCTTAGATCAGGCAAGATGTTGGTTGCCCATAGATCAGGCAAGATGTTGATTGCCCATAGATCAGGCAAGATACTGGTTGCTATTATGTAGTGTCAACATATATTAAGGCAAGATAATGTCTATTATTATATAGTGCACCTGCAGATCAGGGCAATACACTTGTTGCCATCATATAGTGTGCCCATAGATCAGGGCAATATACTTGTTGCCATCATATAGTGTACCCATAGATCACATATGGTAGTTGCTACTGACGATATGATTTAAATTAAATGCATAGACCAGGGTGGACAAAATATGGCCTGTGACCTTGTTTTATATGTTAATTTTCATCATAGGGTATGGCTTTAAAAATCACTTACTCAATCTTGCCCTGTAGGATGTTGCAGATGCCTGGCATAGACTGTGTGGCAATCAGCATATTGCCTTGATATGTGAGCACACAATGTCTTGGTAACCATCATCTTGCCCTTATCTATGGGAACACTATGTATGATAATCAGCATCTTGCTCCGATCTGTCAACACTATGTACTGACAAATTTGTACCGACCAGTACTTTGTGTGTAGATGGGTGCGAGGTAAAAGACTGGCAGCTACAGAAGAAACCATTATTGCTAAATGGATATGATGTACCCATACTCAGTGTGTTAGATGGATATGATGTACCCATACTCAGTGTATTAGATGGATATGATGTACCCATACTCAGTGTGTTAGATGGATATGATGTACCCATACTCAGTGTGTTAGATGGATATGATGTACCCATACTCAGTGTGTTAGATGGATATGATGTACCCATACTCAGTGTGTTAGATGAATATGATGTACCAATACTCAGTGTGTTAGATGGATATGATGTACCCATACTCAGTGTGTTAGATGGATATGATGTACCCATACTCAGTGTGTTAGATGAATATGATGTACCCATACTCAGTGTGTTAGATGGATATAATGTACCATGTTCCAAATTTCTCCACAGCATCAATGGCCCTACAGCAGGTTTAAAGGCATGTTAATAATAATATCATTTTCATTTTGTTACAGTTCCTAAATTGCTTGAAATATATCATACTGAACTTGCTGTACACAATTTGCCCTAGTTACCAATGTCAATGTGGTCTATGGAGTATAAGAGAAGAAATAATGAAGACAAACAATACAAGGTTAGAAAAATAGGGTATTGCAAAACAACAACTATTCAGCTGAAGGCCTTTGAGAACACTTTAAACACTAACAGGTTTTGTTTTATTATTTATCATCATCATCATCATCATCATCATCATCATCATCATCAAACCCTTAACCCACGAGGTCACTGAGGCACCACAGTTGACTTTACAACCAATTCTCTCCATCTTTCCCTCTTCTCTGCTCTCCTTTGGGAATCTCACAATCCTATGCCTGTCCACGCCTTAATGTTGTCTTCCCACCTCATTTTCTGTCTGCCTCTTCTTCTGCACCCTCGCTCTGTGCCTTGCAAGATTGTGTTTGCCAATCCAGATAATCTTGAGACTTGACCGCACCACTTCAGTTTACACCTTTTTACAGTGGTCAAGAGGTCTTCATAGGATCTGATGGCTCCTTGGATCATGTTGTCAGCCTCTTCATTGGTTACATAGTCAATGTATGAGATGCCAAAGATCTTGTGGCAGCATCTCATTTTGAAGGTTTGAATCCTTCTGGTAGATCTGATGTGAGCTTCCATGTTTCACAAGCATACAGAAAGAAGGATATGACAACTGAATGCATCAGCCTGATTTTGGAACCAAAATCATTGTTGGTATCTTTCTATATTGGTTTCAACCTTGTTATTGCTGCTGTTGTCTGGGCAACCCTGCAAAGTAGTTCTGATTTGGAGCCCTCATCTGTGATAACTGATGCCAAGTACTTGAAGCTTGTGACTCTTTCCTGCTTCTGTCCACTGACCATTATATCTGCATGGATGCTGTTGGTGTTGTTTGCCATCAGCTTGGGTTTTTTTTGTGTTAATCTCCATACTGTATGCTGTGGAGGTTGTGATGAGGTGCTCAACCCTCAGTTCTTTTTCATGTCCTGCTAAACCATCAATATCATCTGTGAAACAAAGGTTGGTGATTGTTCTTCATGGTCATGCAAGGCATCCTGCATGATCCTTTCCAGGAAAATGTTGAAGAGTGTGGGTGACAGTATACATAACTCTCTGACTCCAACTGTTGGTCAAAACCAATCTTCTCTGTTGCCATTGATGAGGACAGCACTGGTGGCTTTGTCATAGATATGCTGAACAACCTGCACCAGGTTTGAGCTGATTTTGTAATTCCTCTTAGTTTTCCAAACTCTATCAAAGGCCTTTTCAAAATCTAAAATCTGATGCTGAAGGTATTTCTCGCAAAGGAATCTGTGATTCAAAATTTGTTATTGGTGCTCCTTCCTGCTTGGAAGCCTGCCTGCTCTTCAGCAATAATTTTCTCTGCTTGTGGCTTTAGTCTGTTGAGACTTATCTTCAGCATGACATTGCTTGGGTGACTGATCAGACTGATGGTTCTGTTGTTTTAGCATAGCTGTAGATTTCCTTTCTTGGGGAGTACGATGACCAGAGATTGAGTCCATGTGGAGGGCCATTCTTCTGTCTGCCATATCTTGTTTTACATTGTTGTCAGGACTGTGACTATCTCTTTTCCTCCTGCTTGAATGAGCTCTGCTGGTATGTTGTCAATGCCAGCTGACGTTTCTTTCTTTAGTGACAGGTAAACTGCAATTTCTACTTCTTCACAAAGAATGGGGTTATCATCAATTTCTTCTATCTGAGGGCAATTTAGTACTGCTGGATCTACTTGGATCTCAATATTTATGGTGCAGGTTTCAAACTATACAAGAACCTTTCCTATAACATGTGCAATGACAGTATGATTTCCGAATTTTCAGCCTGTAATCCAACCCTCACTACTGACATAGCTCCTATACCTTACATTAAGTATTTTAGGACTGAAATATATTTGGACAATTAAGTGCCTAATTTTCCTTTTGATGCCAAATTTTATAACTATCTGTTGAAAGGCAATACATCCAAATGAAACATTCTGAATGACTATGCTCCAAACAGAAACAACAAGATCCCAAATCAACGAATAATTCATTGGGCAATAACTGATGGATATGTTAACAGATTTAATAAAACTTCGAAAAGGTCAGTAAGTTATTTGCTCGATTTTTGCAGAATATTATGGCATCATAATTGTAATCATTTGAAGTATGTATACTTAATTACATGTATACTTAATTACATGTATACTTAATTACATGTATTATTTAGTGTGTAGAATTACCTTTGTAGTGCTTCATTAACACGTGTAGTTGAGAAAGGGGCTTGAATATTACAAAAAGATTAATGCAGATTGTGAATTAATTTGTAATTCGCTATTGGCTTACTTCGGAGTAAACCAGTACATTAATTTGGTATGATAGAATTTATGCATGCTTGAATTGTGAGTGTGGAAAATGGGGTTGATGTATGTAAGATTAGTTACTATAGACGTATGAATATACCAGAGCAAGGATATTTGAATATTTGTGTACTTTGTATGAGTTGTAATGTAAAGAAATGTGTCTGATTGTTGTGATATTATTTAGTGTGATGGGATTAGGATTATGTACTGATGTGATGCAATTTATTCATGTATGTATGAGATGTAATTGAGACCATGCTTTATTAGGACATTGTTTACCAACCAAGAACTTATGAGTGTTTTGATGTGACCGAAGAAATTTAATAGCCATTACCTATCAGATTATTGGCTGTATAGTGTGAGATAAAAGGGCTAAGGAAAAATATTGTACCGTCCTTATATTTTCACAGGAAGCTTTCTAGGGGACAGAATTACCGATTAATTTGAGCCACGGTTTTTCAAAAGGTGTAGACGGAAGTGAGACTAGCAGAGCAGTTGGAGCTAACCAGTGTGTAGTCAGTGTAGAGAAGGTGGAAGAGGAGGAAAAGGAGTTGAAAAGGAGAAAGTGGAGAAGGAGGAGTAGTATAGAGAAGTCAAGGAGAAGGAATTTGGAGAAAGTTGGGAGGATAAGGAGAAGGAATTTGGAGAAAGTTGGGAGGATAAGGAGAAGGAATTGGGAGGAATAGGAAAGAAGAATAATACACAGATGAGTAGGATACAAAGACTGGTGGAAATCCATCTCACACTATTAATCAATTGATGCAATATGCTTATTACAGGGTCAAGCGGAAGGAGAGTACTTGGGAAATTTGAATCATTTAACTATTGAACTGTTATTGAATTGTTATTTGTTGAATTTCACTTTTTTGTATATTTAATCATTTAACCATCAGCATTGGGAGCTTTACATTGATCTTTCAACAGTTTAACTTCCAACTAAAATCAAGCCTTGGTGAAACTTCAATAGTAATTTAAATGAAATAATGGGAGCACCCAATTTCAATCACAACAACCCTAACAATCATTTTTTGGTCAGGTATCACATTACTTAATGGACCCTTAAGAATTATTCAAGCCAGCATAGCAGAGGCATAGCATTGATTCTCCTATTTTAGAATCCCAATCCACGTTATCTGTTTAGTCCTTTAGTAAAAATAGCTTACACCGATAGGAGTGTAACTCTTATGGTGAAGGATTCTATGCATATTTGTATTCTTATCAGATCTATGATTTACCCAGTTTAAAGGCTTTCTTTTTTTCCCCCATTATAAAACTGGAAGATATAATAGTAATAACAATGATAATAATAATAATAATGATAATAAAATAATAATAACAATAACAATAATAATAATAATAAATATAAATAATAATAATAACAGTAATAATAACAACAACAAGAATAATAAACTCCTACGTACATAGGTTGCCATATGTCATTTACCTTTTCCTTATTACACCTATGTACCTCAAAAGCATTCCTTCTACAGTCATGACAACTGAATTCAAAATGTACACTTTATGAAAAACTTAAAAGGAAATTGGAATATGATATTAATAATGTAGTTAGAAGAACATGCTGAGCTAGAGCTTCAATGTTTTATAGTTGTTATAGAAGTATACTTAGTATAGAAACTTTTTTTAAAAAAAAATGTCTTGTTAATGTATTTAATGTGTCTTTTGTTATATTATGATATTCAGAGATAAATGTATGTAAATTTGTTTTGTAGTTCTCATTACATGAAAGCTGTTTTATACAAGATAGTCAACCAATCAAATACTTTTCTCAATGTTTTGATATTGTTTGAATCTTTCATAATTATCATTTAATTGATCTTTAAAGTTAACAAAAATATAAGTGACTTTTTTCCTCATGCAGCTTTTAGAAAGGTGGGGATTATGTCCACATTCCTTTTTGTCTGTCTGTCTGTCTGTCTGTCCTTCCTTTAGCAATGTAGTGTATTTCCAACAAGATCAAAGGCACGCTTGAAACTTTGTAATATGATTGGGTACAATCTTTAGATGTACACAGTGGTTTCAAATGGATGTTTAATATATTTTTCTAAAACAAACCTAAATATTTTAATTATTTTATGTGGACATCTAAAACTTGGTTTGTGTCATCTTCAGTGCCAGGTCTATGGCATATGCATCAGACTTACACTCTTTGGCCATGGTCACTGATGGTTCATCAGACTTACACTCTCTGGTCATGGTCACTGATGGTTCATCAGACTTACACTCTCTGGTCATGGTCACTGATGGTTCATCAGACTTACACTCTCTGGTCATGGTCACTGATGGTTCCTGCCTGTATGCTTCCCTTGGGTCACAACTTGGAAACTGCTGAGGTCACCTGTCTGGATGTGTCTGAAGGACATTAGACAGAAGTAGACAAAATCACCCTATCCTATAAAGACCATGGGTCTTGGTCCTTAGGCTGTGTTCTTGCCCTTGAGTTATAATTGGTAAACAGTTGAGATCCACACCTTGCAACCATATAGTTGAGATCCATGCCTTCTAACCATATACAGTTGAGATCCATGCCTTCTAACCATATACAGTTGAGATCCCTACCTTCTAATCTTATACAGTTGAGATCCACACCTAATTATATACAGTTTAGATCCATGTCTTCTAACAATATCAGGTTGAAACCACACCTTCTAACCATATACATTTCAGATCCACACCTTCTAACCATATACAGTTCAGATCCACACCTTCTAACCAGATAGTTCAGATCCACACTAACCATATACAATTGAGATCCACACCTTCTTGCCATATACATTTGAAATCCACACCTTCTAATCATATGCAGTAGAGATCCACACCTTCTAACCACATACAGTTGAGATCCACACCTTCTAATAATATGCAGTAGAGATCCATAGCTTCTAACCATATACAGTTGAAATCCACACTTTCTAATCATATGCAGTAGAGATCCACACCTTCTAACCACATACTGTTTAGATACACACCTTCTAGCAATATGCAATATAGATCCACACCTTCTAACCATATACAGTTGAAATCCACACTTTCTAATCATATGCAGTAGAGATACACACCTTCTAACCACATACTGTTTAGATACACACCTTCTAACAATATGCAATATAGATCCACACCTTCTAACCATATACAGTTGCGATCCACGCTTTCTAATAATATGCAATTGAGATAAACGCCTTCTTACAATATGCAGTTGAGATCCACACCTAACAATAACCACTGAAGGACATCAGATGTACCAAATTTCCAGTACAGACCCTGATGAAGGAGACATGCTCATGTGCCATCACCAGGAAACTGCTACGATCCCCAGCCCATAACTACATAAAGTTTTGAAAGGGAAAGAG